>OY740804.1:1064171-1446671 GCA_963514005.1 Raja brachyura | reverse complement strand
CGGCCCCCACCGCCCTCTGAGGCAGAGTATACACCAGGTCTATGCTATCCCACTTTCTCATCCACTCCCTCCACACTAGGGGGCAATTTACAGAGGGGCCGGTTATTCTACAAACCCGCACGTCTTTGGGATGTGGGAGGAAACCGGAGCACCCGGAGGAAACCCACGCGGTCACAGGGAGAACGTGCAAACTCCACACAGACAGCACCCGAGGTCGGGATCCAACCCGGGTCACTGGCGCATTGAGGCCGGGACGCTGAGGATACTCTCTGAACCCGAGACATTTCTCGTTGAAGTCCACAGTCTGTAGCAAAGTGTTATTGGCCGCCTTTTGTCAGGCATGGAGAATTGCCAGACACCCTGAACATGTTTCTGTAGGTGGGAGGTGAATCAGCGAGGTCGGCTTTGATGTTGATTGCATAAGCCCGTCTCGATAGTGTAGTGCGGTGAGTTTGAACAATCTCAAAGCTTCCCCGTTTGGGTTGGGGGGCAAATTGCTTTCTTAACAGTGGAAAATATCGCAAAATAACAACGTTCTAAAAAATCCCAGCGCACATGTTTGTCACAATTGTTTTCAGTCAAATCAGAAAATACGCACCGACTTCCTGGTTACTAAAAATGGTTGTCATGGAAGGTTTAGTTTAGGGGTTGGAGCGGGCCGATAAAAACTAGCAGAAAGTATTTGAAGGTAAACCAAAAATGCTGGAGAAACTCAGCGGGTGAGGCAGCATCTGTGGAGCGAAGGAATAGGTGACGTTTCGGGTCGAGACCTGGAAGGGATAGGCGACGTTTCGGGTCGAGACCCGTAAGGGTCTCGACCCGAAACGTCGCCTATTCCTTCGCTCCATAGATGCTGCCTCACCCTCCCGAATCTCGACCCGAAACGTCGCCTATTCCTTCGCTCCACAGATGCTGCCTCACCCTCCCGAATCTCGACCCGAAACGTCGCCTATTCCTTCGCTCCACAGATGCTGCCTCACCCTCCCGAATCTCGACCCGAAACGTCGCCTATTCCTTCGCTCCACAGATGCTGCCTCACCCTCCCGAATCTCGACCCGAAACGTCACCAAGTCCTTCGCTCCACAGATGCTGCCTCACCCGCTGAGTTTCTCCAGCATTTTTTCCAGCATCTGCAGTTCTTTCTTAAACAGAGAGCGGTCCAGGCATAAGTGTTTGCGGTTTACACAAAAAGCTGGAGAAACTCAGTGGGTGCAGCAGCATCTAAGGAGCGAAGGAGATAGGCGACGTTTCGGGTCGAGACCCTTCTTCAGACTATCTCCTTCGCTCCTTAGATGCTGCTGCACCCGCTGAGTTTCTCCAGCTTTTTGTGTAACCCTCGATTTTCCAGCATCTGCAGTTCCTTCTTTAACATAAGTGTTTGCGGTTGCAGTTCCTAGACTGGGGAACAGCAGCGTCCCTCTTCCCATCAGAACTGCCCCCTCCATCAACTCCTTTAAGTCGAGACTTAAAACTCATCTCTACTCCCAAGCCTTTCTTAGCGTCCTCTGAGCGTGGGCTATATGTATGTAGTGATGTTTGTATTTAATCTATGAACCACTGTTGTGTAACGTTAGTACCTCCACCAATTGGCCAACGAGAGTTGTGTTTTAAATGTGCTATAGAAATAAAAGTGACTTGACTTGGCTTGAGAAAGTATCTGACATCGGTTTGCAGTTGAGCTGTTTGGTATCTGCGTTGTAGACCGATGATTCTGCATTTCTGTAGAGCCGCTGGATGCCACAGCTCTCTGCAAACTCTGACGTTGTGTTGAGCTGCACTCGTTGATGTTTGGTGCCAACAGAACTGCGGGTTTGTGCAAAGATCTCGTCCTGTGATCATCACCAAGTCATCTGTGTACGTGATGACTTTTGAGGAATGATTAGTCATGGAGTGATGCAGTGCGGAAACAGGCCCTTCAGCCCATCTAGCCCACGCCGGCCAACATGTCCCTGCTACACAACTCATAGAGTGATGCAGTGCGCAAACAGGCCCTTCGGCCCATCTAGCCCATGCCGGCCAACATGTCCCAGCTACACAACTCATAGAGTGATACAGCGCGGAAACAGGCCCTTCAGCCCATCTAGCCCACGCCGGCCAACATGTCCCAGCTACACAACTCATAGAGTGATGCAGTGCGGAAACAGGCCCTTCAGCCCATCTAGCCCACGCCGGCCAACATGTCCCAGCTACACTAGTCATAGAGTGATACAGCGCGGAAACAGGCCCTTCAGCCCATCTAGCCCACACCGGCCAACATGTCCCAGCTACACTAGTCATAGAGTGATACAGCGCGGAAACAGGCCCTTCAGCCCATCTAGCCCGCACCGGCCAACATGTCCCTGCTACACTAGTCATAGAGTGATACAGCGTAGAAACAGGCCCTTCAGCCCATCTAGCCCACGCCGGTCAAAATATCCCAGCTACACAACTCATAGAGTGATACAGCACGGAAACAGGCCCTTCAGCCCATCTAGCCCGCACCGGCCAACATGTCCCAGCTACACTAGTCATAGAGTGATACAGCGCGGAAACAGGCCCTTCAGCCCATCTAGCCCACGCCGGCCAACATGTCCCAGCTACACAACTCATAGAGTGATACAGCGCGGAAACGGGCCCTTCAGCCCATCTAGCCCACGCCGGCCAACATGTCCCTGCTACACTAGTCATAGAGTGATACAGCGTGGAAACAGGCCCTTCAGCCCATCTAGCCCACACTGACCAACATGTCCCAGCTACACAACTCATAGAGTGATACAGCGCGGAAACAGGCCCTTCAGCCCATCTAGCCTACGCCGGCCAACATGTCCCTGCTACACGAGTCCCACCTGCCTGCGCTTGGTCCATATCCCTCCAAACCTGCCCTTTCCAAGTACCTATTGAAATGCCTTTTAAATGCTGCGGTTTGTACCAGCCTCGACTACCTCCTCCGGCAGCTCGTTCCGTACACCCACCCCTCTGAACCCGTCCTATCCATGAACACATCTAAACGTTTCTGAAACGTTTCTGAAACAATCTGCGAATTAGAGAACAATTGTCCAAATACTAGCGCGGCACGGTGGTGGCGCAGCGGGTAGAGCTGCTGCCTCACAGCGTCACAGACCCGGGTTCCATCCTGACTACGGGTGCTGTCTGTACGGAGTTTGCACGTTCTCCACGTGACCTGTGTGGGTTTTGACCGGGTGCTCCAGTTTCCTCCCACACTCCAAAGACGTGCAGGTTTGTCGGTTAATTTGCTCGGTAAAATTGTAAATTGTGCCTAATGCATGGGATAGTGCAAGTACGGGGATTGCTGGTTGGCACGGACTAGGTGGGCCGAAGGGCCTGTTTCCATGCTGCGCTTTTTAACTCAACTAAACTAGCGTAATATAAACTAAAGGTTTTCTCACAGAGAGTGGTGAATCTGTGGAATTCTCTGCCCTGGAGGGTGGTGGAGGCCGGTTCTCTGGATGCTTTCAAGAGAGAGCTAGATAGGGCTCTTAAAGATAGTGGAGTCAGGGGATATGGGGAGAAGGCAGGAACGGGGTACTGATTGTGGATGATCAGCCATGATCACATTGAATGGTGGTGCTGGCTCGAAGGGCCGAATGGCCTACTCCTGCACCTGTTTACTATAAACAGAACTCACCGTAACTTACAAAACCGACAAGACTCGATGGGCCGAAGGGCCTGTTTCCATGCTGTGCTTTTAAACTAAACTAAATTAAAGGTACACGTAAGCTCAGTGTAACGTCCAAAACTGGCTGGAGGGTGCGGTGGTGCAGCGGGTAGTGCTGCTGGATGCCCGAGACTAGGTTGCTCTTTGTCACCAGGGTTAGTCTGGTCTCTGATCCAGACCTCCATCAACCTGCGAGCATGCTCCCTGGCAAAGGAACGGTCGCGGTGGCGCAGCGGTAGAGTTACTGCCTTACAGCGCTTGCAGCGCCGGTGACCCAGGTTCGATCCCGACCACGGGCGCTGTCTGTGCGGAGTTTGCACGTTCTCCCCGTGGCCTGCGTGGGTTTTCACCGGGTGCTCCGGTTTCCTCCCACACTCCAAAGACGTGCAGGTTTGTAGGTTAATTGGCTTGGTGTAAATGTGTACATTGTCCCCAGTGTGTGTGTAGGATAGTTTTAGCGTGCGGGGATCGCTGGTTGGCACGGACCCGGTGGGCCGAAGGGCCTGTTTCCGCACTGTATCGCTAAACTAAACTAAACTAAAAATAAGGGGAGACACAAAATGTTGGAGTAACTCAGCGGGACAGGCAGCGTGTGTAGCATCTGCAGATCCTGCATTAAGCTGAAGGTAGATTCTAGATGAAAAATCGGATTTCAAGTAACGGCAGAGTGCAGAGGAAGTCAGTGCGGGGAAAGTGGGGGGGGGGGGAGAGTTGTCGTAAGACCACGGCCAACTGTCACGGCCTGTGTGGCAATCCGGTCCGTATTGCAAGAGCTGGAATGTCCACAACACTCGTGAAGATGTCAGATGCAGGAACAGGGAACTACTTTACCGCAGACAGCTTCCTCCAATGAAGGGGAAGTCGTGGAGACAAGGAACTGCAGATGCTGCTTGACACACAAAAGGAGAGAGTGCTGGAGTAACTCAGCGGGTCAGGCAGCATCTGTGAAGGGAAGGAATGGGTGACGTTTCGGCTCGAGACCCTTCGGGTCTCGGCCCGAAACGTCGCCCATTCCTTCTCTCCAAAAAGAAGTGATTTTTCAAATGGTGCCAATTACTAAGGGTGCGAATTATCTGATATTATGGTATTCTGGAGAGAAGGAATGGGCGACGTTTCACAGAGTGCTGGAGTAACTCAGCGGGTCAGGCAGCATCTGTGGAGAACATGGATAGGTGACGTTTCACAGAGTGCTGGAGTAACTCAGCGGGTCAGGCAGCATCTGTGGAGAACGTGGATAGGTGACGTTTCACAGAGTGCTGGAGTAACTCAGCGGGTCAGGCAGCATCTGTGGAGAACATGGATAGGTGACGTTTTGGGTTCGATGCTCCTTTGTTGCCACAGGTATCTATGTTTAGTGAAGAAGGGTCTTGCGAAACGTCACATATGCAAGTTTAGTTTGGATATACAGCGCAGAAACAGGCCCTTCGGCCCACCGAGTCCGCACCGACCAGCGATCCCCGCACACTAACACTATCCTACACACACTAGGGACAATTTACATTTACACCAAGCCAATTAACCTACAAACCTGTCCGTCTTTGGAGTGTGGGAGGAAACCGGAGATCCTGGAGAAAACCCACGTGATCACGGGGAGAACGTGCAAAATCCGTGCGGACAGCGCCCGTAGTCGGGATCGAACCCGGGTCCCTGGCGCTGTGAGGCAGCAGCTCTACCCTACACCTGATTCTGATTCTTTAAGAACACAACAACTGGATAATGTGGATTTGAATATTTCTTTATTGAAACAGTGCAATGACATACATTAAAATTCACATTCACACTCTACACATGGACTGAGGTAATGGAGTGTGCTGATACTTCCAAACAAGCAGGAATTTGTACGATTCTGACACTCTAAAGCCACTGATACATTCCCTCCAAATCATGAAATGATAAATGTAACATCTATCTTAACTTGATGTAACAAACATTGGACACAGACACCAAACGCTGGAGTAACTCAGCGGGACAGGCAGCATCTCTGGAGAGAAGGAATGGGCGACGTTTCGGGTCAAGAACCTTCTCCAGAGATGCTGCCTGTCCCGCTGAGTTACTCCAGCTTTTTGTGTGTCTATCTTTGGTTTAAACCAGCATCTGTAGTTCTTTCCCACATATAACAAATACTGGGATTTTCTTTACATCCGAATTCAACTTCCACCAATTTGCAATTCATCTGGGGCGGGCATGGGAGGAATTCAGGGCTGAATAGCTGAAAGGTCAGTGCTACATTGTACAGTAAAACATTTAATACTGAGGTTAGATATCTCATGATAAGCTCCCATCAGCGGGACTCACTTTGCAATATGTACACGTTGAGGTATGCTTGTTAATGGCGACATGCATTCGATTCTCAGTCATTGTTTTGTCTCAGTGAGTGGAGGTATTGCCAGATTAATTACGACTCCCCCCCCCCCCCCCCCCGCACGCCCAGACAGAATGTGTGTAACTCGGTCAGGCAGCGTCTCTGGAGAGAAGGAATGGGCGACGTTTCGGGACGAGCCTGGAGAAACGTCACCCATTCCTTCTCTCCCGAGACGCTGCCCGTCCCACTGAGTTACTCCAGCATTGTGTGCCTGTCTTTGGTGTAAACCAGCCGCCTGCAGTTCCTTCCTGCGCCAAATTATTCACGTGTCAACTGGCAGCGTTTTGACAGTCTTGGATAAACACTGACTGCACGCAGAGTCTTACACTTTATATACTGATGTAAAATGTTAGCTCTTAACCCTGCTGGCAGTTTTTTTTATTGAAACATATAGGATTGTTAAGGGTTTGGACACGCTAGAGGCAGGAAACATGTTCCCGATGTTGGGGGAGTCCAGAACCAGGGGCCACAGTTTAAGAATAAGGGGTCGGCCATTTAGAACTGAGATGAGGAAACACTTTTTCTCACAGAGAGTTGTGAGTCTGTGGAATTCTCTCCCTCAGAGGGCGGTTCTCTGGATACTTTCAAGAGAGAGCTAGATAGGGCTCTTAAAGATAGCGGAGTCAGGGGATATGGTGAGAAGGCAGGAACGGGGTACTGATTGGGGATGATCAGCCATGATCACATTGAATGGCGGTGCTGGCTCGCAGAGCCGAATGGCCTCCTCCTGCAGCTATTGTCTATTGAGACAAGGCATCGTAACTCATCATAAAGTACATACAGGTATACATTCATCCCAACACAAACTGCATTCACAACAAGTCAATAAATAGCTAGATTGAAATGGACAGTGACCGTAGCAATGAACTTTAAATTGGGTGTTACAAATTTACTGATACAGTAATGGATGGGTATATGGAAATACATTGAAATTAAACTTATTAAACTCGATATTGCACTCTCATAAATAGTAAAAAAATGCAGATTAAAATATTTCAGTTGTGTATTAAAATATACAGTCCACTAGCGGTAGAGAATGCTCTGCAAATAAGATGAACACTGTGATAGTTATTTTTGTTCCTAAAATTCATTTTCTGACAAAACTATAGGTTTGCTGATCTAAGAAGAGATTACAAAATATTACAAAAATATAATTTGCATTTTTCATTCCGTGGAAAAAAAAATTGAATGAAATTCATTCAGATGCGATTCACATTTAGATTGTGCAGTTGGAGGGAAATTGCAAAGGGTTGGCCACGAGGAGACGTGTCTAGATGGGGAGACATGGGGAGACAGATGGGGAGACAGATGGGGAGATTCCCTGTCTAGGTGGGGAGACAGCGAATAATCTCAGAGGATTGAAATATCTAATACAGCGAGAGGTGGGGGGGGGGGGGGGGGGAAGTGTAACGGAGACGTGATGGGGTATGGTCTTTATGAGAGGCGTAGATAGGGTAGACAGTCAGAACCTTTTTCCCCAGAGTGGAGATGTCCAAGACTGGAGGGCGCAGCTTTAGGGTGAGAGGGGGAAAGTGTAATGGGGCAAGCTGTTTCACACAGAGGGTGGTGGGGGCCTGGAACGCGCTGCCAGGGGTGGGGGTGGAGGCAGATACGATGGTGGGGTTAAAGAGGCTTTTGGATAGGGACATGGATATGGAGGGATACGGATCACGTGCGGGTACATGGATAGGAACGGTCCTGAAAGCAAATGGGACAAGCTCAGATGGGGCATCTTGGTCAGCATGGGTGAGTTGGGCTGAAGGGCCTGTTCCTATGCTGTATCGCACCTTGTTCTAGCGACGTTCTCACACAAAGTTGCCCTGGGTCGAGTATCAGAGCAGGAAAGGACCAGTGAAGGGTTAGGAGCAACGTGACACGGAGCTGCAAGACTCTGAAACTGCCCAGCCTAAATATAAATATGACTTTAAATACTAGCGACTTTCTTCATTCAGGAACTGTTTCTCTTCACGTTGATGTAATTCCAAAGCCAGTCGATGAAGATGTTGAGTTCACTCATGGCTTTGTACACTCCTTTCACCTGCAACTGATGGGGACAACAACACGTCAGTGCACCGTGGGCCTCGCCTTGGAGTCATACATTCACACAGTGTGGAAACAGGCCCTTCGGCCCGACCTGCCCACACCGGCCAACTTGCCCCAGCTACACCAGCCCCACCTGCCTGCGCTTGCCCATATCCCTCCAAACCTGTCCTATCCATGTACCTGACCAAGTGTTGTGATAGTCCCAGCCTCAACTACCTCCTCTGGCTGCTCGTTCCATACACCCACCACCCTCTGTGTGAAAATGTTACCCCTCAGGTTCCTATTAAATCTCCCCAACACTTTAAACCCATGTCCTCTGATTCACGATTCCCCTACTCTGGGTAAAAGACTCTGTGAGTCTACCCCAATCTATTTCCCACATGATCTTGTACACCTCTATAAGATTTGAAGGATAAGGGGGAAGTCTTTTAGGACCGAGATGAGAAAATCATTTTTCACACAGATGGTGGTGAATCTGTGGAATTCTCTGCCACAGAAGGTAGCTGAGGCCAGTTCGTTGGCTATATTTAGGAGGGAGTTGGATGTGGCCCTTGTGGCTAAAGGGATCAGAGGGTATGGAGAGAAGGCAGGTACAGGATACTGAGTTGGATATTGAATGGCGGTGCAGGCTCGAAGGGCCGAATGGCCTACTCCTGCACCTATTTTCTATGATTCTATGAAGATCACCCCTCAGGCTCCTGCGCTCCAACCTGCTACACCTCTCCCTGTAGCTTAGGCCCCTGGAGTCCTGGTAAATCTTCTCTGCACATTCCCCCAGAGCTGAGCGGAGAATTGAACACCTGGTCACTCTCTTACCTGCTTGAACGTCCTTTTAATGTTCCGGAAGTGTGGACTTTGGTTGCAGCTGCAACGATCACAGCTGAAGAACAAATGCTGCAAGACAAAGCGTGGGCCGTTAGTAAAGGGCTTCACATCCTGGTACAGTTTAGGAAAGAACTGCAGATGCTGGGAAAATCGACGGTGGACAAAGCTGCTGGAGGAACTGAGCGGGTGAGGCAGCATCTATGGAGAGAAGAAATAGGCGACGTTTCGTGTCGAGACCCAAATCTCACTCATCTAAGACCAAAGGGTCTCGACCCGAAACATCGCCTATTTCTTCGCTCCATAGATGCTGCCTCACCCGCTCAGTTCCTCCAGTAGTTTTGTCTACCTTACACTCTGGTACCGATGTGCAAATGCAGTCTTACGTCCAAATGACGTTTAAATCTTTCAATGAAAGAGAAGGTTACTGCCTCAGACTGTGTCAACGAAGCCAAGATTACCATTCGGACATCAGACTTTACTGGACTTTATATTGCACTAAACCAGGGGCCGGCAACCTACGGCCCGGGGGCCGGATCCGGCCCCTAACCCAAAATCATCCGGCCTGCAGGCGTATTTTTCCATTAGTTTTTGCGACCTGGGCACTACAGCCAGTCCCGGGGACACGAGGGATCTGGGAACTGGAGAAAATGAATTGAAAAACATGCGAAAACTAATGCGAAAAACAACACCTAGTGTCACACTAGTTAGTATGTATTATTACTAATTTATGTATTATTACTAATTTATGTATGATTAGCATGTATTATTACTAATTCATGTATGATTAGCATGTATTATTACTAATTTATGTATGATTAGCATGTATTATTACTAATTTATGTAACATTAGCATGTATTATTACTAATTTACATATTATTAGCATATATTATTACTAAATTAAGTATTATTAGCATGTATTATTACTAAATTATGTATGATTACAATTTTTTGTATTATTAGCATGTATTATTACTAATTTAGTTAGTATGTATTATTATTGCCTCCATTTATTACCTATGGTGATAGATGTGGCCCGCCATCTGCTCACAGACATGGGTCCTGGCCCCGATGCAGAACAAGGTTGCCCACCCCGGCACAGAACATTATTCCCTTTATCCTGTATCTGTACCCTGTGGACGGCTCGATTGTAATTGTGTGTGGTCTCTTCACTGACTGGTTAGCGCGCAACAAAAGCTTTCCAATCTGCCTAAGTACACATGACAATAAACGACACTAAGCTGAGCTAAACTAAACCACTTTACACGGCACTAAGATGAACGAAACTAATTTAAACTCAACTCGACCTCCCCCCTCCTCATCCTCCTGCCCCATCCTAATCTTCCTGCTAGTTCCACTGTTCGCATCCTTGTACCTCTCCTTGGCACACCTGGCCCAGCCAACAATGGACCATTGTGGGCTCCACTCTTCCAGAGGTGCCAGCCCTGGTCTTTTCTCACTTCCAGGTTCCCCCCCCCCCCCCCACCTCTCTGTTTCAGTCTGAAGAAGGGTCTCGACCCGGAACGTCACCCGTTCCTTCTCTCCAGAGATGCTGCCTAAACGTCCCGCTGAGTTACCCCAGCGTTGTGTATCTTCGATATAAGTCAGCGTCTGTAGATCCTTCCTACACTAAGAGCCACTTCGCTGTCTCCGAGTCTCAGACCTGGGGAATCGTGACGTTTGTTGCTGAATCACTTTATGAGTCACAAAATGATGAATAAAAATACTTTAGTTTCACTGCCGTGTGGGATTGGTATCGGTGCTGGGGCTGCTGCTCATCACGCTGTATATTCATGGTTTGGATGAGGGGATTGAAGTTTGCAGATGATGCTGCTGAGAGAGGTGGAGCGGCCGGCAGTGCAGAGGAACCAGGGAATCTGCGGGAGGACTTGGACAGGTTATGGAAGTGGACAGAGATGAGATGGATGAAATTCAGTGGAGCAAAGTGCAGAGTCATGCATGTTGGTGTTACGAATAAAGATTTTTAAAAAATGGAGAGAGAATCCAGAAATGGGAGATGCAATGGGACTTGGGAGTGCCGAAAAAGTCAATTTGCAAGTCGAATCGGTAGTAAGGAAGGCAAATTCAAAGAGATAGACACAAAAAGCTGGAGGAACTCAGCGGGACAGGCAGCATCTCTGGAGAGAAGGGATGGGTGACGTTTCGGGTCGAGACCCTTCTTCAGACCCGAAACGTCACCCATTCCTTCTCTCCACAGATGCTGCCTGTCCCACTGAGTTACTCCAGCATTCTGTGTCTATCTTCAGTTTCAACCAGCATCTGCAGTTCCTTCCGACACATTTACGTCAAGGGGCTGGAATACAAAGAGATGTGATGCCGAGACTCTGGTCAGGAGCACTGTGAGCAAATGTGGGCCCCATATCTGAGGAAGGATGCGCTGGTTCTGGAGAGGGTCCAGAGGAGGTTTACAAGAATGATCCCAGTATTAAGTGGGTTAGCATATGATGAGCGTTTGTCGGTACTGGGCCTGTACTCGCTGGCGTTTAGAAGGTTCAGGGGGGACCTCATTGAAACTTTCAGAATAATGAAAGGCCTGGATAGAGTGGATGTGGAGAGGATGTTTCCACTAGTGGGACAGTCTAGGACCAGAGGGCACAGCCTCAGAATTAAAGGACGCTCTTTTAGAAAGGAGGAACTTCTTTAGTCAGAGAGTTCGTGGAACTCATCGCCACCAGAGGACTGTGGAGGCCAAGTCAGTGGATATTTTTAAGGCAGAGATAGACAGATTCTTGATTAGAACGGGTGTCGAGGGTTATGGGGAGAAGGCAGGAAAATGGGGTTATGAGGCAGAGATCCGCCATGATTGAATGGTGGAGTGGACTCGATGGGCCGAATGGCCTGATTCTACTCCTATAACTGGTGAACTTGTGAACTCACGTGGCGATGCTGAACATCCCGGCGTTCGACCTCGCTGCCTGCAGTGGTTGCCATTACTTTAATCAGATCAATTTGTTGCAAAAGCAATTAGGTCAGCAGATCTTTCTTTCATTTCGGCTGCTCTGGTGCTGTCCCTCGGAGAATTTGCATTTGTTATTTTCGCTGATGTTTTGCGCTCAGGGCAGCGCCTCTGGTTAACGGTTTTCACAGTGAGTGTGGTGTAGCCCCCGTGTGACGCCTGCCTTGTGTTTCATTCTGAGTTGCCGCAGCATTCGAGCAGCGCTCTCGTCAGCTGCCGCTGCTGCCTATTGTTTTAGTTTAGTTTAGAGGTACAGCGCAGAAACAGGCCCTTCGGCCCGTCGAATCCGCGCTGACCAGCGATCCCCCGCACATTCACACTATCCTACGCATGCTAGGGACTTAGAAACATAGAAAAATAGGTGCAGGAGGAGGTCATTCGGCCCTTCGAGCCAGCACCGCATTTACATTTACCAGGATAATTTACATTTACACCAAGCCTGTTAACCTGCAAGTGAAGATCTCGGAGAAAACCCACGCAGGTCACGGGGAGAACGTGCAAACTCCGTACAGACAGCGCCCGTAGTCGGGATGGAACCCGGGTCTCTGGCGCTGTGAGGCAGCAGCTCTACCCGCTGCGCCACCGTGCCTCCTCTACGTACAGCAGAGAAGCTGCCAGCTTGTTGTCCAGGGTTTCACAGCCGTGTAGGATACAGGCGTTAACTGGCGTGGCATTACTGGACAGTCCAGTGCGAGCCCTACTCTAACTAACTCTCTTCATCCTCCTGCACTGCTCGACATTACTTTCATTGCATCAATTAGTTGCATCAAGCAGACACCTCCCAGCGTCCAGGTGCCAAGCAGATTCACGCAACCCTGTACAATGCCTCAACTCCCTTGCTGCAGAGGGTTGACTGAGATGAAGAAAGGCTTTTCCACCCAGAGAGTTGTGAATCTGTGGAATTCTCTGCCACGGAAGGCAGTGGAGGCCGATTCACTGGATGTTTTCAAGAGACAGTTAGATTTAGCTCTTGGATCTAACGGAATCAAGGGATATGGGGAGAAAGCACGAACGGGTAACTGATTGTGGATGATCAGTCATGATCACATTGAATGGCGGTGCTGGCTCGACGGGTCGAATGGCCTCCTCCTGCATCTATTGTCTATGTTTCTATGCTAGATGCAGGGGACTTCAGGGAGATGCAACACCACTGCTGCTGCAACAAAGCAAAACATCTGGACCAGCACCAGAACATCAATGGAGGTCTCCTCATAGACCCATGCGGTGCGCAAACAGGCCCTTCAGCCCATCTTGTCCATGCTAACCGAGGTGCCCCATTTACACTAGTCCCACCTGACCACGTTTGGCCCACATCCCACTGAACTCTTCCTGTCCAAGTGTCATTCATCACTTGTCAGTGTATCTGCTTCTCCGCCCTGTTTCAACAAATGCAATCAACCCGGCGTGCACAGACAGAAGGTCAAACAGAACGTTGTCTTGCATCGTTAGGCTGTGCACGCCACACGCAAGGAGAAGGAGTAGGTGCGTGGAGGAAAGAACTGCAGGTGCTGGATTAAACCAAAGGTAGACACAGAGTGCTGGAGTAACTCAGCGGGACAGGCAGCATCTCTGGAGAGAAGGAATGGGTGACGTTTCAGGTCTGACAAGAGGCAACAGATATACAAAAGACAATAGGTGCAGGAGGAGGCCATTCGGCCCTTCGAGCCAGCACCGCCATTCAATGTGATCATGGCTGATCATCCCCAATCAGTACCCCGTTCCTGCCTTCTCCCCATATCCCCTGACTCCGCTATCTTTAAGAGCCCTATCTAGCTCTCTCTTGGACTGAGATGAGAAGGACTTTTTTCACACAGAGAGTGGTGGGTCTCTGGAACTCTCTGCCACAGAGGGTAGTTGAGGCCAGTTCATTGGCTATATTTAAGAGGGAGTTAGATGTGGCCCTTGTGGCTAAGGGGATCAGAGGGTATGGAGAGAAGGCAGGTACGGGATACTGAGTTGGATGATCAGCCATGATCACATTGAATGGCGGTGCAGGCTCGAAGGGCCGAATGGCCTACTCCTGCACCTAATTTCTGTGTTTCTATGTTTCTATGAAAGCATCCAGAGAACCGGCCTCCACCTCCTTCTGAGGCAGAGAATTCCACAGACTCACAACTCTCTGGGTGAAAACGTGTTTCCTCGTCTTCTTTCTAAATGGCCGACCCCTTATTCTTAAATTGTGTGTAGCCCCTGGTTCTGGACTCCCCCAACATCCCTGTGACTGTGTGACCCTGTGACTGTGTGACCCTGTGACCCTGTGACTGTGTGACCCTGTGACTGTGTGACCCTGTGACTGTATGACCCTGTGACTGTGTGACCCTGTGACTGTGTGACCCTGTGACCCTGTGACTGTGTGACCCTGTGACCCTGTGACTGTGTGACCCTGTGACTGTGTGACCCTGTGACTGTGTGACCCTGTGACTGTATGACCCTGTGACTGTGTGACCCTGTGACTGTGTGACCCTGTGACCCTGTGACTGTGTGACCCTGTGACCCTGTGACTGTGTGACCCTGTGACTGTATGACCCTGTGACTGTGTGACCCTGTGACTGTGTGACCCTGTGACTGTGTGACCCTGTGACTGTGTGACCCTGTGACCCTGTGACTGTGTGACCCTGTGACTGTGTGACCCTGTGACCCTGTGACCCTGTGACTCTATGAAGGGCGGATGCAGATTGAATACTCACACATTTCTGTACGTTGGCTTGAAGCTCGTGCAAAGCGTTACCGATCTTGCTGACGGCCATGTTGATGACTCTGTTGTTGGTCTTGGCGGCAGGGATCACATTGGTGAGGTAAAAGTCCAGCATTTCCTTCAGGAACTGGCAACTGTGATTGTCCTAAACATTGACAAGAGATTAGTAGGAACCAGGATCGGCAAATGATGGTTCACATCACACACAAAGACTTCCGTCTTTTCATCTCTGGTCTGTCTCCAACCATCTGGCCATCAGACACCCTCCCTTCACCTATATCCACCTGTCCTGAATCATCGAGGGAGCATGTTGTTTAAGAAGGAACTGCAGATGCTGGAAAGTCGAAGGTAGACAAAGTGCTGGAGAAACTCAGCGGGTGAGGCAGCATCTATGGAGCGCAGGAAATAGGTGACGTTTCGTCCCGAAACATCGCCTATTTCCTTCGCTCCATAGATGCTGCCTCACCTGCTGCGTTTCTCCAGCATTTTTGTCCACCTTCATCAATGCATCATTCAGCTGCTATCTCTAGTTTCCCCCTTCCTCACTCTCAGCCAGATGACGAGTCTCGACCCGAAACGTCACCTATCCATGTTCTCCACAGATGCTGCCTGACCCGCTGAGTTACTCCAGCACTCTGTGAAACGTCACCTATCCATGTTCTCCACAGATGCTGCCTGACCCGCTGAGTTACTCCAGCACTCCGAGTCTTCAATTGGCAAGAGGTCACTGCTGTTTTTATTGTGAAAGATTCTGACAAACAGAAACAGCAACTGGTCACAGTCTATGAAGTAACGCCTTAGTCAGGATCCAAAGTTATGTAAATGCTCTTTCCATGCCCTCTGTTTCGTAAACCCTGACCCCAAACAGAAATTCACCAGTGGGATATTATTTCGTAATATTATAAAATTAAATGATTTTGTTTTCTATTTTTGAACTTAATTTTAAATTGAGTAATTCCGTCTCTCAGCCTGTCATGGAGTCCAGAAATCACACCGTGTGGAAAACAGGCCCTTCGGCCCGACTAGCCCACACCCACCTTCTCCTCTCCCCCCTCGTCTGTATCCACCTATCACTTGCCCGGCTTTGTCCCACCCCCCCCCCCCCCCCCCCCACCTTTCTCCTCCCTACTATAATCAGTCTAAGGAAGGGTCCTGACCTGAAACATCACCTGTCCAATCCCCCCGCAGATGCTGCCTGGCCCGCTGAGTTCCTCCAGCATTTTGTCTGTTCGTAAAGTGACCATGATGAGGGCAAGCTGATCAAAGTATGGTTTCATTTGTCACCATTAGATGTAAGATCACTGATCTGAGCAGTGACTCTGTTTCTCCACACATGCCGACTGACATGCTTGGTATCTCTAGCTTTGGGGTTTTTATTTCGGACTTCCAGCATCTGCGCTATTTTGCTTCTGTCTCCTTGGGCTAGTGAGTCTGTCTCCTTGGGCTAGTGAGTCTGTGTCTGTACGCAACTGTTCCAGCAGAACTGACAGCAAATGGCTGCTTGTGCTGTGCGTAGATGGCTTATCCCTTTGAACATTAGAGCATGGAAACAGGCCCTTCGGCCCATCGAGTCCATGCCGACCATGCTATCCCACTTTCTCATCCACTCCCTACACACTAGGGGGCAATTTACAGTGAGTTGATTAACCTACAAACCCGCATGACTGTGGGATGTGGGAGGAAACCGGAGCATCTGGAGGAAACACATGCAGGTCACAGGGAGAACGTGCGAACTCCACACAAAGGCAGCACCCGAGGTCAGGATCGAACCGGGGTCTCTGGCTCTGTGAGGTTGGTGAGCTGTTGTACTTTGTACTTGCTGAGCCATCGCTAACACTCGCGCAGTTCCACACGAGACAGATGCTGCTCCATCATGGAGATTAGGTTCCACTACGTGTTGTAACATGTTCATTCCCAGAGAGTAGGAGGCCATTCAGCCCATCATCACAGGGTCTACACCTTGGAACCGCGTCCCCCAGAGATCTACGAGGCACCTTCACCACAGGAGTTCCTCCGCAACCTTCTCAAGTGTAAAGAGTTGATCAGCCGGAGGAACTCAACTGGTCAAACAGCATCTGTGGAAGCTCATGTTTTGGGTTGAGAGTCTGCATCAAGACTCGGAGATGAGCAAGAGAGCTAAGAATATAAACCCGATCTCCCAACCTACCTCTCTGCGGCCCTTACACTTTTTCCTACCTGCACTTTCTCTGTAACTGTAACACTATATTGACCGGAGAGCATGCAAACAAAATATTTCACTGTACCTCAGTACACGTGACAATAATGAGCCAATATCAATAACGTTAGCGATGTCAGCGGCAGTCACAGCCCTGAAATAAATAATATTCAAATAACCTTCCTCAGTCATTGCCAACGTTTCCCTTACTGACGGCCAATAGAAATTCATGAAAAACATCGATAAATTGTTTATTATATTTTAATTTAATTTGCCTCAGAGATCAGCGTGAAAACAGACCCTTCAGCCCATCGAGTCCACGCCGACTATCGATCACCCGTAGACTGGTTCTATCCTACACCCTAGGGACAACTTACAGAAGACAGTTAACTCATAAACCTGTCATAGGAAGGAACTGCAGATGCTGGTTTATACTGAAGATAAACACAGAGTGCTGGAGTAACTCAGCGGGTCAGGCAGCATCTGTGGGGAACATGGATAGGTGACGTTTCAGGTTGGGATCCTTCGTCAGACTGACTGTAATAGTGAAGGGTATCAGCCTGAAACATCAGCGATCCACGTCCTCCAGAGATGCTGCCTTACTCCAGCACTTTCTGTCTTTTTTTTGTAAACGGCATCTGCAGTTCCTAGTGTCTCCGTTCTTTAAGTTTAGGTTTTTTTATTGTCAAATGTACCGAGGTGCAGTGAAGAGCTTTGTTTCCCATGCTATCCAATCAGACCAAGTAATATTATACATAAAAACCATACATAGAAACATAGACAATAGGTGCAGGAGTAGGCCATTCGGCCCTTCGAGCCAGCACCGCCATTCAATATGATCATGGCTGATCATCCAGAATCAGTACCCCGTTCCTGCCTTCTCCCCATGTCCCTTGATTCCATTAGCCCTAAGAGCTCCAGCTAACTCTCTCTTGAAAACATCCAGTGAGTTGGCCTCCACTGCCCCAACACCGGGAACATGTTTCCTGCATCTAGCCTGTTCAATCCCTTAATAATTGTATATGTTTCTATAAGATCCCCTCACATCTTTCTAAATTCCAGTGGATACAAGCCCAGTCGATCCATTCCAGGAATTAACCTTGTAAACCTACGCTGCACTTCCTCAATAGCAAGAATGTCCTTCCTCAAATTAGGAGACTAAAACTGCACACAATACTCCAGATGTGGTCTCACCAGGGCCCCGTACAACCACAAGAATATTATTTATAAAAGGGTGCAGAATATAGTTCTCAGCATCGTAGCGCATCAGTTCCAGAGACAAAGTCCAATGTCCACAATGGGGTAGAGGTGAATCGGACAGTACCCTAGCTTATGGAAGGACTGTTCAGAAGCCGGATAGCAGAGGGGACGAAGCTGTTCCTGAGTCTGGTGGTGCGCGCTTTCAAGCTTCTGTACCTTCTGCCGGACGGGAGCGGGGAGAAGAGGGAATGACCGGGGTGGGACAGGGACACGTCTAATTAGAGAAATTGAGTCTGAACACAGATCACGTCACCTATCCATGTTCTCCACAGATGCTGCCTGACCCACTGAGTTACTCCAGCACTCTGTGAAACGTCACCTATCCATGTTCTCCACAGATGCTGCCTGACCCGCTGAGTTACTCCAGCATTCTGTGAAATGTCACCTATCCATGTTCTCCACAGATGCTGCCTGACCCGCTGAGTTACTCCAGCACTCTGTGAAACGTCACCTATCCATGTTCTCCACAGATGCTGCCTGACCCGCTGAGTTACTCCAGCACTCTGGTCTAATTAATAAAATGTGAACTTGCATCCACCACAAATACACACAAACAACATGTTTGATAAATCTACCGGCAGTGAGCAGCCGACTGGCGAATGAATCATCCTCCTGAACCCTAATCTCTGCTTGGTCGAGTCTGTGATGTTGGCAGCCACAGGTGATGCTGCTACAATCAGTGCAACATTCTCATCCACGATCTGCGATGTTTTGTTTATTTTCCGATGACTATTGACGTCTGTGACTCAGCCTTGGTCTCGAGACACAAAGCAGTGAAACCGGACGCTCGGGGACTCCGACAGTCTTTGCAGGTGAGGCGGAGGTTCACTTGCACCTCCTCCAACCTCATCTACTGTATCCGTACAGGTTTGTAAGTTAATTGACTTGGTAGAAATGTGAGAATTGTCCCTAGTTATGCCCCTGTCCCACTTAGGAAACCTGAACGGAAACCTCTGGAGACTTTGCGCCCCACCCAAGGTTTCCGTGCGGTTCCCGGAGGTTTTTGTCCTCCGGCAACCACCTTCAACTAGCACCGCAACCGGCTTCGACTAAAAAATGAACGGTTTTTAAAACGGAAACCACTTTCGACCCATTAGGGAGACTGACAAAAACCTCCGGGAACCGCACGGAAACCTTGGGAGGGGCACAAAGTCTCCAGAGGTTTCCGTTCAGGATTCCTAAGTAGGACAGGGGCATTAGTGTGCGGGGCTCGCTGGTCGGCGCGGACCCGGTGGGCCGAAGGGCCTGTTTCCACGCTATATCTCCAAACGAAAACTAGAAATGATAACCCAACCCGCTGGCACGTCGAGCCATCGCAGTGGGACCCCAGCTCCCAGCCCGGCACCAGTCAACGACAACACTTTACATCAGCCTCCATATTCAATCTGAGCCTCACCTTGAACTGTGGCATGTCCCGGCTCCTCAGCAGCGATATCTTAAAATTGTCATCTTTATTCTGCTGCAAAAACAAACAAACCATAATCACGCCGTGAAAATACTCATCCAGTGATCAACGGAATCTTCTGCCACCCACGCGTCCTGTCCACCAACCCAGTTCCCTCACCGCCCCAGCATTGGCCCTGCCGCTTGGCCAGCTGTCAACCCAGCGCGATGTACCTATCAATGTTGACTTCTTGTTGTAAATCACTTCTGCTGACACGGCCCCCCTCCCCACCCCCCACCCGCTCAGTTACTCCAGCACTCTGTGAAATGTCACCTATCCATGTTCTCCACAGAAGGTTAATGGAGCGCAGAAGGTTAAGGGGGGACTTGATTGAGGTCTTTAAAATGATGAAAGGGATAGACAGAGTTGACGTGGATAAGCTTTTCCCATTGAGGGTAGGGAAGATTCAAACAAGAGGGCATGACATGAGAATTAAGGGACAGAAGTTTAGGGGTAACATGAGGGGGAACTTCTTTACTCAGAGAGTGGTGGCTGTGTGGAATGATCTTCCAGCAGAAGTGGTGGAGGCAGGATCGATTTTAACATTTAAAAGTAAAGTGGATAGGTATATGGACGGGAAGGGAATGGAGGGGTATGGTCTGAGTGCATGTAGATGGGATTGGGGAAATTAAATGGTCGGCACGGACTGGAAGGGCCGAGAGGGCCTGTTTCCGTGCTGTAATTGTTATATGGTTAGATGCTGCCTGACCCACTGAGTTACTCCAGCACTCTGTGTCTGTCTTCAATCTAAACCGGCATCTGTAGTTCCTTCCCACACAATGGGCCTATCAGGGAACCTCCCTGCTTGATGCTATTTGTTGCCAGCCCTGGTCTTTTCTCGTCTCCAGCTCCTCCCCCCTCCCCCCTTCCCCCTTCCCCCCTCCCCCTCCCCCTCCCCCCTCCCCCTCCCCCCCTCCTACTTTCAGACTTATCCTTTGTCCCCACAGATGCTGCCTGACCCGCTGAGTTACTCCAGCACTCTGTGAAACGTCACCTATCCATGTTCTCCACAGATGCTGCCTGACCCGCTGAGTTACTCCAGCACTCTGTGACTATCTTTGGTATAAACCAGCATCTTCAGTTTAAACCAACATCTGCAGATCGTTGCTCCCACAACTGGAAATGAATATTTGGCTTTCATGACTTCTCTGTCCAATTAAGCTGCGGTTCTCCGTTAAAATCTCCACAATCTAAAATAACATCTTCAGTGTTTCCTTATCTGAGCCAACAATCCTTGAATCTACCCCTCCCCTGCTCAACTTGGCAACGTAGAGTTGAACAACCTTAGACATGAAAACTCTTCAATACATTATCTTAAATAAAACGACACTGTTTAAAATATTTGATGTCAAAGCACAAGAATTACGGGTAAAGTTGTCTTAAGATAATTATTGCAACATTTTAAACTTTATCCTCTGATTGTATCTACATGTTTATGAGATAATTGGTATTATTGGAATTGTTACATTAAGAGCTGTGTCTAATTCTGTACAGGTTTGAAACTGCATGGATACAGTCTCTCCAGCCCACCCCGACCATCGATCGTCCGTCCACACTGGTTCTGTGCTATCCCATTTTCATGTCCACTCCCTGCGCACGAGGGGGCAATTTACAGAGGGGCCGATTAACCGCCAAACCATCACGCCTTTGGGATGTGGGAGGAAACCGGAGCACCCGGAGTAAACCCATTCAGTTGATGTACCGCCTGCTATCAATAGACACAAGATGCTGGAGTAACTCAGCGGGACAGGCAGCGTCTCTGGAGAGAAGGAACGGGTGAGGTCTCTGGTCGAGACCCTTCTTCTCGACACGGAACGTCACCCATCCCTTCTCTCCAGAGACGCTGCCTGTCCCGCCGAGTTACTCCGACGGTCGCAGAACGAACGTGCAAACTCCACGCAGACAGCACCCGAGGTCAGGACCGAACCTGTGTCTGTGGCGCTGTGAGGCCGCAGCTCAACCTGCTCACGCTTGACTGTTCCCCATTCCAAAAAATCAGAGAGGCGGTGATTTAGGAAGAGCTTCCCACTCTTTGCTGGTCCGCTCACGTTTCATACTTACAAAGTAAGTCTTTATCCTGTGATATGACGTTTTGAGCTCCTCGATGTTGGCAGGGAAGACTGCGTAATTGAAGCACGGCTGGCCTGCATGTCGAGGTATGCACCACGAACACTGCATGCAGATCAGCGTGCACAACAAGGCAATGACACACTTCATGGCTTGTTGCTCGTTGTCACAACTTGAAGAATTGAGATTGAGCCTCTATATATGTTTCCCTTTGCGGTCACTGTGGCCAGCAGCACCCTATCAAATTTCCTGTTGGTTACTTTATTCAATGTGGCCCGAAATGTCACCATCGCTTCCTGGTAATCAATTTTCCATCGGCCCCTTATGAAATGTATGCAAACACAACTTAATTCCCCCCCTTTTTGCAGTGGTTGTAGATAAATCATTCTTATGCAATTAATGCTTTGAAGTTGAATATTGCAGTTGTAAACCTCGTTTTCTGCTCCTCAAACTCTTTGATGAGTTCATGTGCCCAGCGATGTCAATAGACACAGAGTGCTGGAGTAACTCAGCGGGACAGGCAGCATCTCTGGAGAGAAGGAATGAGTGACGTTTCGGGTTGGGACCTTTCTTCAATGAATCTTGCCCAGCGCAAATTGGAGGAGCAGCTCCTCATATTTCGCTTGGGCAGCTTACACACCAGCGGTATGAACATTGACTTCTCTAACTTCAAGTGGCCCTTGCTTTCCCTCTCTCTCCATCCCCTCCCCCTTCCCAGTTCCTGGGGGAAATCTTATAGAAACATATAAAATTATAAAAGGGCTGGACTAGCTAATTGCAGGAAAAATGTTCCCAATGTTGGGCGAGTCCAGAACCAGGGGCCACAGTCTTAGAATAAAGGGGAGGTCATTTAAGACTGAGGTGAGAAAAAAAGTTTTCACCCAGAGAGTGGTGAATTTATGGAATTCCCTGCCACAGAGGGCAGTGGAGGCCAAGTCACTGGATGGATTTAAGAGAGAGTTGGATAGAGGTCCAGGGGCTAGTGGAGTCAAGGGATATGGGGAGAAGGCAGGCACGGGTTATTGATAGGGGACGATCAGCCATGATCACAATGGATGGCGGTGCTGGCTCGAAGGGCCGAATGGCCTCCTCCTGCACCTATTTTCTATGTTTCTCTGTTTCTCCCACCAGTCTGACTGTCTCCGACTACATTTTATCTGCTTGCTTTGCTGTCACCTTCTTCCAGCCAACAGTCATCTATTCTGCATTTTCCTCTCTCTCCATCCCCTTTGTCCCGTTTTCACACCTTATACTTCCCGGTCTATGCATCTCCCTCTCCCCCGACAGCAGTCCAAAGGGTCTGGATCCGAAACGTCACCGGAATCCTCTCTCCAGAGACGCTGCCTGTCCCGCTGAGTTACTCCAGCATTTTGTGTCTGTCTTCAGTATAAACCAGCGCCTGCAGTTCCCTCCGACAGCGTGCGGTGAATAGTCGGGGTTTACTCATTGCCGAGGGGAATGGTCAGACAGCATTGGTTCCCAACCCAACCCAACTCCATTCCCTCAATCCCTGCCCTCAGGGAAGCCTCTGCTTTGCTCCCATATTAGGAAGGAGATGAGGAGGAATTTCTTTAGCCAGAGGGTGGTGAATCTGTGGGATTCTTTGCCACAGACGGCTGTGGAGGCCACAAGTCAATGGGCATATTTAAGGCAGAGATAGATAGATTCTTGATTAGTACGGGTGTCAGAGGTTATGGGGAGGCGGCAGGAGAATGGGGTTAGGAGGGAGAGATAGATCAGCCATGATTGAATGGTGGAGTAGACTTGATGGGCCGAATGGCCTAATTCTACTCCTATTCCTTGCATTCGATTGCAAATAGCGGAGTTACATTTAAAACATCACATCCATATACTCCAGAGGCAGACACAATAAGCTGCAGTAACTCAGCGGGTCAGGCAACATCTCTCGAGAAGAGAAATAGGTGACGTTTTGGGTTGAGACCCTTCTTCACCCATTCCTTCTCTCAGGAGATGCTGCCAGCCCCGCTGAGTTACTCCAGCACTTCGCATCTTTTTTTTTGTGTAAACCAGCATCTGCGGTTCCTTATGACTCTTTCAAAAAAAAAAAAAAAAAAGTTTGATTTACGCCAGCGATCCAGGGTGAGGTAAGTTAATGAACCAAAGGAAATTGCCACCGGAGTGATGATTTCTTTCTGTTGTAGGCACTTTGGGCTTTGAAATGAAACTTTGGCAGGAATGCAGGTTATGATAAGATGCTGACGCGATTGCAGTGACTTGCTCCGTGACTGAGTGGAACCGGCAGCCTGTCTTGTAAACAGTGCCACATGAGCCCAGGTTGCTTGCAAATCTCACACTAAAAAAAAATCACCTTCAACATGAAGCTAGGTTTTGTTTCTTTCTGATGATGAAGATGTAATCTCGGCACCCAGTGTTGCGACAGGATATCGGTGGTTACCAGCGGAGGCAATGTGCTGAACCATCCGCACAGATTCTAATAATTACTGCTCAGCATTTTCACCAGGGCCCTGAGCGCAAGAAAAAACATCAGTGACTTCAGCAAAAATCCCAATTATGAGTGAATCTCATGATTCAAATCAGTCTGAAGAAGGGTCCCGACCCCAATCGTCACCTCTCCATGTTCTCCACAGATGCTGCCTGACCCGCTGAGTTACTCCAGCACTCTGTGAAACGTCACCTCTCCATGTTCTCCACAGATGCTGCCTGACCCGCTGAGTTACTCCAGCACTCTGTGAAACGTCACCTATCCATGTTCTCCACAGATGCTGCCTGACCCGCTGAGTTACTCCAGCACTCTGTGAAACGTCACCTCTCCATGTTCTCCACAGACGCTGCCTGACCAGCTGAGTTACTCCAGCACTCTGTGAAACGTCACCTATCCATGTTCCCCACAGATGCTGCCTGACCCGCTGAGTTACTCCAGCACTTTGTGTCTTTTTTTGGGCAATCCAGCGCCTGCAGTTCCTTAATATAGTTTAGTTCAGTTTGGTTTATTGTCACGTGTACCGAGGTAACGCTTTTTGTTGCGTGCTAACCTGTCCATGGGAGGTTTGTACATGATTACAATCGGGCCGTCCGCAGTGCACAGATACAGGGTAAAGGGAATAGCAATTAGTGCAAGGATGAAGTCCAGTGAAATCCGATTGAAGATAGTCCGATTGTCACGTGTATCGAGGTGCAGTGAAAGTGCAGTCAGCGGAAAAACCACACGCACACACGCTCCGCGTTAGGCCCAGACATTGATGGGCCGTAGGGACGGTTCCTGTGCTGTACTGTCCGTGGGGTGTCGGGGGGACTGCGATCGCAGGGTGACGCCTGTCTGGCCGCGAGTAGTCGCCCAAAGAGCCGTACCGTTTTCTGATTTACAACATGTCGAAAATTTCCGGCCACCGCAAGTCGCCGGAAGAAAAATCACATAGATGGGACGGGCATTAGGCAGTGACCACACAATAACTAAATCGCAGAACTACCAAGGCTCTGCGATTTGATTGAGTCATAGGTCTCGTGCTGCTCCAGTCACCTCTTGACTAAATGTGTGGGAGAAATTACTGAAAAGTACAAAGGGCAAAAAACGAGCGGTTCAGATAAACTCTGACTAAAAAGAACTCCGTTTTTGCACAGTCAGTTTATGATTATTTCTAATTCAACCTATGCAGCAGATGTTTGTCACCTTCCCGACCATCGCGGCTGGATACCGTGGCTTTGCAGCGCACACGTTTCTCAGAACGCTGGTCGCGGGGCTGAAGAGCAATTTCTCATCAAAAGATGGAGGTGATGTTGAAACTGCAATGTAAACAAAGGGAAAGGAAGAGCTCAAGAAACCGCATTCGCTGGAGCCGAGCAAAACACACGTGATGAAAGAATGTTTCAGAAGGAACAGCAGATGCTGGAAAAATCGAAGGTGGACACAAATGCTGGAGAAACTCAGCGGGTGAGGCAGCATCTATGGAGCGAAGGAAATAGGCGACGTTTCGGGTCGAGACCCTTCTTCAGACTGATGTGGAAGTGGGGGGTGGGGGGGGAAGATTGAAGGAAGAGGCGGAGACAGTGGGCTGATGGACAGCTGGGAAGGAAGGAGAAAGCAGGGACTACCTGAAATTGGAGAGGTCAATGTTCATACCGCTGGGGCGTAAACTGCCCAAGCGAAATACGAGGCGCTGCTCCTCCAATTTATGGTGGGGCGCACTCTGGCCATGGAGGAGGCCCAGGGCAGAGAGGTCGGATTCTGAATGGGAGGGGGAGTTGGAGTGCTGAGCCACCGGGAGATCAGGTTGGTTATTGCGGACCGAGCGGAAGTCTTGGGTCTACGCTTGCTTTCTCCGATGTAGAGCAGCTGACTGGAGCTGGAGCTCCATCAGGTACAAGATGGGGGCGCAGGCAAAAATGATGAAAGAATGGGTCGACTGGGCTTGTATTCGCTGGAATTTAGAAGGATGAGAGGGGATCTTATGGAAACATGTAAAATTCTTAAGGGATTGGACAGGCTAGATGCTGGAAAAAAATCCCCGATGTTGGGGGAGTCCAGAACCAGGGGTCACAGTAGACAATAGGTGCAGGAGTAGGCTATTCGGCCCTTCGAGCCAGCACCGCCATTCAATGTGATCATGGCTGGTCACTGTTTAAGAATAAGGGGTCGGCCATTTAGGACTGAGATGAGGAAAAACTTTTTCACCCAGAGAGTTGTGAATCTGTGGAATTCTCTGCCACAGTAGCCAGTGGAGGCCAATTCACAGGATGTTTTCAAGAGAGAGTTAGATTTAGCTCTTAGGGCTAACGGAATCATGGGATATGGGGAGAGAAGGCAGGAACGGGGTACTGATTGTGGATGATCAGCCATGATCGTATTGAATGGCGGTGCTGGCTCGAGGGGCCGAATGGCCTACTCCTGCACCTATTGTCTATGTTTTTTATGTTTCTGAAGTGCTGGAGGAACTCAGCGGGTCGGGCAGCATCTGTGGGGGGGATGGACAGGCGAGGTTTCGGGTCAGGGCCCATTTTAAAGTTTCGAGCTTCTAGTTTAATGGAACAGGCACTTCGGGCCACCGAGTCCACGCTGACCATCGATCACCCGTTCACACTAGTTGTATGTTATCGCACTTTGGCATCCGACACACTCAGGGCAATTTACAGAGGGCCGGTTAACCGCAAAACCCTTCTCCAGGCTGAGAGAGGGAGGCGTGAGATTGGTGCAGCCAGCTGGGTTTGGATCTGAGGAAGTTAACCGTTTGTGAGGACATTTGGAACTTTGAAGCCTTGCTTCACCATCTAAAGAAACACTTATTGTGGTCACAGATTGGAACAAGTTAGACAGCAAAGGCATTTCGAAAGGAGTAGCAGAGTACAAAAACGTCAGAGGTGTTGTGGAGAAGTGGAGTGGCTACAGGGTGATGCAGCCACAGAGGTATCTCCGCAAGACTTTCATCATGCCGGGAGTCCCAGAGGAACATAGGACACAGACAGCACAGGCCCTTCCGCCCACTATGGCTGTGCTCAACTGTAAGGTGAGTGTGGCAACGTTTAATAGAGATGTACCACTCCTGGTGCACACACTCACTCACACTCACACACCCTCACTCACACACACACATTCACACTCACACTCACTCACTCACACTCACTCACTCACTCACTCACTCACACTCACACACATTCACACTCACTCACTCACACACACTCACTCACACTCACACACCCTCACTCACACACACTCACTCACACTCACACTCACACATTCACACTCACACTCACTCACTCACTCACACTCACTCACATTCACACACACTCACTCACACACACTCACTCACACTCACACTCACACACCCTCACTCACACACACACATTCACACTCACACTCACTCACTCACACACACACATTCACACTCACACACCCTCACTCACACACACACATTCACACTCACACACCCTCACTCACACACACACACTCACTCACTCACACTCACTCACACACACTCACTCACTCACACACACTCACTCACTCACATTCACACACACTCACTCACACTCACACACCCTCACTCACACACACACATTCACACTCACACTCACTCACTCACACACACTCACTCACTCACTCACACTCACTCACTCACATTCACACTCACTCACTCACACACACTCACTCACTCACATTCACACACACTCACTCACAGTCACTCACACACACACACACACACATTCACACACTCACTCACTCACACTCACACATTCATACACACTCACTCACACTCACTCACACACATTCACACACACTCACTCACTCACACATTCACACACACTCACTCACACACATTCACACACACTCTCACGCATGCACTCACACTCACACACTCACACTCACACATACTCACACAAACGCATTCACACACACACACCAAAAACGAGCTCACACACACTTACACATTCACACTAACACACACACACACACACTCATACACACACTAACATGCACTCACTCAGGCACCCACACAGACACACACACACACGCAGACACACACATACACACTAACACACACATATAAAATGTCTTCTTTACTGTAAAATATCACATTGAGCTCCACATGCTGTGGATCGTAACACTGCCACAAACCTTTATTATCCACGTCACCTATTCCTTTTTCTGCAGAGATGCTGCCGGACCCGCTGAGTTACTCCAGCACTCTACTGTAGTACTGTGTCTATCTTCGCTATTAAACCAGCATCTGCAATTCTGGACGTCACCTTGCACTAAACGTTATTCCCTTATCATGTATCTGTACACTGCGGATGGCTCGATTGTAATCATGTATTGTCTTTCCGCTGACTGGATAGCGCTCAGCAAAAGCTTTTCACTGTACCCCGGTACACGTGACGATATAAACTAAACTACCAATAAACTACACATTAAATGGCAAGGTTTGTAAAGCCATGAACCAATGTTTACATCTGCAATAAGAGAAGATTCGAGTTTTTTCTTTCCACTTTGATAGTTTTGTGTGAAAGTGGAAAATGTACAAATTTACCAATTTTACTCGACTGATATTTATCTCGTGTTCTCATAACCGGAATAACATTTTCTTCCATTCCCATTATCACTGTTTTTCAAATCATCGATGTGCAATATTTCCACCAACAAAATGCAATTTCAATTTTGTTTTCTGTCCAGGTGATCAGAGGTGAGTTTCACCAGCAGCCCCTGAGCTGCCATTAGTCTGTACAGATACAGCGCAGAAACAGGCCCTGCAGCCCACCCAGTCCGCGCCCACCAGCGATCCCCGCACGCCAGCACGATCCCACACACACTGGGGACAATTTCCACTTATACCAAGACAATTAGCCGACAAACCCGCACGTCTTTGGAATGTGGGAGGAAACCGGAGCACCCGGAGGAAACCCACAAGGTCACAGCTGAACGTACAAACTCCACACAATCTGTTGGCATTTTGACCATTCATAGAAACATAGAAAATAGGTGCAGGAGGAGGCCATTCGGCCCTTCGAGCCAGCACCGCCATCCATTGTGATCATGGCTGATCGTCCCCAATCAATAACCCGTGCCTGCCTCCTCCCCATATCCCTTGACTCCACTAGCCCCTAGAGCTCTATCTAACTCTCTCTTAAATCCATCCAGTGATTTGGCCTCCACTGCCCTCTGTGGCAGGGAATTCCACAGATTCACAACTCTCTGGGTGAAAAAGTTTTTCCTCACCTCAGTCTTAAATGACCTCCCCTTTATTCTAAGACTGTGGCCCCTGGTTCTGGACTCGCCCAACATTGGGAACATTTTTGGGAGCATCTAGCTTGTCCAGTCCTTTTATAATTTTATATGTTCCTATAAGATCTCCCCTCATCCTTCTAAACTCCAGTGAATACAAGCCTAGTCTTTTCAATCTTTCCTCATATGACAGTCCCGCCATCCCAGGGATCAGTCTCATGAACCTACGCTGCACTGTCTCAATCACAAGGATTCATGAGTCAAGAACATACAAACAACACTAATAGTGCATCCTTCCCTTACCTGAACAACCTGAACACCTGAACACCCTCAGTACCTGTGTGGTTTCCTTGCCCACACCTGCACCCACCCCTCCTGTGATTACCTTCGAGTATTGTGTTCAGTTCTGGTCACCCTGCTGTTGGAAGGATGTCGTCAAACTGGAAAGAGTTAAACCGAGAAGATTTACGAAGATGTTGCCAGGACTCGAGGTACAGCCTGAGCTACAGGGAGAGGTTGGGGCAGGCTAGGACTTTAACAATCTTGTTGACTTATTGTTAAGAGTCTTATTGTCGTAGGTCCCGAGACGGAACAAGGAAATTCTTACTTGCAACAGCACAACAGAATATGTCAACATAAGCTGGACACAAAATGGGGGATGGGACAAAGCGGGGCAAGTGATAGGTGGATACAGACGAGGGGGGAGAGGAGAAGGTGGGTGTGGGCTAGTCGGGCCGAAGGGCCTGTTTTCCACACGGTGTGATTTCTGGACTCCATGACAGGCTGAGAGACGGAATTACTCAATTTAAAATTAAGTTCAAAAATAGAAAACAAAATCATTTAATTTTATAATATTACGAAATAATATCCCACTGGTGAATTTCTGTTTGGGGTCAGGGTTTACGAAACAGAGGGCATGGAAAGAGCATTTACATAACTTTGGATCCTGACTAAGGCGTTACTTCATAGACTGTGACCAGTTGCTGTTTCTGTTTGTCAGAATCTTTCACAATAAAAACAGCAGTGACCTCTTGCCAATTGAAGACTCGGAGTGCTGGAGTAACTCAGCGGGTCAGGCAGCATCTGTGGAGAACATGGATAGGTGACGTTTCACAGAGTGCTGGAGTAACTCAGCGGGACAGGCAGCATCTCTGGAGAGAAGGAATGGGTGATGATTCGGGTCGAGACCCTTCTTCAGACTGCTCCGGGATCAGGGAAACGAGAGATATAGACGATGATGTGGAGAGATAAAGAGCAATGGATGAAAGATGCAAAAAAGTATCGATGATAAAGGAAACAGGCCGTTGTTCGCTGTTTGTTGGGTGAGAACGAGAAGCTGGTGCGACTTGTGTGGGGGAGGGGGGGAATGCTGGGGTATATAAACTGTATTGGGCGATGCTGATTTACACTGAAGATAGACACAAAAAGCCACCTCTTCCTTCTCTCCAGAGATGCTGCCTGACCCGCTGAGTTACTCCAGCATCTTGTGTCTATCGGATGTATATAAAATGATAGCTAGAGCGAATGTCCACAGTCTTTTACCCAGACTACGGCACAGCGCCAGAGACCCGGGTTCCATCCCGACTACGGGCGCTGTCTGTACAGAGTTTGTTCGTTCTCTCCGTGACCTGCGTGGGTTTTATCTGAGATCTTCGGTTTCCTCCCACACTCCAAAGACGTGCAGGTTTGCAGGTTAATTGGCTTGGTGTAAATGCAAATTGGCCCTAGTGGATGTAGGATAGTGTTAGTGTGCGGGGATCGCTGGTCGGCACGGACCCGGTGGGCTGAAGGGCCTGTTTCCGTGCTGTACCCCTAAACTAAACAATGCATGATTGACTAGTAGCGTGGATAAGGGAGAACCTGTGGATGTGTTATATCTGGACTTCCAGAAGGCTTTCGACAAGGTCCCACATAAGAGATTAGTATACAAACTTAAAGCACACGGTATTGGGGGTTCAGTATTGATGTGGATAGAGAACCGGCTGGCAGACAGGAAGCAAAGAGTAGGAGTAAACGGGTCCTTTTCACAATGGCAGGCAGTGACTAGTGGGGTACCGCAAGGCTCAGTGCTGGGACCCCAGCTATTTACAATATATATTAATGATCTGGATGAGGGAATTGAATGCAACATCTCCAAGTTTGCAGATGACACTAAGTTGGGGGGCAGTGTTAGCTGTGAGGAAGATGCTAGGAGACTGCAAGGTGACTTGGATAGGTTGGGTGAGTGGGTAAATGTTTGGCAGATGCAGTATAATGTGGATAAATGTGAGGTTATCCACTTTGGTGGCAAAAGCAGGAAAGTAGACTATTATTTAAATGGTGGCCGATTAGGAAAAGGGGAGATGCAGCGCGACCTGGGTGTCATGGTACACCAGTCATTGAAAGTAGGCAGGGGGTTACACAAAAAGCTGGAGAAACTCAGCGGGTGCAGCAGCATCTAAGGAGCGAAGGAGATAGGCGACGTTTCGGGTCGAGACCCTTCTTCAGACTTTAAAACATTGAAAGTAGGCATGCAGGTGCAGCAGGCAGTGAAGAAAGCGAATGGTATGTTAGTTTTCATAGCGAAAGGATTTGAGTATAAGAGCAGGGAGGCTCTACTGCAGTTGTACAGGGACTTGGTGAGGCCACACCTGGAGTATTGCGTACAGTTTTGGTCTCCAAATCTGAGGAAAGACATTCTTGCCATAGAGGGAGTACAGAGAAGGTTCACCAGACTGATTCCTGGGATGGCAGGATTTTCATATGAAGAAAGACTGGATAGATTTGGCTTGTACTCACTGGAATTTAAAAAATTGAGGGCGGATCTTATAGAGACTTACTAAATTCTTAAGGGGTTGGGCAGGCTAGATGCAGGAAGATTGTTCCCGATGTCGGGGAAGTCCAGGACAAGGGGTCACAGTTTAAGGATAAGGGGGATGTCTTTTAGGACTGAGATGAGAAAAACATTTTTCACACAGAGAGTGGTGAATCTGTGGAATTATCTGCCACAGAAGGTAGTTGAGGCCAGTTCATTGGCTATATTTAAGAGGGAGTTAGATGTGGCCCTTGTGGCTAATGGGATCAGGAGGTATGGAGAGAAGGCAGGTACGGGATACTGAGTTGGATGATCAGCCATGATCATATTGAATGGCGGTGCAGGCTCGAAGGGCCGAATGGCCTCTATTCCTGCACCTATTTTCTATGTTTCTATGATTACAACCGAGCTGTTTGCAGCCATCTGACCTCTGTAACCATGGGTGAAAGATGGGGTTAGTGCGTGGAGCATTTGCACGTTTAGGTTGTGATATTTTGCCAGCGTGATTCACAGTTGCGCATGTCGCCACACACGGGCTGAAACGTGATGCATGACACAAAGCGATTCTGATACTGCAGCAAATTGCAGTTTTGGCCGAGAGTATCGATTTCACAAGTGATCAGCTGTGTAGCACTGATGTGAGACCTCAGTGCTTGACGAGCTACGGGCTGAATGCTACTTGCATTTACTGGAAATAGTGCGGGAGGAAGTCTCACTTAGTTACTGGATGTGAAGATTGGGTGTCACCTCGAGCGGGAGATTTATTTAGACGAATGCAAGATTAAAAAGCAGTATTGGTCCATTGCATGGTGTTGTGGGTGCCGCAGCTCAATATAACTTGTTTCCCTTACATGTCCCTGTCCGGACGTCAGCAGCATGGCCTCCCTTTCCTCGATGTGGGTGCAAGAACATCCCCAGCAGCTTGGAGGGCGGTAACATTAGTGCGGGTGGCAGGGGTTATGGGGAGAAGGCAGGGGAATGGGGTTAGGAGGGAGAGATAGATCAGATATGATTGAATGGCGGAGTTGATGGGCCAAATGGCCTAATTCTGTTCCTGTTACTTAAAATTTGGCACGATAGTGCGGGGTTAAACGGAGCAAGTAGTTGGAACCCAGTGCTGATGGGTGTGGAGTTACTCAGAGAACAGGCGCAGCGGGTAGAGCTGCTGCCTCACAGCGCCAGAGACCTGAGTTTCAACCTGACCTCGGGTGCTGTCTGTACGGAGTTTGCACGTTTTGCCCGTGACAGTGTGGGTTTCCTCCCACACTCCAAAGGCTTGCGGGTTTGTAGGTTAATAACCCGGTCTGTAAACTGTCCCTTGTGTGTATGGGGAAGTGAAACTAGTCAGACATCTAGGAGGGTTAGGGGGAGGGGGAGGGGGGAGGGGGGGGATGGAGAGAGCGGGAACGCAAGGGGTTACCTTCAGATCGGGAAGCTTCTTTAGATTTCCTTCTTCAGTCTTTAGAAAATGTCCCGACCCCAAAAACCTGGTCTGTCCTTTCTGTGGGCAGCCCTGCCTGAGCCGCTGGGTTTCTCCAGCACTTTGTGGGCTTTCCCACTGACCGAGTTGGCAGCAGCTGCAACTGAACGGCTCCACCCAAGACCGCAGGAAATTGCAGAGAATTGTGGACGCAGCCCAGACCATCGCTCAAACCAACCTCCCTTCCACCGACTCCGTCTACACCTCACGCTGCCTCGGCAAGGCCAGCAGCATCATCAAGGACCAGTCTCACCCCGGCCACTCCCTCTTCTCCCCTCTCCCATCAGGCAAGAGGTACAGAAGTGTGAAAACGCACGCACACCTCCAGATTCAGGGACAGTTTCTTCCCGGCCGTTATCAGGCAACTGAACCATCCTACCACAACCAGAGAGCGGTCCTGAACTACTATCTACCTCATTGGTGACCCTCGGACTATCCTAGATCGGACTTTGGTGGCTTTACCTTGCACCAAACGTTGTTCCCTTATCATGTATCTGTGGGGGGGTCAAGGAAAGAGTATTCACGTTGCGACCCTGCTTCCACCAATCTCTCCACATCCACACACAAGGCAGACACCATTGTATGAGACGCTGAGACGTGTGTTCAGCTCTGGCTGAACAATTTCTCATCTTGTGTGTGGACTCGATAAGAAGCTGTATCTGTACACGGCGAACGGCTCGATTGTAATCACGGATTGAATTGTCTTTCCGCTGACTGGTTAGCGCGCAACTAAAGCCCTGAACAATGGAATCAACCCGAAATGCCACCCATTCCTTCTCTCCAGAGATGCTGCCTGTCCCGCTGAGTTACTCCAGCGTTTTTTGTCTGTCAATAGCTTTTCACTGTAGCTGACAATAAACTGGTGACAATAAACTGAACAGAACTCTGCTCAGCGGAGGCCTGATTCACATCTTGTATGTGAACGTGACAAATAAAGACTTGACTTGCCAGAGTTCTCACCAGATGACACCCAATGTGCAAGGTTTGTGGTGTTATGTGTGGATGTTTGTTTTACAGTTTTAAGATGCGAATCTCACAGTTAGTTCACACACCTACCCATGTTTACACCCAGCAGTTATCTCCCACCACGCCCCGACATGAGGCTGGCTGTGTCTACGCCCCATGCCCCAGCCGTGCCCATGGGGCAGGTGGCATGTTCACCTGCTCAGTAACCAGCCAGGTGAGCCAGTGCTAGTCGCATCAATGGACTGCTCACTGAAGCTTTCTCTGCACAGCACCAGCTTGGTGTCAAGTTGCCTTGTTTCAGGAGGGCGTAGATGCTGACAATATCTTACTGTTTCGTATGATAACAAAAGAGATAAGCAAAAATACAGCGATGCTGGCTGAACTGTCAGGGCAATGAGTCAGTTGCTATCGTGTTTAATACAGAAAGGGCCGAGTGGTTTCAGCTGCTGATGACAAAGGGACAGAATGAGGGTCTGACCCGAAACGTCACCTATCCATGTTCTCCACAGATGCTGCCTGACCCACTGAGTTACTCCAGCACTCTGTGAAACGTCACCTATCCATGTTCTCCACAGATGCTGCCTGACCCGCTGAGTTACTCCAGCACTCTGTGAAACGTCACCTATCCATGTTCTCCACAGATGCTGCCTGACCCGCTGGGTTACTCCAGCACTCTGTGAAACGTCACCTATCCATGTTCTCCACAGATGCTGCCTGACCCGCTGGGTTACTCCAGCACTCTGTGAAACGTCACCTATCCATGTTCTCCACAGATGCTGCCTGACCCGCTGAGTTACTCCAGCACTCTGTGAAACGTCACCTATCCATGTTCTCCACAGATGCTGCCTGACCCGCTGAGTTACTCCAGCACTCTGTGAAACGTCACTACTACCTCAATCCATCGTGATCTCCTCTCCCATCAGTCCTTGGTTCTCTCAACATCCAGAAATGTATTGGTCTCTATAAGAACATACAACATAGAACATACAACAGTACAGTACAGGAGCAGGCCCTTCGGCCCAGAAGAGCCGAGAGTGTTCTATTGCCATGTGACCCAGATAGACCAATGAGGTTGTTACCTGCAGCCGCACCACACAATATGGAAACTTTCTGCAATGTAAACTGTAGAATAAACGAGGGACACAAGGTTCAGTGAGAAGTTCAGTGAACAACAATGTCCGTGATGAACATGAGGGCAAGTTAAACTAATCCCCTTTGCCTGCACATGATGCAATGCATCAATTAGTTGCATCAAGCAGACACCTCCCAACGTCCAGGTGCCAAGCAGATTCACGCAACCCTGTACAATGCCTCGACTCCCTTGCTGCAGAGGGTTTACTGAGATGAAGAGAAACTTTTCCACCCAGAGAGTTGTGAATCTGTGGAATTCTCTGCCGCAGAAGGCAGTGGAGGCCGATTCACTGGATGTTTTCAAGAGAGAGTTAGATTTAGCTCTTGGGGCTAATGGAATCAAGGGATATGGGGAGAAAGCAGGAACGGGGTACTGATTCTGGATGCAGCCATGATCATATTGAATGGCGGTGCTGGCTCAAAGGGCCGAATGGCCTACTCCTGCACCTATTTTTCTATGTTTCTATGTTTCTCTCCCTTCTCCCATCAGGCAAGAGATATGGAAGTGTGAAAACACACACCTCCAGCTTCTCGTTCTCACCCAACAGCGAACAACGGCCTGCTTCCTTTATCATCGATACTTTTTTGCATATCTTTCATTCATTGTTCTTTATCTCTCCACATCACCGTCTATATCTCTCGTTTCCCTGATCCCTGACCAGTCCGAAGAAGGGGCTCCACCCGAAACGTCGCCCATTTCGTTCTCTCCAGAGATGCTGCCTGTCCCGCTGAGTTACTCCAGCTTTTTGTGCCTACCTACAGTTATTTCCCGGCTGTTATCAGGCAACTGAACCATCCTATCACCAACTAGAGAGTGGTTCTGACCTCCCATCTACCTCATTGGAGATCTGTGAACTATCTTTAATCGGACTTTACCATGCACTGCAAGTTGTTCCCTTCATCCTGTATCTTGCACTGTGGACATCTTGATTGTAATAGACGCAAAATACTGGAGTAACTCAGCGGGACAGGCAGCATCTCTGGAGAGAAGGAATGGGTGACGTTTCAGGTCTGAAGAAGGGTCTTGACCTGAAACCTCACCTATCCATGTTCTCCACAGATGCTGCCTGACCCGCTGAGTTACTCCAGCACTCTGTGAAACGTCACCTATCCATGTTCTCCACAGATGCTGCCTGACCCGCTGAGTTACTCCAGCACTCTGTGAAACGTCACCCATTCCTTCTCTCCAGAATACCATAATATCAGTATTTGGGACTTTTTTCACACAGAGAGTGGTGGGTCTCTGGAATTCTCTGCCACAGAGGGTAGTTGAGGCCAGTTCATTGGCTATATTTAAGAGGGAGTTAGTTGTGGCCCTTGTGGCTAAAGGGATCAGAGGGTATGGAGAGAAGGCAGGTACGGGATACTGAGTTGGATGATCAGCCATGATCATATTGAATGGCGGTGCAGGCTCGAAGGGCCGAATGGCCTACTCCTGCACCTAATTTATATGTTTCTATGTTTCTATCAGATAATTTGCACCCTTAGTAATTGGCACCATTTGAAAAATCACTTCTTTTTGGAGAGAAGGAATGGGCGACGTTTCGGGCCGAGACTCTCGAGCCGAAACGTCACCCATTCCTTCCCTTCACAGATGCTGCCTGACCCGCTGAGTTACTCCAGCACTCTGTGAAACGTCACCTATCCATGTTCTCCACAGATGCTGCCTGACCCGCTGAGTTACTCCAGCACTCTGTGAAACGTCACTTATCCATGTTCTCCACAGATGCTGCCTGACCCGCTGAGTTACTCCAGCACTCTGTGTCTATTCATGCTGGCGCTGTGTGGCTCTGTGTGATAAGCTCTCTCACTCTTTGATGTGTTGCTGCCGTGTACCACAAGGTATCATCACCACCAGTTATCACATCCATTCATCTGGGGACACAAATATCTCACCCAGTTTCTCATCACCCTCAGCTCTTTTACAATCGTGACATTCAGATTTTTGTTGACATAATTGCCAAGCATTTTCTATTAACGAGCAATCAGATCGTAAATCTGCTTACTCCATTCTGTCAGCCACTTTGATGTGGTTTCTTATCTTTCCAGTGTCAGAGGTAAGTCAACATCTTCTGAGGAAATCTAAATTGAGAAAAAATAACTCAAACTAAACGTGAGGCCAGCATTGCTTAGCGGGGAGGAACTCAGACAGAAACCACATCCCTGTGGTATTGTGGGGAGAATTCCTCAAAAGAATAGCTTTCCTGCAGCTCCACGCTCAAACACGGACACGCAGACAGCGTGTACAAGCACACACATGTACGCGCACACATGCACACACGCGCACACACATGTACGCACACACATGCACACACGCGCACACACATGTACGCGCGCACATGCGCACACACGCATGCACACACATGTACACACACGTACACACATGCGCACAAGCGCGCATACATACACAATATACGCATACACGCACGCTCACACATACACACACGGGCGCACGCACACCCTCGTGATAATTAATGATAGTAAGAATCGATATTGCTAGAGGAGGTACTGTCATAACATTTAAAAGACACTTGCAGCTGCATATATTGGTGTATACATATACAGGTGCATATATATGTGTATACATATACAGGTGTATATATAGGTGTATACATATACAGGTGTATATATAGGTGTATACATATACAGGTGTATATATATGTGTATACATATACAGGTGCATATATAGGTGTATACATATACAGGTGTATATATAGGTGTATACATATACAGGTGTATATATAGGTGTATACATATACAGGTGTATATATAGGTGTATACATATACAGGTGTATATATAGGTGTATACATATACAGGTGTATATATAGGTGTATACATATACAGGTGCATATATATGTGTATACATATACAGGTGCATATATAGGTGTATACATATACAGGTGTATATATAGGTGTATACATATACAGGTGTATATATAGGTGTATACATATACAGGTGTATATATATGTGTATACATATACAGGTGCATATATAGGTGTATACATATACAGGTGCATATATATGTGTATACATATACAGGTGTATATATAGGTGTATACATATACAGGTGTATATATATGTGTATACATATACAGGTGCATATATATGTGTATACATATACAGGTGCATATATAGGTGTATACATATACAGGTGTATATATATGTGTATACATATACAGGTGCATATATATGTGTATACATATACAAGTGCATATATAGGTGTATACATATACAGGTGTATATATAGGTGTATACATATACAGGTGCATATATATGTGTATACATATACAGGTGTATATATAGGTGTATACATATACAGGTGCATATATAGGGCAGGTTTGGAGGGATACGGGCCAAACATAGGCAACTGGGACTAGTGTTGCTGGGACATGTTGGTCTTTGTGGCAAGTTGGGCGAAGGGCCTGTTCTATATTCTATGTTCTCTTTCGTTCTATGTTCTATGTTATATGTTCCGTGTTCTCTGGTTTATGATCTATGTTCTCTTTGCTGTTGCATGTTGCATGTTCTATGTTCCATCTTTAGTTTAGGCAACATCTAGCTTAAGACTGATTGATGAAGGACCTGGGGATCAGCGGACAAGCCCTACGCCAGGCCATCAAAGAAACATGACGAGTGGCAGAGCGGAGTAGCCAGTGGCTCTGGCTGAAGAGGAAAGGCCCCACTTGGTCTCCCAAATAACCGACTAGACAGATGCAGAGGGGGGTGGTTCTGGGACGCCAGAGTGAACTGCTGACCCTACTGGAGACGTCGTGGGTTCAATCAGCGAAACGTCGATGAAAGTGGGTGCCACTTGATAACCCCAATGACGTGTCTGCCTCGCCCTTGTCAACATCGGAGGAGCAGAGGTGAATGCAGAAGGCTCCCGCCACCACCGGTAGCAAGTTGACATTTGGCACTTTGGACTTTTAACATCTTGTCCTGTGTATTTGGAAACATTAGGTTAGTGATACAGCACGGAAACAGGCCTGTGGAGTGTGGAACCAAGAAAACCCACGCAGGTCACGGGGAGAACGTGCAAACTCCGTACAGACAGCACTGATAGTCAGGATGGAACCTGGGTCTCTGGCGCTGGGAGGCACGGGCGTGTCGGGACGTTTGTGTACAACAGCGTAACAATCATTGACGCCAAGGGCGTGTGACGTCTTGCTGAATCTCTCTCTCTCTCTCTCTCGGCCCCTGGTTTGACCGTGGGAAGCAAGATTCTAGCCCATAGCATCATAGAGTCACAGTGATACAGCATGGAAACAGGCCCTTCAGCCCATCTTGCCCACACCCACCACCATGTCCCAGCTACACTAGTCCCACCTGCCTGCGCTTGGTCCATATCCCTCCAAACCTGTCCTCTCCATGTTAGACACACAAAGATGGAGTAACTCAGCGGGACAGGCAGCATCTCTGGAGAGAAGGAATGGGTGACGTTTCTGGTTGAGGCCCTTCCATGTCTTTGTCTAACTTGTTTCGTAAATGTTGTGGTAGTCCCAGCCTCAACTACCTCCTCTGGCAGCTTGTTCCATACACCCACCACCCTTTGTGTGAAAAAGTTACCCCTCGGGTTCCTCTTAAGTCTTTTCCCCTTCAGCTTGAACCTGTGCACTCTGGTAGACAGACACAAAAAGCTGGAGTAACTCAGCGGGACAGGCAGCACCTCTGGAGAGAAGGAATGGGTGACGTTTCGGGTCGAGACCCTTGGTCTGGTCCTCGATTCCCCCACTCTGGGCAAGAGATTCTCCCCAACTCTTGGCGCCTGTTATTTTTGCCGGATAGGAAACCCTCGCTGCCAGCAGGGGTGGAACATGTCCCTGTGTCTATCTGCCGACGCATTCACATGTCACCCCACATGGACACGCTGCCTCAGGTATGTCCCTCCCACAGCTCAATCACACACTGACACCAGCAACTCTTTCCACCAAATTAACAGAAAAATTGCAAAGATGGCATTTGTCTGCATCATCTCACGTTAAACTAGTAGCTGACTCACTCTGGAAGGAGACTACATGGAACTTAGACATTTATTAAGTATCGATGTTCTCAGTAACTTTCTAAATGGCAACTCTTTACTCATCATGCCGAGCGGATTCGGAGAAGTGGCGAGTAAAATATGCTGAAGCACTCACTCACGCATAAACTAATCATTCTTAGAAAAATATTTCACTTAACAATCCATTTTGAATTTATCATGAGGACATAGGGAACTGCAGATGCTGGTTTACACACAAAAAAAAGACACATAGAAACATAGAAAAATAGGTGCAGGAATTGGCCATTCGGCCCTTCGAGCCTGCACCGCCATTCAATATGATCATGGCTGATCATCCAACTCAGTATCCCGTACCTGCCTTCTCTCCATACCCCCTGATCCCATTAGCCACAAGTGTAACATCTAACGCCCTCTTAAATATAGCCAATGAACTGGCCTCAACTACCTTCTGTGGCAGAGAATTCCAGAGACTCACCACTCTCTGTGTAAAGAATGTTTTCCTCATCTCGGTCCTAAAGGATTTCCCCCTTATCCTTAGACTGTGACCCCTTGTTCTGGACTCTCCCAACATCGGGAACAATCTTCCAGCATCTAACTTGTCCAACCCCTTAAGTGTCCAACCCGCTGAGTTACTCCCACAAAGTGCTGGAGTAACTCAGCGGGTCAGGCAGCACCTGGACAGGTGGAGTGAGTGGGCAGATGCGTGGCAGATGCAGTATAATATAGATAAATGTGAGGTTATCCACTTTGGTGGCAAAAACAAGGGGGCAGATTATTATCTCAATGGGGTTAGGTTAGGTAAGGGGGAGGTACAGCGAGACCTGGGTGTCCTTGTACACCGGTCACTGAAAGTTGGCGTGCAGGTACAGCAGGCAGTGAAGAAAGCTAATGGAATGTTGGCCTTCATAGCAAGAGGATTTCAGTACAGGAGTAGAGAGGTTCTTCTGCAGTTGTATAGGGCTCTGGTATGACCACATCTGAACTATTGTGTACAGTTTTGGTCTCCTAATTTGAAGAAGGACATCCTTGTGATTGAGGCAGTGCAGCGTAGGTTCACGAGATTGATCCCTGGGATGGTGGGACTGTCAAATGAGGAAAGATTGAAAAGACTGGGCTTGTATTCACAGGAGTTTAGAAGGATGAGGGGGGATCTTATAGAAACATATAAAATTATAAAAAGACTGGACAAGCTGGATGCAGGAAAAATGTTCCCAGTGTTGGGTGAGTCCAGAACCAGGGGCCACAGTCTTAGAATAAAGGGGAGGTCATTTAAGACTGAGGTGAGAAAAAACCTTTTCACCCAGAGAGTTGTGAATCTGTGGAATTCCCTGCCACAGAGGGCAGTGGAGGCCAAGTCACTGGATGGATTTAAGAGAGAGTTCAATAGAGTTCTAAGGGCTAGTGGAGTCAAGGGATATGGGGAGAAGGCAGGCACGGGTTATTGATTGTTGACGATCAGCCATGATCACAATGGATGGCGGTGCTGGCTCGAAGGGCGAATGGCCTCCTCCTGCGCCTATTTTCTATGTTTCTCTCGTCATTCAGGTGCTCCTGGTAAATGTCACATCAAGGTCAGTAGCATGGTAAGTAGAATTTTAAAGAATCACCCAGTGTTACTATTGTTGAGCCACGCTGACTACCATGACTGGAATTATTCTTAGTTCACTGTCATTCAGCACTCAGCTTACTGCCATGATGCGGCAAAATCAGTCAGCTGCTCCTGAATGTATATTGCCATTTACCACTACTTCTACTAATGCAAGGGCTTTCGTTGGCCTCAGCCTATGTGCCATGCCTGGCTCCACAAATATAGCACCTCAGACCAGTTTATCTAGCATGGCAGTTTGTTAATGCATGTGTCGTTCCGCAGTACACTGATATAAGTGGCCCTGCTTCTACCTCTTTGTGCACTGCCCCGCTAGGTCTCCCGAAGTGTGGCTTTATCTTTAATGGCAGTCCTCAGTTCGTTAACACTGTCCAAGGCCTGTGTCATTCCGCAGCTAGTACACTGATGTAGGGAGCCCGACTTCTACCTCCTCTTGCAGTGCCCTCTTTGGGCTCCCAAAGTACGAGGGGGTTGGCAGACAGTTCTTGGTTCCTCTCACACACGTTGGACAACTCGTGGCAGACCAGCATATGTTGCCATTTAGCCAGAAATCACATTTTCCAGTTCCATTTTCCGAGAATGTAACTGTGCAAACCTAGTCACCACGTTGTCCAAGTCATGGGCAAAGTCACAGTGAATGTGCATTAAGGCGAGTGCAGACAGCCTGTCATTGTTCATGGAAGTCCTGGTCTTTGCTGCTTTGGGGATGTGAAAATGTGTTTGTCCTCGTTGGCTGGATCAAAGTAAGATGCCGAACGAGATCGCGCCCTCTGCAAGCTTGCCGCCCAAGGCCAGCGTCTCTCTGCCGCTTCGGCTCATGACCAAAGGCTTTGCACCAACCATCTGGCAATCATCCCCCCTTCCCCCCTTCCCCCCTCCACCCCCCAACTCCCCCTCCCCTCCCCTCCCACCTGTATCCACCTATCACGTGGACACAAACAACTGTAGATTCTGGTTTATACCAAAGATAGACACAGAGTGCTGGAGTAACTCAGCGGGTCAGGCAGCATCTGTGGAGAACATGGATAGGTGACGTTTCACAGAGTGCTGGAGTAACTCAGCGGGTCAGGCAGCATCTGTGGAGAACATGGATAGGTGACGTTTCACAGAGTGCTGGAGTAACTCAGCGGGTCAGGCAGCATCTGTGGAGAACATGGATAGGTGACGTTTCACAGAGTGCTGGAGTAACTCAGCGGGTCAGGCAGCATCTGTGGAGAAAAGAATGGGCAATATTTTGGGTTGGGACCATTCTTCAGATTAAAGAAGGGGCTTGACCCGAAAAATCACCCATTCTTTTTCTTCAGAAATGCTGCCTGACCAGGTCTGATCAAGGATATCGACACAAAACGTCACCCATTAGGGTTAAGGCTAAGGTCAGGTCTAGTGCTAGGGCAAGGGTTTCCTCCCGCACTCCAAGGGCGCACAGGTTTGGATAAATTGTCCCTGGCGTGTGTGGGTGGGGGGATCGCTGGTCGCAGGCTTAGGCCCGGCGGGGGTTGGGGGTGGGGGGGCCTGGTGTCGGGGCCCGGTGTCGGGGCCTGGTGTCGGGGCCTGGTGTCGGGGCCTGGTGTCGGGGCCCGGGTGTCGGGGCCCGGTGTCGGGGCCTGGTGTCGGAGGGGGAGGGGGTGGGGGTGGAGGGGGGAGGGGTGGGGAGGGGTTGTGGGGGGAAGGAGGGATGATTGCCAGATGGTTGGTGCATAGCTTTTTGTCGCGTGCTACCCAGTCAGTGGAGAGACTACAGGATTACCATCGAGCCGTCCACAGTTTACAGATACAGGATAAAGGGAATAACATCTAGTGCAGGGTAAAGTCCAGTGAGGTCCGATTAAAGATCGTGCGAGCGTTTCCAATGATGTGGACGGGAGGCCAGGACCACCTTAACCAGTAACCTGCCCGACATTAGTGCGAGCAGTCCTCACCTCCCATTGACCTCATTGGAGACCCTTGAACTTGGAAAGGCCGGTATGCTTCTGCATTGCTCTGTAACCAAAGGCAACACAAAGGACAATTGAGAACGGACACGATTGAGCTGGCCGTGTGTCTAACGAGGACCTATGATTGACCTGATGTAAGCCGTGAATGGTTAGTGGCCTGTGTATATTTATAGAATGGTCCTTTGCATTTCACACGATGTCTGTCTTGCTGGAACTCTGCCCACAGGCATGGTTCAGAATGTCCTGCCCCACACCACCCTGCCCCACCCCGTCCCGCACTGCCCTGCCCTGCCCCATCCCGCACCGCCTCTTCCCGCACCGCCCCACACCACCCCGCGCTGGCCCACCCCGTCCCGCACCGCCCTGCCCTGCCCCATCCCGCCCTGGCCCTTCCCACACCGCCCCACACCGTCCCGTCCCGCCCTGCCCTGCCCCATCTTGCCCTGGCCCTTCCCACACCGCCCCTCCCCGCACCGCCCCGTCCCAATGTGCTAATGCAGCTCTCTCTGGCTGCATGCAACACCCGTTGTTCTGGTAAACATCACCACTTTATTTCGGGCTGTCTTTGTGCTCGATTTGGAAACTGTGAGAAGATGTGAGGGGAGGCGGCAAGCTGGAGTGGGGGAAAGACCAGGCTGACATCGACATAAATCACAAACACTTTCTCTCTGCTGAATGACTCTGGTGATCCAAATATACATGACACCCACTTTTTTCACACAGAGAGTGGTGGGTCTCTGGAACTCTCTGCCACAGAGGGTAGTTGAGGCCAGTTCATTGGCTATATTTAAGAGGGAGTTAGATGTGGCCCTTGTGGCTAAGGGGATCAGAGGGTATGGAGAGAAGGCAGGTACGGGATACTGAGTTGGATGATCAGCCATGATCATAGTGAATGGCGGTGCAGGCTCGAAGGGCCGAGTGGCCTACTCCTGCACCTAATTTCTATGTTTCTATGTTAATCTTGCTCTGTTTAAAATCAAGCCAAAGCTAAAACAGTGGGTGACTCCGTTTTGGCTCAGGCCCAACGGAGACAAAAGCACACTGGACAACCACCGAGTGAGTGGCCACAGGAGTGGAAGGCAGCCTCATCTCCATTACACAGCGACATCTCTTCACCAGATAAAAGCTGTCCAGGGTCTGAGCTCCCCAGAGGAGCGTGGGTGAAGCCCAACACACTTGGTACTGGAGTTGGACGTTTCAATGCCAGCGTGTGGGGATGGGGACTCCCTCCCTCCGCCAGAGCCCAGCCTGTGAATGTGGAGCAGAACAACAGACAGCCAACCATGTCATCTCTGGGTGCCCGCTCTACCACCCACCACATGGAGCTCTGTCAGGGCCCAGCAGACATTGGCGCCAACAGAGACAACAACCTGGCTGCTCAACGCCCGGCGCCAGATCTAACTATTCCTTTGTTTCATTTATGTTTCATTCGCAAGAACAAGAGGTTCAGTTGGGCTGTCCATCTGTCCATCTGTCCGTCTGACCAGGCAAACCCGTCCAACAGACGGCAGTGGGGACCAAGTCATTCGGTATTTTCAAAGCGGAGAAAGATTCTGGATTATTACGGATGTCGGGGGTTATGGGGAGAAGGCAGGAGAATGGGGTTAGGAGGGAGAGATAGATCAGCCATGATTGAATGGCGGGGTAGACTTGATGGGCCGAATGGCCTAATTCTTCTCGTATCACTTATGACCAAAGTCCCATCTCTTAAAACATAGAAACATAGAAAATAGGTGCAGGAGTAGGCCATTCAGCCCTTCGAGCCTGCACCGCCATTCAAAATGATCATGGCTGATCATCCAACTCAGTATCCCGTACCTGCCTTCTCTCCATACCCTCTGATCCCTTTAGCCACAAGGGCCACATCTAACTCCCTCTTAAATATAGCCAATGAACTGGCCTCAACTACCTTCTGTGGCAGAGAATTCCACAGACTCACCACTCTCTGTGTGAAAAATGTTTTTCTCATCTCGGTACTAAAAGATTTCCCCCTTATCCTTAAACTGTGACCCCTTGTCCTGGACCTCCCCAACATCGGGAACAATCTTCCTGCATCTAGCTTGTCCAACCCCTTAAGAATTTTGTAAGTTTCTATAAGATCCCCCCTCAATCTTCCAAATTCTAGCGAGTACAAGCCGAGTCTATCCAGTCTTTCTTCATCTCTTGGGGTGACTTTGAAGTCATTTAGAACATGGAACAGCATAACACAGGAACAGTCCCTTCGGCCCACAATATCCGTGCTGAACATGAAGGCAAGTTAAACTAATCCCCTCTATCTACACGTGATCCGTATCCCTCCATGCCCAGCATATCCACGTGCTTGTCCAAAAGGTTACACACCACTATGGTATCTGTCTCCACCACCACCCCTGGCAGCGCCTTCCAGGCACCCACTGCCCTCTAGAGAATAAAATGCCTCAAACATCTTTGGACACACAAGGAACTGCAGATGCTAGCTTACAAAAAAAAGACACAAAGTGCTGGAGTACCTCACGCTGCCTGATCCGCTGAGTTACTCCAGAACTGTGTGACTTTTTTTCTCATTGACCTTTACCGCTCTCACCTGAAAGCTGTGCCCACTAGTTTAATTTAGTTTCGAGATACAGGCCCTTCGGCCCACCGCGTCTGCCCCGACCAGCGATCCCCTGCACACACACGAGGGCCATTTTTTACATTTACACCAAGCCAATTTACAAACCTGCACGTCTTTGGAGTGTGGGAGGAAACCGAAGATCTTGGAGAAAACCCACGCAGGTCACGGGGAGAACGTGCAAACTCCGTACAGACAGCACCCATAGTCGGGATCGAACCCTGGGTCCCCGACGCTGCAAGCGCTGTGAGGCAGCAACTCTACCGCTGCGCCACCGTGACCACACCGTGACATTTGCATCGTGGGGAAAGGGTTCTGGATTTCAGCCCCATCTGCATTTCACGTCATGTTATAATCTTCAGCGAACAACATTGCTTTAACCAAAGGCATTAGAGAGAGAGTCATAGAGTTGTACTGTGTGGGAGAGGCCCTTCGGCCCAACTTGCCCATGCCGACCAAAATGCCCCATCTACGATAGTCTACCTGCCCGCGTTTGGTCCGTATCCCTCCCAGCCTTTGTACCTGTCCAGGTGTCTTTTCAATGCCACTACCTCCACTGGCAGCTCGTTCCATGCACCCACCACCCTCTGTGTGAAAAAGGGAGGTGGGTGGATGGAATGCGCTGCCAGAGGAGGTTGGACACATGTCACTGCCCTCTGGGGAGTATAAACAGGCTGGGGTGGGGCAGCAAACAGCTGCAATGCCCAACCTCAACACTTGGGAACACTCCACAAGTCCATGCTCATAAGTAGTAGGAGCAGAATTAGGCCATTCGGCCCATCAAGTCTACTCCGCCATTCAATCATGGCTGTTCTGTTTCTGATCTGCCTTCTCCCCATAACCCCTGACACCCGTAATAATCAAGAATCTATCTACCTCTGCCTTAAATATACCCACTGGCTTGTGGCCTCCACAGCCGTCTGTGGCAAAGAATCCCACAGATTCACCGCCCTCTGACTGAAGAAATTCCTCTTCATCTCCTTCTAAACGTACGTCCCTTTATTCTGAGGCTGTGGGCTCTGCTCCTAGACTCTCCCACATAGAGTCGCTCAGTCGTACTGCATGGAAGCAGGCCGTTCGGCCCAACTATTCCATACAAACGATAGACACAGAGTGCTGGAGTAACTCAGCGGGTCAGGCAGCATCTGTGGAGAACATGGATAGGTGACGTTTCACAGAGTGCTGGAGTAACTCAGCGGGTCAGGCAGCATCTGTGGAGAACATGGATAGGTGACGTTTCACAGAGTGCTGGAGTAACTCAGCGGGTCAGGCAGCATCTGTGGAGAACATGGATAGGTGACGTTTCAGGTCAGGACTGCAAAATGAAATAAAGACAAACGCAGGTTGTTGTTCTTTCCAGCAACATTCAGTCCGCTCAGGCCGACCTGATCTCCCGGTTCCTAAACACGTTAACTCCCCTGCCCATTCCCACACGGACCTTTCTGTCCTGGGCCTCCTTCATTGTCAGAGTGAGGCCCAGCACAAATTGGAGGAACAGCTCCTCATATTTCACTTGGGCAGCTTCCACCCCAGCGGTACGAACATTGACTTCTCTAACTTCAAGTAGCCCTGGCTTCCCCTCTCCCTCCATCCCTCCCCCATCCTTGTTCTCCCACTAGTTCCACTGTCCTCCTGATTAGTTTGACTGTTAAAGAAGGAACTGCAGATGCTGGAGAATCGAGGGTTACACAAAAGGCTGGAGAAACTCAGCGGGTGCAGCAGCATCTAAGGGGCGAAGGAGATAGGCGACGTTTCGGGTCGAGACCCTTCTTCAGACTGGTCAGGGATCAGGGAAACGAGAGATATAGACGGTGATGAGGAGAGATAAAGAACAATGAATGAAAGATATGCAAAAAAGTATCGATGATAAAGGAAACAGGCCGTTGTAAGCTGTTTGTGGTGTGAAAATGAGAAGCTAGTGCGACTTGGGTGGGGGAGAGATAGAGAGAGAGGGAATGCCAGGGCCCGAGAGCTGAGGGAGAGGTGGGAAGGGGAGGAGGCAGCAAGGGTTAACAGAATTGAGAAAATTCAATGTTTAAGCCCAGAGGATGCAGACTCCCCAAGCGGAATATGAGGTGCTGTTCCTCCAACTTGCGGTGTTGCTCACTCTGGCCGTGGAGGAGGCCCAGGACCGAGAGGTCGGATACAGAATGGGAGGGGGAGTTGAAGTGCTGAGCCACCGGGAGGTCGGGTTGGTTATTGCGGACCGGGCGGAGGCGTTCGGCGAAACAAAATTAGTTTTACTGTTGTATTGTTTACAGTTTACAGCTGACAATGAACCTTTCTCCAATGTCCTCGAGCTACGCCCCCTTTGATCTGTGTTTTCACACCTTACTTGTTCTGTCTCCCTCTCCCCTGACTCTCAGTCTGAAGAAGGGTCTCGACCCGAAAGGACACACATTCCTTCTCTCCAGAGATGCTGCCTGTCCCGCTGAGTTACTCCAGCATTTTGTGTCTATCCATGTGCTCCAGAGATGCTTAGGAAGGAACAGCGGATGCTGGTTTAAACTGAAGATAGACACTAAATGGTGGAGTAACTCAGCGGGACAGGCAGTGTCTCTGGAGAGAAGGAATGGGTGACGTTTCGGGTCGAGACCCTTCTACAGACAGATGCTGTTTGACCTGCTGAGTTACTCCAGCACTCTGTGAAACGTCATCTATTAGACCTTCAGCCCAGACATTAGGTTAGATGAACTAGCGACCAATGTCTGACGATGGGGGTGTGTAGGGGGGGGGTCAGCTGAAATGAACGGAATTGGGAGTCTGCCGGGTCCCACCCACTGCGTGTACACCTGGGGGACCCCCCAAGGGGCCAAAACTGGGTGCTAGATAGATGAGTGAGGTACCACTTCAATCCACCACCATGGTGCGCTCACTGCCACGCCTATATCAACAACACAAACGCAGACATCTTTCCCGCTGCAAAAGGCCCGCCAGACCCCCCACAAAGGGCCTATAAACGGGCTAGTATATAGACGAGCAAGGTACCGCTCAAAAATAATGTCAAATGTACAAGTTGAGTTCATAGAGTACAAAATGGGTTACACCAGACAAATAGTCCGCTGCACTACAGGTACCAGACGCCCCAAAAATGGGCACCCTAGACCCTGCTGTCCAACTGGGCTAGTCTAGATATTGTGGGGACCAGTTGAAACCAGGTTTAAATGATCTACCGCAGCTTGGGGAATATAAAATGACCTATGACAGACAATTATCTGCTGCCTTGGGTCTACCGGACCCCCCTAAATGGGACCCCCTAACCTAGATATTAAAGGTACCAGCTAAAACCAGGTTTAGGTTCACAGCCTAGGGAATACAAAATCACCCATGCCAGAATAATAACGGAGTCTGAAGAAGGGTCTCGACCCGAAACGTCGCCTATCTCCTTCGCTCCTTAGATGCTGCTGCACCCGCTGAGTTTCTCCAGCTTTTTGTGTAACCCAGAATAATAACCTGTTGTCTTGGCCTTACCAGACCCCCCCCCCCCCTCCCCCCCAATAGGTCCTTGGGCCCAGGTTTGCAAGTCTCGGTATTAAAGATATGAGCTGAACCAGGTTTATCTGATCAACCACAACCTTCGGCTAGTGAATACAAAGTGCCTCGTGTAAAAAAATTCACCACTTTATCGACCATTTCCACAACAACCCATTTCAATGAGAATAGAGGGACAAGAGGCTACTAATAGGTATAAACTGTTGGAGTGTCCTATTTGGCTTTCTATATATTTGGCTATTTGGCTGAATGCGGTGACAAGCTCTCCTTAGCTGCAGCCAAACAATATATCCAGTTGTTTTAGAAGGAACTGCAGATGCTGGAACATCGAAGGGAGACAAAAATGCTGGAGAAACTCTGCGGGCGCGGCAGCATCTATGGAGCGAAGGGAAAAAAAGGAATCATATTTCCCTTCGCTCCATAGATGCTGCTGCACCCGCTGAGTTTCTGCAGCATTGCTGTCTACAAACAATATATCAACATCGGATTGGATGCAAGTTTTTGCAGTAAAGAATCACAGTTTACGGGCAGTTTGAGGCAAGTTTTACGTTGCTACATAAGTATAGTTTGCTATTATAATGCAGGGATATCATGCATGATTCAGTTATAGTGTTCACTTGATCATTTACATTAAAACCAATGCCATGGGGCAACGCCATGCCCAGAGCACAAGGCCTGCAGAGAGGTACAATGACTGACACGTGGTTAGGAGCAAGTATCAGCTAGTGTATATAAAAGCCCTGTGGAACTTGTGCAATAAACTCTGCTATATAAGCCTCAGTACAATTTAAGCTGGAATGTTATGTTCTTTGATGGTGATTTATCTTAAATAGGGACGGACTTTAATTTGATAAGCTGACAGAGTCATCCCGTCTTTCAGAAAAACTGCGGAAAGCCGTATCCGACATCCTATAGTATGGACATAATTGCAATATCAGTAGTGATGCAGTGAGTGAATGCTTACAATATTAAACTCAATCATGTTGTGGATTGTCAGACTCAGTTAGTGCCATTATGGGATGTTTTATCTGTGGCATGGTCAACCAATAGTTTGAAGATACTTGTTCTGTATTTTACATTCATTACATTCAGTCTCGTGTTTAAGTTTGTAAGTAGGAATTTGGGAACAATTGCAATATTTACTTACCTTATATCACAGATCAAGAAGATAATTGCTGCAATAATGTTAATTTGTTAGTGATTCATAAACTGATCATTTGTTATTTATGTTTGTGAGGTTTACCACCCTTCTTCGTCTTGCGTGTGGCGTGCACGGCCTAAAGTTGTCGGACAACTTGTTCTATTTGATCTTCCCTTTGTGCACGTCGAGTCGATTGCATTAGTCGAAACCGGGCGGACCACGTGAAGGTTGCAATCTCCCACATCGTTTACCACCCTGAACCTAACTAATTAAATAATACTTTGATCATTAGGTTTTTTAAAGTTTTCTCCATTCAAATGGAGGAACAAGCTTTGAAGGGGAGTATTTTAACTCCACGTTGTTCTCCCATTAAAGTGTTTTAGTCCAGTTCAGGCTAATATTATCCTGGGCAAATGACCAAACCTGGCTAGTACTAGTAGTAAGACAATGTCCATGGAGGGTCCAGTAAACTGTAATGATGAATCACCATTCCATTACGCTACCGGGACATCAGCGCACGCAATGGGCACAAAATAAATGCAAAAATCAGCATTTTGAGGCATATTCGTGATTTTTCTTATCATCTCGAATCGCAACCCACTAAATGTTCCATATAGTTGTGAAGATCATATCATCTATATTAAAACATATAGAACATTTAGAAACAGTTATCAAGCTAATTTTTTTATCTTTGCAAAAAATGTTCCAGCTGTTCACGTTTTGCCAATTTTGCTAATGACAACTACAGACTGCGTTTGGTGCAAACTGTTTGTTTTGATACGGTCATATCTAAGGACTGAGGAACGGTGGACCCAGTTTTCTTTTCACTCAGGTAAACATATTGAAGTACAGAATATGTTACACAATTTGGAGTTAATATTTTTCGAATTTAAAGGTTGAAAGGTTTTTTTAAATTATTTTTATTGAAAGCGTATGTACAAATGACAATAAACGACAAACTGGTGACAGAGTTCTTACATAGCTTCAATTTTTAACGTTCTTTTTAAAGGAAAAGAAACCGAGAAAGAAAGAGATAAGAGACTGTAAACTCGTAGAAAGGAGATGACAAATATATAACGATTGTGGAGATAGATCCAGGAATGTTGAGTATAGTCGTTGATCCAACACTAACCTCAAGTTGTGACTTTCATTTTGTGTTAAACCTTTTTAAAAATTCAATAACTGGAGACTATATTTGGAAAAATAGTTCTGGTTTGCCAATTAAGACAAATCTTATGTTTTCCAAATGCAAGGTCTCGGTCATTTCCGTAATCCACATTTTAATTGTGGGGGTTGTTGGTTTTTTCCAAAATGGGTTACACCAGACAAATAGTCCGCTGCACTACAGGTACCAGACGCCCCCAAAATGGACACCCGACACCCTGCTGTCCAACTCGGCTAGTCTAGATATTGTGGGGACCAGTTGAAACCAAGTTTAAATGAGCAATTGCACCTTGGGGAATATAAAATAATCTATGACAGACAATTATCTACTGCCTTGGGTCTACCGGACCCCCCTAAATGGGACCCACTAGACTAGATATTAAACGTACCAGCTAAAACCAGGTTTAGATGATCAATCACAGCCTAGGAAATACCAAATCATCCATGCCAGAATAATAATCCATTGCCCTGATCCTACTAGACTCCCCAAATAGTCCCTTCATTGCCCAACTGTGGGGGGAGTCTGATAGGCACAAGGCAGTACATAACCGCTCTGGCATCGGTCATTTTGTATCCCCCAAGGTGTGATTGATCATTTAAAACAAATATTTAGCCCGATGGCAAACACGTTGGTCCAAAATTGACATGTTGGTCCCAAGCTTATTTGTATATGGCCCAATGTATTTCTATAGTTCATTATTAATGTACTTGTGTAAGGAATGATTCATTAAAGAATAACAGACTCAAATGTTAACCCGACCCCAAAGGAACATTTATTTTGTTATGTTACAAAGTTACATTAAAGCTTTAAACCCAAAATATTACATAGATTACACAATTTGAAGACAAAATTAAATATTATTTTCCCAAGCACTTCCCCTCTTTGTGATAAATGCCAATTTCACGAAGCCAATTTGAAGAACTCACACTTTTGTAACGTAGAAAAATGCAACATTTTTGGACGGACATTTTAAAAATTATCTCTAAAGTTATCGATAATCAACTGGACCCAGACCCAAAATTAATAATATTAGGATTATCAGAACATGCCACAAACTTTACGATAAGCCAGAGACACTTTCTTGATTACAGTTTAATAACTGCGAAAAAATTAAAACTTATATTTTGGAAAAAACCAACAACCCCCACAATTAAAATGTGGATTACGGAAATGACCGAGACCTTGCATTTGGAAAACATAAGATTTGTCTTAATTGACAAACCAGAACTATTTTTCCAAATATAGTCTCCAGTTATTGAATTTTTAAAAAGGTTTAACACAAAATGAAAGTCACAACTTGAGGTTAGTGTTGGATCAACGACTATACTCAACATTCCTGGATCTATCTCCACAATCGTTATATATTTGTCATCTCCTTTCTACGAGTTTACAGTCTCTTATCTCTTTCTTTCTCGGTTTCTTTTCCTTTAAAAAGAACGTTAAAAATTGAAGCTATGTAAGAACTCTGTCACCAGTTTGTCGTTTATTGTCATTTGTACATACGCTTTCAATAAAAATAATTTAAAAATAACCTTTCAACCTTTAAATTCGAAAAATATTAACTCCAAATTGTGTAACATATTCTGTACTTCAATATGTTTACCTGAGTGAAAAGAAAACTGGGTCCACCGTTCCTCAGTCCTTAGATATGACCGTATCAAAACAAACAGTTTGCACCAAACGCAGTCTGTAGTTGTCATTAGCAAAATTGGCAAAACGTGAACAGCTGGAACATTTTTTGCAAAGATAAAAAAATTAGCTTGATAACTGTTTCTAAATGTTCTATATGTTTTAATATAGATGATATGATCTTCACAACTATATGGAACATTTAGTGGGTTGCGATTCGAGATGATAAGAAAAATCACGAATATGCCTCAAAATGCTGATTTTTGCATTTATTTTGTGCCCATTGCGTGCGCTGATGTCCCGGTAGCGTAATGGAATGGTGATTCATCATTACAGTTTACTGGACCCTCCATGGACATTGTCTTACTACTAGTACTAGCCAGGTTTGGTCATTTGTCCAGGATAATATTAGCCTGAACTGGACTAAAACACTTTAATGGGAGAACAACGTGGAGTTAAAATACTCCCCTTCAAAGCTTGTTCCTCCATTTGAATGGAGAAAACTTTAAAAAACCTAATGATCAAAGTATTATTTAATTAGTTAGGTTCAGGGTGGTAAACGATGTGGGAGATTGCAACCTTCACGTGGTCAGCCCGGTTTCGACTAATGCAATCGACTCGACGTGCACAAAGGGAAGATCAAATAGAACAAGTTGTCCGACAACTTTAGGCCGTGCACGCCACACGCAAGACGAAGAAGGGTGGTAAACCTCACAAACATAAATAACAAATGATCAGTTTATGAATCACTAACAAATTAACATTATTGCAGCAATTATCTTCTTGATCTGTGATATAAGGTAAGTAAATATTGCAATTGTTCCCAAATTCCTACTTACAAACTTAAACACGAGACTGAATGTAATGAATGTAAAATACAGAACAAGTATCTTCAAACTATTGGTTGACCATGCCACAGATAAAACATCCCATAATGGCACTAACTGAGTCTGACAATCCACAACATGATTGAGTTTAATATTGTAAGCATTCACTCACAGCATCACTACTGATATTGCAATTATGTCCATACTATAGGATGTCGGATACGGCTTTCCGCAGTTTTTCTGAAAGACGGGATGACTCTGTCAGCTTATCAAATTAAAGTCCGTCCCTATTTAAGATAAATCACCATCAAAGAACACAACATACCAGCTTAAATTGTACTGAGGCTTATATAGCAGAGTTTATTGCACAAGTTCCACAGGGCTTTTATATACACTAGCTGATACTTGCTCCTAACCACGTGTCAGTCATTGTACCTCTCTGCAGGCCTTGTGCTCTGGGCATGGCGTTGCCCCATGGCATTGGTTTTAATGTAAATGATCAAGTGAACACTATAACTGAAGCATAGAATAGTTTCTTTATTGTCATTGTAACATGAACCATGTACAACAAAATTTAAAAATGTCAGCCAGTCAGTGCACCATTCAAACCATAAAAGCTAACGATACATACAAGGTAAAATATTAAAAAAGATAAACAACTAAAATAAATATGAAATATGAAAACAGCCACGCATAAACACCCAACCCTACATCCTTCTGTCGATTTCACACTGTACCAACCACAGTCCCTTAGTCCCCGCGTTCCTTGGCGGCTACATTTAGTGCCTTTATAGCAGTGGGGTAAAAACTGTTTTTAAGTCTGTTTGTCCTTGTCCTTGTAGATCTGTACCGTCTGCCTGACGGCAACAGTTCAAACAGGGAGTGTCCGGGGTGGGAAATGTCCTTTATAATATTCTGGGATTTTTTGATGCAGCGGGAACTGTGTAAGTCTTCCAAGGTAAGGAGAGGGCAGCCGACAATCCTCTGGGCCAATGTTGTCAATGGCCCTCTGGAGCGCTTTCCTCTGAGCTGCTGTGCAGCTGGTGTACCACACGCATACACAGTATGTTAGGATGCTCTCAATGGAGCACCGATAAAAGGACAGCAGCAGTCTCTGTGTGATGTTATTCTTCCTGAGCACCCTCAGGAAGTGCAGTCTCTGCTGGACCTTTTTCAGCAGCGCAGGGGTGTTCACGCTCCACGTCAGGTCCTCCTCAATATGGATTCCCAGGAAGCGGAAATCCGCCACCCTCTCCACACAGTCCCCTCGGATGATTAGTGGTACAAGTTCTGTTTTGTTCTTCCTGAAGTCTATTATTATCTCCTTGGTCTTTAAGGTGTTCAGGAGCAGGTTATTTTCTCCACACCACACTGTCAGCTGCTCCACCTCATCCCGATAGGCGTACTCGTCCCCCCCGGAGATGAGCCCCACCACCGTAGTGTCATCTGCAAATTTGACAATGGTGTTGCTGTGGTGGGCGGAGGTGCAGTCATGTGTGTAGATGGTGTAGAGCAGGGGGCTCAGCATGCAGCCCTGTGGAGAGCCGGTACTGAAGCTGAGGGCCGTGGATGTGTGATGGACCATTCTGACTCTCTGGCTGCGGCCCGACAGGAAGCTATTTATCCACATGCAGGTGGAGTGTGGAAGTCCCAAGTCCCCCAGTTTGTCCACCAGTTTGTGGGGAAGGATAGTATTAAAAGCAGAGCTGTAGTCCACAAAGAGCATTCGCACATAGCTTCCCCGCTGCTCCAGGTGGGACAGTGCAGCATGGAGAGCTGTGGCTACAGCGTCCTCTGTAGATGTATTCGCTCTGTACGCAAACTGGTGGGGGTCAAAGCTTCGGGGCAGGCGTGATGTGATATGACCCCGGATCAGTTTTTCAAAGCACTTCATCACCACTGAATCATGCGTGATATCCCTGCATTATAATAGCAAACTATACTTATGTAGCAATGTAAAACTTGCCTCAAACTGTTCGTAAACTGTGATTCTCTGCAAAAACTTGCATCCAATCCGATGTTGATATATTGATTGTAGACAGAAATGCTGGAGAAACTCAGGGGGTGCAGCAGCATCTATGGAGCGAAGGAAATAGGCAACGTTTCGGGACGAAACCCTTCGGGTTTCGGCCCGAAACGTTGCCTATTTCCTTCATTGCCTATTTCCTTCGCTCCATAGATGCTGCCGCGCCCGCAGAGTTTCTCCAGCATTTTTGTCTCCCTTCGATGTTCCAGCATCTGCAGTTCCTTCTTAAACAACTGGATATATTGTTTGCCTGCAGCTAAGGAGAGCTTGTCACCGCATTCAGCCAAATGGCCAAATATATAGAAAGCCAAATAGGACACTCCAACAGTTTATACCTATTAGTAGCCTCTTGTCCCTCTATTCTCATTGAAATGGGTTGTTGTGGAAATGGTCGATAAAGTGGTGAATCTTTTGACACGAGGCACTTTGTATTCACTAGCCGAAGGTTGTGGTTGATCAGATAAACCTGGTTTAGCTCATACCAGACTGATCCCTGGGATGTCAGGACTTTCATATGAGGAAAGATTGGATAGACTGGGCTTCTACTCGCTGGAATTTAGAAGATTGAGGGGGGATCTTATAGAAACTTACAAAATTCTTAAGGGGATGGACAAGCTAGATGCTGGAAGATTGTTCCCGATGTTGGGGGAGTCCAGAACAAGGGGTCACAGTTTAAGGATAAGGGGGAATTCCTTTAGGACTGAGATGAGGAAAACATTCTTTACACAGAGAGTGGTGAGTCTCTGGAATTCTCTGCCACAGAAGGTAGTTGAGGCACTTGTGGCTAAAGGGATCAGGGGGTATGGAGAGAAGGCAGGTACGGGATACTGAGTTGGATGATCAGCCATGATCATATTGAATGGCGGTGCAGGCTCGAAGGGCTGAATGGCCTACTCCTGCACCTATTTTTCTATGTTTCTATGTTACCTTTAATACCGAGACTAGCCTACCTGGGCCCAAGGACCTATTGGGGGGATGGGGGGGTCTGGTAAGGCCAAGACAACAGGTTATTATTCTGGCATGGGTGATTTTGTATTTCCTAGGCTGTGAACCTAAACCTGGTTTTAGCTGGTACCTTTAATATCTAGGCTAGGGGGTCCCATTTAGGGGGGTCCGGTAGACCCAAGGCAGCAGATAATTGTCTGTCATAGGTCATTTTATATTCCCCAAGGTGCGGTAGATCATTTAAACCTGGTTTTAACTGGTCCCCACAATATCTAGACTAGCCCAGTTGGACAGCAGGGTCGAAGGTGCCCATTTTTGGGGCGTCTGGTACCTGTAGTGCAGCGGACTATTTGTCTGGTGTAACCCATTTTGTACTCTATGAACTCAACTTGTACATTTGACATTATTTTTGAGCGGTACCTTGCTCGTCTATATACTAGCCCGTTTATAGGCCCTTTGTGAGGGGGGTCTGGCGGGCCTTTTGCAGCGGGAAAGATGTCTGCGTTTGTGTTGTTGATATAGGCGTGGCAGTGAGCGCACCATGGTGGTGGATTGAAATGGTACCTCACTCATCTATCTAGCACCCAGTTTTGGCCCCTTGGGGGGTCCCCCAGGTGTACATGCAGCGGGTGGGACCCAGCAGACTCCCAATTCCGTTCATTTCAGTTGACCCCCCCCCCCACACACTCCCATCGTCAGACATTGGTCGCTAGTTCGTCTAACCCAGGGGTGGGGAACCCCTGTTGGAATGAAGTCAGCTGTAATCTAATGAAGCCGCATCCATGAAACTTCAATTAGATATACTGCAAATTGTACATTATTTTGTAAAACTCTAACTACTGTGTACTAACTTCAAGAAAATGAAACAAAATGGTAAATTCTAAAGTTAATGACTTTGTTGCAACTGCTTTTTGTGGGAAAGCATTTGAATATTTGGTTGCAACATGGAGGAACGCAGTTTCAGCTGATCTTCTAGATGGGAAGATATCCGTCGTTTGTGACCTTAAGGGCTTTTTGATTTGGGTTGGGCAGGAGAATTTGGTCTGTCCAAAGCAAGCGTTGTCTGCGGAGGGCGCTCAGCATCGCCAAGGACCTCTCTCACCCCAACCATGGACTGTTTACCCTCCTACCATCCGGGAGGCACTACAGGTCTCTCCGTTGCCGAACCAGCAGGTCCAGGAACAGCTTCTTTCCGGCGGCTGTCACGCTACTCAACAACGTACCTCGGTGACTGCCAATCACCCCCCCCGGACACTTATTGTTATTTATTCAAATCATTTGCTGTGTCGCTCTTCCAGGGAGATGCTAAATGCATTTTGTTGTCTCTGTACTGTACACTGACAATGACAATTAAAATTGAATCTGAATCTGAATCTGAATCTGAGAATGTAGATTCGCAGCAATGCGGTTAAAAAGCCAGAAAGCATTTATCGTGCATGACAAAGTTAACACACATTCTAGAGTTGCATTGGAACTAAATCATGAGCATAACAGGTGGTAAAATAGTCCCCGTGACTTACTAATGTTTTAACTGTGGCCGTCAGTCGGGGAGGATTATGTCGTTGAATCTTCATTTGCCCTTTAGTATTTTAATTACGTTCAGTTTAAGATTAAAATTAAAATAATAAAAGACGAACAAAAACATATTAATGAAAATAAGAGGATTTGTTCTACAAAACTTGGATTCATTGAAAAGGCCGCACTTAATGGCCTTGAAGGCACTTGCGGTGTTAAGGACGCAGGTTCCTCACCCCTGGTCTAACCCAATGTCTCTGGGCTGAAGGTCTATATCCATTGAGCCTTGGAGGTAGTGTCTAAAGGGTACCATCTGGTGGTGGAACAAGGTAAGTCATCCTCATTCATGGTTGAAAAATAGAACATGGACCAATAGACGATAGACAATAAGTGCAGGAGTAGGCCATTCGGCCCTTCGAGCCAGCACCGCCATTCAATGTGACCATGGCTGATCATCCCCAATCAGTACCCCGTTCCTGCCTTCTCCCCATATCCCCTGACTCCGCTATCTTTAAGAGTCCTATCAAAAGGTTCAAAGGTTATTTTATTTGTCACATACACCAATTGGTGTAGTGAAATGTTTCTTGCCAGCTCCCTCTTGAAAGCATCCGGAGAACCGGCCTCCACCGCCCTCTGAGGCACAGAATTCCACAGACTCACCACTCTCTGTGAGAAAAAGTGTTTCCTCGTCTCCATTCTAAATGGCTTACCCCATATTCTTAAACTGTGTCCCCTGGTTCTGGACTCCCCCAACATCGGGAACATGTTTCCTGCCTCTAGCGTGTCCAAACCCATAACAATCTTACATGTTTCAATCAGATCCCCTCTCATCCTTCTAAACTCCAGAGTGTACAAGCCCAGCCGCTCCATTCTCTCAGCATATGACAGTCCCGCCATCCCGGGAATTAACCTTGTAAACCTACGCTGGGCTCCCTCAATAGCAAGAATGTCCTTCCTCAAATTAGGGGACCAAAACTGCACACAAAACTCCAGGTGTGGTCTCACTTGGGCCCTGTACAACTGCAGAAGGACCTCTTTGCTCCTATATTCGATTCATCTTGTTATAAAGGCCCACAGCTTTGTGTCATCTGCAAATTTGCTAATATTACTTTGAATCCCTTCATCCAAATCATTGATGTATATATTGTAAATAGCTGCGGTCCCAGCACCGAGCCTTGCGGTACCCCACTAGTCACTGCCTGCCATTCTGAAAGGGACCCGTTAATCCCTACTCTTTGTTTCCTGTGTGCCAACCATTTCTCTATCCATGTCAGCACTCTACCCCCAATACCATGTGCCCTAATTTTGCCCACTAATCTCCTATGTGGGACCTTATCGAATGCTTTCTGAAAGTCCAGGTACACCACATCCACTGGCTCTCCCTTGTCCATTTTCCTAGTTACATCTTCAAAATATTCCAGAAGATTAGTCAAGCATGATTTCCCCTTTGTAAATCCATGTTGACTCGGACCGATCCTGTTACTGCTATCCAAATGTGCGGCTATCTCATCTTTTATAATTGACTCCAGCATCTTCCCCACCACCGATGTCAGGCTAACTGGTCTGTAATTCCCTGTTTTCTCTCTCCCTCCTTTCTTAAAAAGTGGGATAACATTAGCTACCCTCCAATCCACAGGAACTGATCCTGAATCTATAGAACATTGGAAAATGATCACCAATGTATCCACGATTTCTAGAGCCACTTCCTTAAGTACCCTGGGATGCAGACCATCAGGCCCTGGGGATTTATCAGCCTTCAGTCCCATCAGTCTATCCAACACCATTTCCTGCCTAATGTGGATTTCCTTCAGTTCCTCCGTCACCCCAGATCCTCTGGCCACTACTATATCAGGAAGATTGTCTGTGTCCTCCTTAGTGAAGACAGATCCAAAGTACCTGTTCAACTCATCTGCCATTTCCTTGTTCCCCATAATAAATTCAACTTTTTCCAGTCTTCAAGGGTCCAACTTTGGTCTTAACTAATTTTCTTCTCTTCACATACCTAAAGAAGCTTTTACTCTCCTGCTTTATATTCTTGGCTAGCTTACCTTCGTACCTCATCTTTTCTCCCCGTATTGTATCTTTGGTTATCTTCTGTTGTTCATTAAACATTACCCAATCCGCTTGCTTCCCGCTCATCTTCGCTATGTTGTACTTCTTCACTTTAATTTCTGTACTGGAACAGAACAGCACAGGAACAGGCCCTTCGGCCCACAATGTCCGTGCTGGACAAGATGCCAATTTAAACTAATCCCCTCTGCCTGCACGTGATGCGTATCCCTCCATTCCCTGCATGTCCATGCGCCTGTCTAAAAGCCTCTTAAACCCCACTATGGTATTTCCCGCCTCCACCCCCACCCCTGGCAGCGCGTCCCAGGCCCCCACCACCCTCGGTGTGAAGCATTTGCCCCGCACATCTCCTTTAAACTTCCCCCCTCTCACCCTAAAGCTGCGCCTTCAGGAAGCTCCAAGGAACTGCACAAGGAACTGCAGATGCTGGTTTACAAAAAAGAACACACAGAGTGCTGGAGTAACACAGCGAGCCAGGCAGCATCTTTGGAAAACATGGGTAGGTGATGTTTTTCTTTACAACTGATTGTGGGGGGGGGGGGGGGGGGGGGGGGAAGAAGCTGGAAGAGAGGTGGGGGTGGGACAGAGTCTTGCAAGTGGTGGGTGGATACAGGTGAGGGGGTGGCTGGAGAAAGTGGTGAAACGGAGACAAAAGGGTGTCAGGAAACGAGAGGGGTGGAATGTAACGCTGGAGGAAGGATATAGGTGGAGGGGGGGCAGGTTTAATGTGCTCCTGAGGACAAACTGTTCCACACAGAGGGTGGTGGAACCTCTCATGTGATTAGAGATGCCTGGAGCAGGTAGCTATGTCCAGTACTGTACAGAAGGGCCAGGTACTGTACAGGTAGCTGTGTCCAGTACTGTACAGAAGGGCCAGGTACTGTACAGGTAGCTGTGTCCAGTACTGTACAGAAGGGCCAGGTACTGTACAGGTAGCTGTGTCCAGTATTGTACAGAAGGGCCAGGTACTGTACAGGTAGCTGTGGCCAGTATTGTACAGAAGGGCCAGGTACTGTACAGGTAGCTGTGGCCAGTATTGTACAGAAGGGCCAGGTACTGTACAGGTAGCTGTGGCCAGTACTGTACAGAAGGACCAGGTACTGTACAGGTAGCTGTGGCCAGCACTGTACAGAAGGGCCAGGTACTGTACAGGTAGCTGTGTCCAGTACTGTGCAGAAGGACCAGGTACTGTACAGGTAGCTGTGTCCAGTACTGTGCAGAAGGGCCAGGTACTGTACAGGTAGCTGTGGCCAGTACTGTACAGAAGGGCCAGGTACTGTACAGGTAGCTGTGGCCAGTACTGTGCAGAAGGGCCAGGTACTGTACAGGTAGCTGTGGCCAGTACTGTACAATAGGGCCAGGTACTGTACAGGTAGCTGTGGCCAGTACTGTACAGAAGGGCCAGGTACTGTACAGGTAGCTGTGGCCAGTACTGTGCAGAAGGGCCAGGTACTGTACAGGTAGCTGTGGCCAGTACTGTACAGAAGGGCCAGGTACTGTACAGGTAGCTGTGGCCAGTACTGTGCAGAAGGGCCAGGTACTGTACAGGTAGCTGTGGCCAGTACTGTGCAGAAGACACTGTAGAATTTCTCCTCAGTTGTGTTTTATGACTTGGCAGATCATTTTCCCTCCTGGGATAAGTATTAGATTATAGAGTCCCATAGTTATACAGTGTGGAAACAGGCCCTTCGGCCCAACTTGCCCACACCGACCAACATGTCCCAGCTACACCAGTCTCACCTGCCTGCGTTTGGTCCATATCCCTCCAAACCTGTCCTATCCATGTACTTGTCTAACTGTTTCTTAAATGTTGGGATAGTCCCAGCCTCAACTACCTCCTCTGGCAGCTTGTTCCTCTATAAGATTACTCCTCATCCTCCTGCGCTCCAAGGAATAGAGACCCAGCCTGCTCAACCTCTCCCTGTAGCTCACACCCTCTAGTCCTGGCAACATCCTCATAAATCTTCTCTGAACCCTTTCCAGCTTGACAACATCTTTCCTATAACACGGTGCCCAGAGCTGAACACAATATTCTAAATGTGGTCTCACCAACGTCTGATACAAGTGCAGCATCGTGATGTATCGGGTCACTGCTGACCATGGCAATTGTCTTGGGTGATGGGCCGTGATCTTCAAGCTCCCGTCTCCTCAGTTTGGCCACAGCGACTCTGCGGCTGAGAAAATACAGCCATGTCCCGCCTTGCTCAGCAGACAAAGCCAATCGGACATGGTCTCAATAGACAATAGGTGCAGGAGTAGGCCATTTGGCGCTTCGAGCCAGCACTGCCATTCAATGTGATCACGGCTGATCATCCCCAATCAGTTCCCCGTTCCTGCCTTCTCCCCATATCCACTGACTCCGCTATGTTTACGAGCCCTATCTAGCTCTCTCTTGAAAGCATCCAGAGAACCGGCCTCCACCACCCTCTGAGGCAGAGAATTCCACAGACTCACCACTCTCTGTGAGAAAAAGTGTTTCCTCGTCTCCGTACCAAATGGCCGACCCCTTATTCTTAAACTGTGGCCCCTGGTTCTGGACTCCCCCAACATCAGGAACATGTTTCCTGCCTCCAGTTTGTCCAAGCCCTTAACAATCTTATATGTTTCATTGAGATCCCCTCTCATCCTTCTAAACTCCAGAGTGTACAAGCCCAGCCGCTCCATTCTCTCAGCATATGACAGTCCCGCCATCCCGGGAATTAACCTTGTAAACCTACGCTGCACTCCCTCAATAGCAAGAATGTTCTTCCGCAAATTAGGGAACCAAAACTGCACACTCGCCAACCACTCTGACCAATTTCTTCAGATGCAACGTTGAAAACATCATGTCGGGTTTCATCACCGCCGGGTTTGGGAACAGCTCTGCTCAAGACCGCAAGAAATCATTGTAGATGTAGCCCAGTCCATCACACTGACCACATTCCCCACCCTTCTCCCCGCACCCCCTGACCCCTGAATCTATCTATCTCCGCCTTAAAAATATCCACTGACTTGTGGCCTCCGCAGCCGTCTGTGGCAAAGAATTCCACAGATAATACCTCGCACAGATACAATCACGTCTGAAGAAGGGTCTCGACCCGAAATGTCACCACTTCCTCTCCTCCAGAGAGTCTGCCTGTCCCGCTGAGTTACTCCAGCTTTTTGTATCTATCGGCAATCCAGTTCATCTCAAGTCCAACAGGTAGAGTGAAGGGGGCAGGTACAGAGTGCAGGATGCAGTTGCCAGCATCGTAGCCACCAGCTCCAGAGGCAGCAGGTTACAAGTGGATCAAAGCAGCAACTCACTGGGCAATGGGTCCTTGACACCGGCCTCAACCCCCTCCTCCAGCAGTGGGTGTGTGGGGTCCCTGCACAGGTAGACAGGGCCCGGGGGAGAGGGAGGGAGTGTTGGGGGAGAATGGGGGGGGGGAGAGAGAGGGGGGGGAGAGAGGGGGGGGAGAGAGGGGGGGGAGAGAGAGGGGGGAGAGAGAGAGGGGGGGGGAGAGAGGGGGGGGAAAGAGGGGGGGGGGAAGAGGGGGGGAAGAGGGGGGGGAAGAGGAGGGGAGAGAGGGGGGGAGAGAGGGGGGGAGAAAGAGGGGGAGAGAGGGGGGGGAGATGAGGGGGGGGGAGATGAGGGGGGGGAGATGAGGGGGGGGAGATGAGGGGGGGGAGATGAGGGGGATGATTGGGAGGGGGATGATTGGGGGGGGGATGATGGGGGGGGATGATGAGGGGGAGGGGGATGATGAGGGGGGGAGATGAGGGGGGGGGAGATGAGGGGGATGATGAGGGGGAGGGGGATGATGAGGGGGAGGGGGATGATGAGGGGGGGGATGATGAGGGGGATGATTGGGGGGGGGATGATGATGGGGGGGGATGATGAGGGGGGGGGATGATGAGGGGGATGATTGGGGGGGGGTGACGAGGGGGAGGGGGATGATGAGGGGGGGGAGATGAGGGGGATGATGAGGGGGAGGGGGATGATGAGGGGGATTGGGATGATGAGGGGGGGGAGATGAGGGGGATGATGAGGGGGAGGGGGATGATGAGGGGGGGGAGATGAGGGGGATGATGAGGGGGAGGGGGATGATGAGGGGGAGGGGGATGATGAGGGGGGGAGAGGCAAGGGGGGGGGGGGGGGGGGGTTGTTGCTGGGTGTGTCCCGGTGCCGCCGCCGCCGCCGCCGGTGTTGCCGAGTTTCTCAACACCGTGGATGACAGATAATGACCAGTTGGAGAACTCTCCCCCGCATCCTGTTTGCGCAAAGGATCGGCTTCGCCGGAAAATACCCGACGCTCTGCCAGCGTTTATAACGGGGGCGAGCAGCGCAGGAGAGAGAACACACACCTGCGGACAGGTACGAGCCCACAGGTAAGTGGAGAGAGGTGCAGGGTGAGTGGGGAGGGTTGCAGGTGAGTGGGGAGGGTTGCAGGTGAGTGGGGAGGGGTGCAGGTGAGTGGGGAGGGGTGCAGGTGAGTGGGGAGGGGTGCAGGTGAGTGGGGAGGGGTGCAGGTGAGTGGGGAGGGGTGCAGGTGAGTGGGGAGGGGTGCAGGTGAGTGGGGAGGGGTGCAGGTGAGTGGGGAGGGTTGCAGGTGAGTGGGGAGGGTTGCAGGTGAGTGGGGAGGGGTGCAGGTGAGTGGGGAGGGGTGCAGGTGAGTGGGGAGGGGTGCAGGTGAGTGGGGAGGGGTGCAGGTGAGTGGGGAGGGGTGCAGGTGAGTGGGGAGGGGTGCAGGTGAGTGGGGAGGGGTGCAGGTGAGTGGGGAGGGGTGCAGGTGAGTGGGGAGGGGTGCAGGTGAGTGGGGAGGGGTGCAGGTGAGTGGGGAGGGGTGCAGGTGAGTGGGGAGGGGTGCAGGTGAGTGGGGAGGGTTGCAGGTGAGTGGGGAGGGGTGCAGGTGAGTGGGGAGGGGTGCAGGTGAGTGGGGAGGGGTGCAGGTGAGTGGGGAGGGGTGCAGGTGAGTGGGGAGGGGTGCAGGTGAGTGGGGAGGGGTGCAGGTGAGTGGGGAGGGGTGCAGGTGAGTGGGGAGGGGTGCAGGTGAGTGGGGAGGGGTGCAGGTGAGTGGGGAGGGGTGCAGGTGAGTGGGGAGGGGTGCAGGTGAGTGGGGAGGGGTGCAGGTGAGTGGGGAGGGGTGCAGGTGAGTGGGGAGGGGTGCAGGTGAGTGGGGAGGGGTGCAGGTGAGTGGGGAGGGGTGCAGGTGAGTGGGGAAGGGTGCAGGTGAGTGGGGAAGGGTGCAGGTGAGTGGGGAGAGGTGCAGGTGAGTGGGGAGAGGCGCAGCTGAGTGGGGAGAGGCGCAGGTGAGCGGGGAGAGGCGCTGGTGAGCGGGGAGAGGCGCAGGTGAGCGGGGAAGGGTGCAGGTGAGCGGGGAGAGGCGCAGGTGAGTGGGGAAGGGTGCAGGTGAGTGGGGAGAGGCGCAGGTGAGCGGGGAGAGGCGCTGGTGAGCGGGGAGAGGCGCAGGTGAGCGGGGAAGGGTGCAGGTGAGCGGGGAGAGGCGCAGGTGAGCGGGGAAGGGTGCAGGTGAGTGGGGAGAGGCGCAGGTGAGCGGGGAGAGGCGCAGGTGAGTGGGGAGAGGTGCAGGTGAGTGGGGAGAGGTGCAGGTGAGAAGCGCAGGTGAGTGGGGAGAGGCGCAGGTGAGCGGGGAGGGGCGCAGGTGAGCAGAGAGCCACAGGGAAATTGTCCCTGGGGTGTGGATAGTGCTAGTGATCGCTGGTCAGTGCAGACATGATGGGCCGAAGGTGTCTCTGTAAAATATATAAGTCGAAGTAGAAGAAGAAAATGCGGGAAAGGTCCGGCACGTCAGTCAGCATCCGTGGGAAGGGAAACTGGGCTCTCTGCTTCATGCTGACAACACAGGTTTGTGGGTTAATGGCTTGGTATTTGTGTAAAATTGTCCCCAGTGTGTGACGGGTAGTGTCAGTGTGCAGGGTCGATGTGTCTCTACAGTGTATCTCTAAGCTACTCTGAACTAAACTTTAGATCGAGGATGTAACGGGTCTCGGTCCAATTCCAGAACATTCTGTAGAGATACAGCGCGGAATGAGGCCCTTCGGCCCACCGAGTCCGTGCCGACCAGCGATCCCCGCACACTAACACTATCCTACACACACTCGGGTCCATTTACAATTTTATCAAAGCCAGTTAACCTACAAACCTCTACGTCTTTGGAGGAAACCGGTGCACCCGGAGAAAACCCACGCAGGTCACGGGGAGTACGTGCAAACTCCGCACAGACAGCACCTGTGGCTAGGATGGAACCCGGGTCTCTGGCGCTGTGAGGCAGCAGCTCTACCCATGGAGTGAGCTAGGCGGGCTGGCAGCCGGATGGACGGTGAACTAAAGCCTTGTTTGTGCACAGGTTTGAGCGGCTGCAACGATGACTCGACCCGTGGCCTTTCTCCAACTGAGTCTCTGTCTCTGCCTCTGCCTCTGTCTCTGCGGACCCGTCCACACACAGCCCAACACGCTACACTTCGGCAGATGCTCCCTCAACGCTGACCTTCACGAAATTGGGGAACACTTCTCCGAAATCAGGGACATCATAGTAAGTGACACTTCAGCAGGTCTGGTCTTCCCCATTGTGAGGAGGAGGCTTTGGAGAGAGGATAGGGGAGGTATTGCCGGGTTTAGAGGGTCCAGCTACAGGGAGAGGATGCAGGGGAGGTTTGGCCCCGGTTAGAGGGTCCAGCTACAGGGAGAATGTGCATTAGAGGGTCCAGCTACAGGGAGAGGGTGCATTAGAGGGTTCAGCTACAGGGAGAGGGTGCATTAGAGGGTTCAGCTACAGGGAGAGGGTGCATTAGAGGGTTCAGCTACAGGGAGAGGGTGCATTAGAGGGTCCAGCTACAGGGAGAGGGTGCATTAGAGGGTCCAGCTACAGGGAGAGGGTGCATTAGAGGGTCCAGCTACAGGGAGAGGGTGCATTAGAGGGTCCAGCTACAGGGAGAGGGTGCATTAGAGGGTCCAGCTACAGGTAGAGGGTGCATTAGAGGGTCCAGCTACAGGGAGAGGGTGCATTAGAGGGTCCAGCTACAGGGAGAGGGTGCATTAGAGGGTCCAGCTACAGGGAGAGGGTGCATTAGAGGGTCCAGCTACAGGGAGAGGGTGCATTAGAGGGTCCAGCTACAGGGAGAGGGTGCATTAGAGGGTTCAGCTACAGGGAGAGGGTGCATTAGAGGGTTCAGCTATAGGGAGAGGGTATAGGGGAGGTTTGGCCAGCATTAGATACTTTCTTGAAAAGCCCTATCTAGGTCTTTCTTGAACCTAGACAGGGCTCTTGAAGATAGCGGAGTCAGGGGATATGGGGAGAAGGCAGGAACGGGGTACTGATTGGGGATGATCAGCCATGATCACATTGAATGGCGGTGCTGGCTCGAAGGGCCGAATGGCCTACTCCTGCACCTATTGTCTATTGATAGAACATTATTTATCTCAGGGGAGAAATTGATCTGACAACAGTCACAGAAACACAAAAACACAAAATACACATCATGTATAAGATCGTGAGAGGAGTAGATCGGGTAGATGCACAGAGTCTCTTGCCCAGAGTAGGGGAATCGAGGACCAGAGGACACAGGTTTATGGTGAAGGGGAAAATATTTCATAGGAACGTGAGGAGTAACCATTTCACACAGAGGGTGGTGGGTGTATGGAACGAGCTGCCAGAGGAAGTAGTTGAGGCTGGGACTATCCCAACGTTTAAGAAACAGTTAGACAGGTGCATGGATAGGACAGGTTTGGAGGGATATGGACCAAACGCGGGCAGGTGGGACTAGTGTAGTGGGACATGTTGGCCGGTGTCGGCTAGTTGGGCTGAAGGGCCTGTTTCCACACTGTATCACTCTATGATTCTGTGACATAAAATACTGTACATGCGTACATGTTGAGTACAGACAAAAGGTAAATCATGTCTGACGAATCTTATAGAATTTTTTGAGGATGTAACTAGTAGAGTGGATAAGGTAGAACCAGTGGATGTGTTATATCTGGACTTCCAGAAGGCTTTCAACAAGGTCCCACATAAGAGATTAGCATACAAACTTAAAGCACATGGTATTGGGGGTTCAGTATTGATGTGGATAGAGAACTGGCTGGCAGACAGGAAGCAAAGGGTAGGAGTAAACGGGTCCTTTTCACAATGGCAGGCAGTGACTAGTGGGGTACCGCAAGGCTCAGTGCTGGGACCCCAGATATTTACAATATATATTAATGATCTGGATAAGGGAATTGAATGCAACATCTCCAAGTTTGCGGATGAGACTAAGCTGGGGGGCAGTGTTAGCTGTGAGGAGGATGCTAGGAGGCTGCAAGGTGACTTGGATAGGTTGGGTGAGTGGGCAAATGCATGGCAGATGCAGTATAATGTGGATAAATGTGAGGTTATCCACTTTGGTGGCAAAAACAGGAGGGTAGACCATTATCTGAATGGTGGCCGATTAGGAAAAGGGGAGATGCAACGAGACCTGGGTGTCATGGGACGCCAGTCATTGAAAGTAGGCATGTAGGTGCAGCAGGCAGTGAAGAAAGCCAATGGTATGTTAGCTTTCATAGCGAAAGGATTTGAGTATAGGAGCAGGGAGGTTCTACTGCAGTTGTACAGGGTCTTGGTGAGACCACACCTGGAGTATTACGTACAGTTTTGGTCTCCAAATCTGAGGAAGGACATTATTGCCATAGAGGGGGTACAGAGAAGGTTCACCAGACTGATTCCTGGGATGTCAGACTTTCATATGAGGAAAGACTGGATAGACTCGGCTTGTACTCGCTAGAATTTAAAAGATTGAGGGGGGATCTTATAGAAACGCATAAAATTCTTAAGGGGTTGGACAGGCTAGATGCTGGAAGATTGTTCCCGATTTTGGGGAGGTCCAGAACAAGGGGTCACAGTTTAAGGATAAGGGGGAATTCCTTTAGGACCGAGATGAGGAAAACATTCTTTACACAGAGAGTGGTGAGTCTCTGGAATTCTCTGCCACAGAAGGTAGTTGAGGCCAGTTCATTGGCTATATTTAAGAGGGCGTTAGATGTGGCACTTGTGGCTAAAGGGATCAGGGGGTATGGAGAGAAGGCAGGTACAGGATACTGAGTTGGATGATCAGCCTTGATCATATTGAATGGCGGTGCAGGCTCGAAGGGCCGAATGGCCTACTCCTGTACCTATTTTCTATGTTTCTAAATCAGTTTGACATTGTGTTTGGCACGGACAGTGTGGGCCGAAGGGCCTGTTTCCGTGCTGTACTGATTAATGTTTGACGTTCACCGTGACTTGTGAATGAACGGTTCTTCTGCTTTCCCAGCAGGGTGAAGATACTATCACCGGCACCCGCCTTCTAACGGAGTCCATGTTCCTCGGAATCCAGGTATCACCGCCTCGGGAACACCTCGATTTAGTTTAGTTTCAGCGCGGAAACAGGCCCTTCGTCCCACCGAGTCCGCGCCGACCGGCGATTTCCCCCCCCCCCACACTAACACTATCCTACACACTGTACGGAGTTTGTACGTTCTCCCCGTGACCGCGTGGGTTTTCTCCAGGGTGCTCCGGTTTCCATCCACACTCCAAAGGCATACGGGTTTGTCGGTGAACTGGCCGGCTGTAAATGTAAATTGTCCCCAGTGTGTGTGGGATAGTGTTAATGAGCGGGGATCAAAGGGCCTGTTTCCGCGCTTGTGTCTCCAAACTAGGGACAATTTTATACATACGCCAAGCCAATTAACCTACAGGCCTGCAGAGAATGAATGGGCGACGTTTGCATCCCCACCCATTCCTTCTCTCCAGAGAGACTGCCTGTCCCGCTGAGTTACTCCAGCATTTTTGTGTCTAGCTTTGGTTTAAACCAGCGCCTGCAGTTCCTACACAATTTAAGAACTACCACTGATTTATCTAATTGTAATTTGCTTTTAACGAAGCCAATTAACCTACAAACCCGCACGTCTTTGGAGTGTGGGAGGAAACCGGAGCACCCGGAGAAAACCCACGCGGGTCACGGGGAGAACGTGCAAACTCCGTACAGACAGCCCCCGTAGTCAGGATGGAACCCGGGTCTCTGGCGCCGTGCCGCTATAGCAAGGCGTTTCTTCGTGCATCTTTCTGCAAAGTCGGCATTTCCCATCTCGTAACCACAGTGGTTTAACAATAGAATGTTAAAGAAGGAACTGCAGATGCTGGAGAATCGAGGGTTACACAAAAGGCTGGAGAAACTCAGCGGGTGCAGCAGCATCTAAGGAGCGAAGGAGATAGGCGACGTTTCGGGTCGAGACCCTTCTTCAGACCAATAATAGACCAGACCAGAACAATAGAATGACCCATCTAACTGGTGGTGAAGGAACTGCAGATGCTGGTTTCAACCGAAGATAGACACAAAAAGCAGGAGTAACTCAGTGGGACAGGCAGCCTCTCTCCAGAGATGCCTCCTGTCCCGCTGAGTCACTCCAGCACTTTGTATCGCTCTAACCCTTTCCATCTACCTGTCCTAATGCCTTGTAACTTTAATATCAGAGTTTTTGACAAAGATAGTTCACTCTGATTTTTCTTCACGGATGCTATCTGTCCAAATACAGTCTATAAAAGGGTCTCGACCCGAAACGTCGCCTATTCCTTCGCTCCATAGATGCTGCCTCACCCGCTGAGTTTCTCCAGCATTTTTGTCTACCTAGCAGTATTTTATATTTGTTTAGTGATTAATGTGATCAATACACAATAGATCTGTAATTGACTTCAAGAAGTTATCCCCTTTGTCATGTATCTGTACACTGTGGACAATTGTGGTCATGTATTGCCTTTCTGCTGACTGGTTAGCGCACAACAGAAGCTTTCAACTGGAACCTTGGTACACGTGACAATAAACTAAACTAAATTAAATTAAACGATGAAAGATTAAGTTGTAAAATTACTCACTTAGTTTAGTACAGTTCAGTTGATTGTCCCGTGTAGCGAGGTACAGTGAAAAGCTGTTGTTGCGTGCTATCCAGTCAGCGGAAAGACAATACATGATTACAATCGAGCCATTTTACAGATGCATGATAAGGGAATGACGTTCCCATTCCCACTCCGATGTGGGGGGTGGGGGGGGGGGAACAAAGGGGGACCAGGCGCGGGATACTTGGTAAGTTGGTCAGCGCCCTTGATGTGGCCACTCTTTGCATACCTTGGGTACGCAGAACGCAGAATATCACTGTGACTTGTCACATCTGACAATAAAGCATCGTTCATTCACTCATTCACTCATTCACTCATTCACTCGCTTGCTCACTGACTCACTCATTCACCTATTCATTCGCTCACTCACTCACTCATTCACTCATTCACCTATTCATTCGCTCATTCACTCACTCACTCATTCACTCATTCACCTATTCATTCGCTCATTCACTCACTCACTCACTCATTCACTCACTCATTCACTCACTCACTCACTCGTTCACTCGTTCACTCATTCACTCACTCACTCACTCACTCACTCACTCATTAATTCACACATTCACTCATTCTCCTCTCAGACTATCCTTCTTTCCCCCCCCTATGTCCAGGCCCATGAGAGTTGCTGCTTCCTGCACCACATGTTGAGGTTCTATGTGGAGACGGTCTTCAGACATCACATCCCGTCCAGCCCGCTGATGGAGAGGAGGACCAGCAGCCTGGCCAACTGCTTCCTCAGCATCAAGAGGGACCTCCGGCAATGTGTAGGTGATGGGTCTCAGATGTTGCCGTTGGTCAACATTCATACCTGGAAGAGGGGGGGCTGATGGGGGACGGTCAGCATGGCTTTGTGACCAGTCACCTGGTCATGTCTTACTCACCTGATCGTTCATTGAGGAGGTGCTGAAGGTGATTGAGGGTAGGGCAGTGGATATTGTCTACATGGACTTGGGTAAGGTATTAGACAAGATAGAAACATAGACAATAGGTGCAGGAGTAGGCCATTTAGCCCATCGTGCCAGCATCGCCATCCTATATGACCATGGCTGATCATCCACAATCAGTACCCCGTTCCTGCCTTCTCCCCATATCCCATGATTCCGTTAGCCCTAAGAGCTAAATCTAACTCTCTCTTGAAACCATCCAGTGAATTGGCGTCCACTGCCTTCTGTGGCAGAGAATTCCACAGATTCACAGCTCTCTGGGTGAAAAAGTTTTTCCTCATCTCAGTCCTAAATGGCCGTCCCCTTATTCTTAAACTGTGACCCTTGGTTCTGGACTCCCGCAACGTGGGGAACATTTTTCCTGCATCTACCCTGTCCAATCCCTTATGAACCTTATATGTTTCTATAAGATCCCCGCTCATCCTTCCAAATGCCAGTAGTGAGATCCCTCGTGGTCACCTGATCCAGAAGATTAAGATGCACGAGGTCGGCAGTCGATCGGTAGTTTGGATCAGACCCGGCTCACACATAGAGGCTGTTATTGTGAAATGGAGGTCTGTGACTGGTGGTGTAGGAAGGAACTGCAGATGCTGGTTCACAACGAAGAAAGACACAGAGTGCTGGAGTAACTCAGCGGGTCAGGCAGCATCTGTGGAGAGAAGGAATAGCTGACATTTTGGGTTGAGACCCTTCTTCAGATCGATCATGTGGTGTATCTGGACTTCCAGAAGGCTTTCGACAAGGTCCCACATGAGAGATTAGCATACAAACTTAAATCACACGGTATTGGGGGTTCAGTATTGATGTGGATAGAGAACTGGCTGGCAGACAGGAAGCAAAGGGTAGGAGTAAACGGGTCATTTTCACAATGGCAGGCAGTGACTAGTGGGGTACCGCAAGGCTCAGTGCTGGGATCCCAGCTATTTACAATATGCATTAATGATCTGGATGAGGGAATTGGAGGCAATATCTCCAAGTTTGCGGATGACACGAAGCTGGGGGGCAGTGTTAGCTGTGAGGAGGATGCTAGGAGACTGCAAGGTGACTTGGATAGGCTGGGTGAGTGGGCAAATGTTTGGCAGATGCAGTATAATGTGGATAAATGTGAGGTTATCCACTTTGGTGGCAAAAACAGGAAAGCAGACTATTATCTAAATGGTGGCCGGTTAGGAAAAGGGGAGATGCAGCGCGACCTGGGTGTCATGGTACACCAGTCATTGAAAGTAGGCATGCAGGTGCAGCAGGCAGTGAAGAAAGCCAATGGTATGTTAGCGTTCATAGCAAAGGATTTGAGTATAGGAGCAGGGAGGTTCTACTTCAGTTGTATAGGGTCTTGGTGAGACCACACCTGCAGTATTGCGTACAGTTTAGGTCTCCAAATCTGAGGAAGGACATTATTGCCATAGAGGGAGTGCAGAGAAGGTTCACCAGACTGATTCCTGGGATGTCAGGACTGTCTTATGAACAAAGACTGCATAGACTCGGTTTATACTCTCTAGAATTTAGGAGATTGAGAGGGGATCTTATAGAAACTTACAAAATTCTTAAGGGGTTGGACAGGCTAGATGCAGGAAGATTGTTCCCGATGTTGGGGAACTCCAGAACAAGGGGTCACAGCTTAAGGATAAGGGGGAAATCCTTTAGGACCGAGATGAGAAGAACTTTTTTCACACAGAGAGCGGTGGGTCTCTGGAACTCTCTGCCACAGAGGGTAGTTGAGGCCAGTTCATTGGCTATATTTAAGAGGGAGTTAGATGTGGCCCTTGTGGCTAAGGGGATCAGGGGGTATGGAGAGAAGGCAGGTACGGGATACTGAGTTGGATGATCAGCCATGATCATATTGAATGGCGGTGCAGGCTCGAAGGGCCGAATGGCCTACTCCTGCACCTAATTTCTATGTTTCTAAAATGATTCCTTTGTCAGGGGTTATGGGGAGAAGGCAGGAGAATTGAGTTAATATGGAGAAATAGTTCAGCCATGATTGAATGGCGGAATAGACCTGATGGGCTGAATGGCCTAATTCTGCTTCTCTCATGCCCTTATGAGGCGCTGAGTTACTCCAGGTGTGTGTGTGTGTGTGTGTGTGTGTGTGTGTGTGTGTGTGTGTGTGTGTGTGTGTGTGTGTGTGTGTGTGTGTGTGTGTGTGTGTGTGTGTGTGTGTGTGTGTGTGTGTGTGTGTGTGTGTGTGTGTGTGTGTGTGTGTGTGTGTGTGTGTGTGTGTGTGTGTGTGTGTGTGTGTGTGTGTGTGTGTGTGAGTGTGACTGGTGGGGAACCGCAGGGATCAGTGCTGGGACCTGGACTGTTTGTGATATTGGTATCAAGCCCTTGGATGGGAATGGAGGTGGGCTGGTGAGCAGGTTTGCAGAAGTTGCTGGAACTACAGACAGTGAAGGGGTGACACCAGGCATTGGGCCAACATCTTATTCTGCTTTCCCTCTGGGTCAGAAGACACAGCTGAGATGCCGCTGTGGAGAAGGTTCCATGACCAAGGCTGAGGAGATGCGCAGCACCTTCCACACTGTAAGTGGCCACTTGCCTGTCTGTCCCGCTGAGTTACTCCAGCACTGTGTCTGTGCTGCCAATGTATTCACCAGTCCAAGCTCAATAACTAAACTCACTCTCTCAGTCAGTAATCAAGTAAACACAATCCCTCTCAGATATCGCAGGCACAGGTGATACACTCCTGACCGACATCCACTACAAACCAACTGACTCCCACAGCTACCTGGACTACTCTTCCTCCCACCCTGCTTCCTGTAAGGACTCCATCCCCTATTCCCAATTCCTCCGTCTACGCCGCATCTGCTCCCAGGATGACGTGTTCCACACCAGGTCATCACAAATGTCCTCGTTCTTCAGAGAACGGGGTTTCCCCTCCCCCACTATAAATGAGGCTCGCACCAGGGTCTCCTCCATACCCCGCAACACTGCCCTCTCTCCCCATTCCCCCATTCACAACAAGGGCCGAGTCCCCCTGGTCCTCACCTTTCACCCCACCAGCCAGCGCATACAACAATTAGTCCTCCGCCAGTTTCGCCACCTCCAACGTGACCCCTCCACTCGCCACATCTTCCCATCTCCCCCCCTGTCTGCCTTCCGCAAAGACCGCTCCCTCCGCAACTCCCTCGTCAATTCTTCCCTTCCCTCCCGCTCCACCCCTTCCCCGGGCACTTTCCCTTGCAACCGCAAGAGATGCTACACTTGTCCCTTCACCTCCCCCCTCCACTCCTTTCAGGGACCCAAGCAGTCCTTCCAGGTCTGACAGAGGTTCACCTGCACCTCCTCCAACCTCATCTACTGCATCCGTTGCTCCAGATGCCAGCTGATCTATATCGGTGAGACCAAGCGGAGGCTTGGCGATCGTTTCGCCGAACACCTCCGCTCGGTCCGCAATAACCAACCCGACCTCCCGGTGGCTCAGCACTTCAACTCCCCCTCCCATTCCGTATCCGACCTCTCGGTCCTGGGCCTCCTCCACGGCCAGAGTGAGCAACACCGCAAGTTGGAGGAACAGCACCTCATATTCCGCTTGGGGAGTCTGCATCCTCTGGGCTTAAACATTGAATTTTCTCAATTCTGTTAACCCAGGCTGCCTCCTCCCCTTCCCACCTCTCCCTCAGCCCTCGGGCCCTGGCATTCCCTCTCTCTCTATCTCTCCCCCCCACCCAAGTCGCACTAGCTTCTCATTTTCACACTACAAACAGCTTACAACGGCCTGCTTCCTTTATCATCGATACTTTTTTGCATATCTTTCATTCATTGTTCTTTATCTCTCCACATCACCGTCTATATCTCTCGTTTCCCTGATCCCTGACCAGTCTGAAGAAGGGTCTCGACCTGAAACGTCGCCTATCTCCTTCGCTCCTTAGAGGCTGCTGCTGCACCCGCTGAGTTTCTCCAGCTTTTTATGTGACCCACTCAGATATCGTTAGATCCTCTCATCACTCTTGATTTGTAATCAATGGGTAAACTGTGTGATCAATAATCAATGTCTACTGCTTTCCCTCGATCAGCTGGAGCTGAATGCTGCTGCAGTGAAGGCCATTAGTGAGGTGGACTCTCTGATCCAGTGGATGTCCGGTTTCACCGCATCTAGAGCTCGATCCACGGGGATGTAGAATACCCGATGAAGAATGACCAGCTAATATTTAATAACTCTGCTGCGTATTAGGTGAATGTACCTGGATTACTCAGACCACTGAGACGATGAGAAGATTGAGTGTGTGTGTCAGCAGCTGATGTATCTAACTGTGACATTGTGACCAGCAAGCTCTGTGTTAATACAAACATTACTGCTTGCATCCTGACGGATTATTATAAAGATGCTATATATTTGTAATTCATATATATTTTAAATCCATTCTTCATCTGTTTGTTTCACAAATAATACTTTGTGTCGGGTTATGGGGAGAGGGAGGAGAATGGGGTTAGGAGGGAGAGATAGATCAGCCGTGATTGAATGGCGGAGTAGACTTGATGGGCCGAATGGCCTGATTCTGCTCCTATCACTTATGAACACGAATATATAACGTTTTAGACAAAAGCCAATCAAAGTAGCATTAGTAGAACAGCTGACAATTGTAGAACAAGCAGTGATATCACTTCAGTGCGATCCTCAGAACAGGTTACTCGGGAACTGTGTGTAAATCAGCCTCTGGCGAGCCCAGCTGCAAACATTCACTTTTCAACGATTATCGAATCGAGGTCACCTTCGCAAACGGAACAAAGTGCAGCAGCTGAAAATCTGACCTAAATAAATTTCACAACATGCCAGAAATCCTCAGCAGATCAGGAAACACACTGATGGGTTTGGGGTTGGGGGGTGTGGTATGGTTGGGGGAGGTTGGGGGAAGGGTGTTGGGGTGGGGAGGTGGTCGGGGGAGGTTGTCAGGTGGGGGGGGCAGAAGGAGGGCAGACTGAGAGCAACATGCAGAGACACAGAGGGAGCTGGTGATGGGACCAGGAGGGGCTGGGATTGTGCCACAGGAGGTACCCAGGAGGTGGGGAATCTTTCTCCAAGGATGGGGGAGTCTAAAGCTCGGGACTGAAGTCTATAAACATGACGTCCCAACTCCTGAACGATATAATGTTTAGCTGCCCAGACAAGTCAGCCATGATGTACCATGCCAAAGGCCTTGCTAGAGTCCATACAAACCACACCAGCACACAACCAGGACCTTTCCCAGCCGCCCATCCCCTCTCTCCCCTCTCCCATCGTGCAGAAGATCATCTCAGGACACAGAGCGGATAATGTGCCGTGTGGGAAGGAACTGCAGATGCTGGTTTAAACCAAAGAAACTCACAAAGTGCTGGAGAACTCAGCGGGTCAGGTGACTGGAGAGAAGGAATGGGTGACGTTTTACAGACCCTTCAGACTCGACCCGAAACGTCACCCATTCCTTCTCTCCAGAGATGCTGCCTGTCCCGCTGAGTTACTGCAGAGTTTTGTGTCGATAATGTTGCAGGTGTTGCATTGAGCTGCTGTAGCGCTGCAGCAAGCAAGAGTGTCACGGTTGTACACACGGTGTGTGTGTGTGACAATGAAACACCTGTGCAGGTGATGGAGGCAGAGTGTGGGCCGAAGGTGCAGCAGGTGCAGACCCAGGAGGTGTGGGTGTGTGGCTCGCTGCTGGAAGGGACATCGGTTCAGGACCCCCCCCACACTGTGCTCCGGTAACATGGCGTTTAGAGGCACAGAGTCATACAGCATGGAAACAGGCCCTTCGGCCCCACTTGCCCGTGCCGACCAACATGCCCCATCTACACTAGTCCCACCTGCCTGCGTTTGGCCCACATCCCTCTAACCCTTTCCTATCCATGTACCCGTTCAAGTGTCTTATAGTTTAGTTTAGATAGTTTAGTTCATACAGCGTGGAAACAGGCCCTTCGGCCCAGCGAGTCCGTACCGACCATCGATCTCCCCGTACACCAGGTCTCTGCTATCCCACTCCCCACACACTTGGGACAATTTACAGAGGGGCCGATTAACCTGCAAACCCGCACGTCTTTGGGATGTGGGAGGTACCGGAGCACCCGGAGAAAACCCACACGGTCACAGGGAGAACGTGCAAACTCCGTACGGGCAGCACCCGAGGTCAGGATGGAACCCGGGTCACTGGCGATGTGAGGCAGCAGTTCTACCCGCTGTTAGCGCCACTGTTACGGTACCCGTCTCAATGACAGCTCATTCTATACACCCACCACCCTCGGCATGAAGAGGTTGCCCCCTGGGTTCCGATGGAATCTTGTCCGTCTCTCCTTAAACCCTAGTTCTAGACCCCCCCACTCTGGGTATAAGATGAGCAGCACGGTGGCGCAGCGGTAGAATTGCTGCCTTACAGCGTTTGCAGCGCCAGAGACCCGGGTTCGATCCCGACTACGGGCGCTGTCTGTACGGAGTTTGCACGTTCTCCCCGTGACCTGCGTGGGTTTTCTCCGAGATCTTCGGTTTCCTCCCACACTCCAAAGACGGACAGGTTTGTAGGTTAATTGGCTTGGTGTAAATGTAAATTGTCCCCAGTGTGTGTAGGATAGTGTTAGTGTGCGGGGATCGCGGGTTGGCGCGGACACGGTGGGCCGAAGGGCCTGTTTCCGCGCTGTATCGCTAAACTAAACCTCTTTTCTATTCTATGCATTTCTATTCATGTGATAGGAGCAGAATGAGGCCATTCGGCCCATCATGTCTACTCCGCCATTCAACCATGGCTGATCTATCTCTCCCTCCTAACCCCATTCTCCTGCCTTCTCCCCACAACCCTTGACACCCGCACTAATCAACGTGAATAATTCACAATAATCCACTACTTGTCGAGTGTGTAATGATCTGTGTTCCACTTACACCAACAAACGTGAACATTTGTACAATGAACATCATTTTATTTCAGTAAGAACACCACAAGCTGTAACATGCTGAGGTTTGTAACTAAATAATGATGCCAGTATAGACTGACTACAATAGCCAGACTGACAAATGAACAGTACAATATGTACTTACGGGATCTGCTCTCATGAGTACATGAGATACAGTGTGTTTGGCGTCATCTAGCAAACTCCATAAAGAACGTCTGCAGATATCAACATGCATTCAGTATCACCACACGTGACAACTGCAAACGCTTCACCTGCAAGTCAAAGACCCCAAGAAGCAGATACAAGGAACTGCAGACGCTGGTTTACAAACAAGGTACACAAAGTGCTGGAGTAACTCAGCGGGTCAGGCAGCATCTGTGGAGAACATGGATAGGCGACGTTTCACAGAGTGCTGGAGTAACTCAGCGGGTCAGGCAGCATCTGTGGAGAACATGGATAGGTGACGTTTCACAGAGTGCTGGAGTAACTCAGCGGGTCAGGCAGCATCTGTGGAGAACATGGATAGGTGACGTTTCACAGAGTGCTGGAGTAACTCAGTGGGTCAGGCAGTATCTGTGGAGAACATGGACAGGTGATGTTTCAGGTCTAGACCCTTGTTTAGACTGAGGCCCTTTCCCAGTTCTGACGTTGTGATCTTGAACTGAGAGACTAGCTCTGGTTCCCTCTCCGCAGAGGCAGACTGACCCACTGAGTGTTTCCAGCATTTCCTACTTCCCGTCCTGATTTCCGTCGTCTGCAGTGTTGTCATTCGCTTCCACGTCACAAATGTGTTGCATTAAAAATATTTGTCACGAGTGGGATCATTGAGAGAATGGACCATGTTGGTGACATTGAAGTCACATCTCAACGAGTGGACGGACCACTGACAGAATCGCAACTTGAGCTTCAACTAAAAACACAAATATACACCTTGAACTGCCACATATCGGGGAAACAAACACTGAAGGAACTGCAGATGCTTGTTTACAAAACAAGACACAGAGTGCTGGAGTAACTCAGCGGGTCAGGCAGCGAGCATGTCTGGAGAACAGAGACAGGTGAGGATTGGGTGTGAAGAAGGTTCCCGACCAGAAACGTCACCTATCCCTGTTCTCCAGAGATGCTGCTCCTGCCATGTATAGGCGATGTTTCCGATCACGACCCTTCTCCAGACTCAAGAAGGGTCCTGACCCAAATACCCCACCTATCCACGTTCTCCGGTGATGCTGCCTGACCCGCTGAGTTACTCCAGCACTTTGTGTCTTGTTTTCCTGGGGATTTCTCCTCCTTCACTCATTACAAGACTGCTATCCCTCCTCTTCCATCTTGTCAATATCCCCCAGCACATCACTGTTGTCTCCGCTGATCTCACTCGCTTCCACAAGAAACCAGACATTAAAAACAACAGAATGTAGAAGGATGATAGCAACGTGGTTCTGATGCTTCCTCCTCTGGGCATGTTGGTGGCCGTAGCACCAATCCTCCCGGTCTCGACTCAGTCCCGCTACGCTTGCTGCATCCAATCGATCAGAATATTGATTTCACCGATCGCTTTCACAGCAGCCGCGTTTAAATCCATCTGAAAACGCACAGGGCCATTGGTCAACACGGGACGCAAACTCCAGTCACCTCATAGTCACTGTCGTGAGGGGGGGGAACAAAGGGGGGCCCAGCGCAGGGCACTTTGTAACGACATCACCGCCCTTTATGTGGTGACTCTTTGTATACCTTGAATATCACTGACTCGTGACCATAAAGCACTCACTCGCTCGCTCACCCACTCACTCACCCACTCACTCACCCACTCACCCACTCACCCACTCACTCACCCACTCATTCACTCACTCACCCACTCACTCACCCACTCATTCACTCACTCACCCACTCACTCACCCACTCACTCACTCACTCACCCTCTCACCCACTCACCCACTCATTCACTCACTCACTCACCCACTCACTCACCCACTCACTCACCCACTCACTCACCCACTCACTCACCCACTCACCCACTCACTCACCCACTCACTCACCCACTCACTCACCCTCTCACCCACTCACCCACTCATTCACTCACTCACTCACCCACTCACCCACTCACTCACCCACTCACTCACCCACTCACCCACTCACTCACCCACTCATTCACTCACTCACCCACTCATTCACTCACTCACTCACCCACTCACTCACCCACTCACTCACCCACTCACTCACCCACTCACTCACCCACTCACCCACTCACTCACCCACTCACTCACCCTCTCACCCACTCACCCACTCATTCACTCACTCACTCACCCACTCACTCACCCACTCACTCACCCACTCACTCACCCACTCGCTCACTCACTCACCCACTCACTCACTCACTCACCCACCCACTCACTCACTCACTCACCCACTCACTCACCCACTCGCTCACTCACCCACTCGCTCACTCACCCACTCGATCACTCACCCACTCACCCGCTCACTCACCCACTCACTCACTCACTCACTCCCTCACTCCCTCACCCGCTCACTCACCCACTCACCCACTCACTCACCCTCTCACCCACTCACCCACTCACTCACTCACCCACTCACCCACTCACTCACCCACTCGCTCACTCACCCACTCACCCACTCACTCCCTCACCCACTCATTCACCCACTCACTCACCCACTCACCCACTCACTCGCCCACTCGCTCACTCACCCACTCACCCACTCACCCACTCACCCACTCACTCACCCACTCACTCACCCACTCACTCCCTCACCCACTCACTCGCCCACCCACTCAGTGTATGTGTTCATGTTATTACATTGCATTGGTGAGAGCTTCTGGTTATAACTTAGTCTTTGAATAGAAAGGAGATGTGTGGGGCAGGTTTTTTTCACACAGAGGGTGGTGGGTGCCTGGAACGCGCTGCCAGGGGGGGTGGTGGTGGGCAGATACGATGGTGGGGTTTAAGAGGCTTTTAGAGAGATGGGTTTGCAGGGAGTGGAGGGATATGGATGATGTGCGTGTAGATGTTTGGCACAGACATTGTGGGCCGAAGGGCCTGTTCCTGTGCTGCACTATTCTATGCAGGAAGGAACTGCAGATGCTGGTTTACACCAAAGACAGACACAAAACGCTGGAGTAACTCAGCGTTACGGGCAGCATCTCTGGATGTTTCGGGTCAAGGCCCTTCTTCAGACTGAACTCAGCACTTTGTGTCTATCTGCACTATTCTATCTTCTAGACATTTCTTCCAAAGATTTCAAGAACTATTGATGTGGCCGGAATTTTTAAAACAGAAACCACTTTCGACCCATTAGGGAGACTGACAAAAACCTCCGGGAACCGCACGGAAACCTTGGGTGGGGCACAAAGTCTCCAGAGGTTTCCGTTCAGGATTCCCAAGTGGGACAAGGGCATAACAGCGCTTGCAGCACCGGAGACCCGGGTTCCATCCAGACTACAGGTGCTGTCTGTACGGAGTTTGCACGTTCTCCCCGTGACCTGCGTGGGTTCCCCCCACACTCCAAAGACGTGCAGGTTTGTAGGGTAATTAGCTTGATGTATGTGTAAATTGTCCCCAGTGTGTGTCGGGTAGTGTTAGTGTGCGGGGATCGCTGGTCAGGGCGGACTCGATGGGCCGAAGGGCCTGTTTCCGCGCCGTATCTCTAAAACAAAGGTGAATCTCAGTCGGGCCAACCTACCTCCTCGAAGGCATCTTGGATCAGCTTGATCTTGTCCCTGGTTCCCTCTGCACAGTGACACCTCGTCTCATCGTGCTGCACGGCAAACACAAGCTGTCAGACCAACGGCCAACGTCCACAACACAACAAGCACACAACGTCCGGAATAACCACAAAGCAGCTAGTGTCAACCCATCATCCATGGTCAGCATGGACTCGGTGGGCCGAAGGGCCTGTTTCCATGCTGTATCTCTAAAGGCTTCTCTGGGGAGGCACGGTGGTGCAGGGGTAGAGTCGCTGCCTCACAGCGCCAGAGACCCGGGTTTGGTCCTGACTGTTGTTTGTGGTGTTTGCACGTTCTCCCTGTGACCGCGTGGGTTTTCTCCGGGTCCTCCTACACTCCAAAGATGTACAGGTTTGTAGGCTAATTGGCTTCAGTACAATTGTAAATTGTTCCCAGTGTGTAGGATAGTGCTGGTGTATGGGGATCGCTGGTCGGCACAAACTCAATGGGCCGAAGGGCCTGTTTCCGTGCTGTATCTCTAAAGTTGAGGTTTATTGTTGTCACGTGTACTGAGGTACAGTGAAAAGCTTTGTTCTGCCTGCTGTCCAAACCAATCAGATAATACGCTGCATAAATGCAATCGTCAAACTCCAGTCCAATAGGTGGAGCAAAGGGGAAGATACAGAGACCAGGATATAGTTCTCAGCATCGTAGCGTCAGTTCCTGGAACAACTAGACTATACAACACGGAACATTGCCACTCAGTGAATTGGAATGAATTGAATTTAAAAATGTAGCATGGAAACAGGCCCTTCACCTCAAGTGTCCACTAGTTCTATGCTATCCCACTTTCACTAGGTGGCAATTTACAGAGGGACAATTAACCTACAAACCCGCGCGTCTTTGGGATGTGGGAGGAAACCGGAGCACCCGGTGGAAACCCACACAGGTCACAGGGAGAACGTGCAAACTCCATACAGACAGCACCCGAGGTCAGGATGGAACCCGGGTCTCTGGCGCTGTGAGGCAGCAGCTCTACCCGCTGCGCCACCGTGCCGTGGTGAATGGCCCTGGGGATTGCTGGCAAACTTGCCAGGGCGGTGAATCTGTGGAATTCATTGCCACAGAGGGCGGTGGAGGACAAGTCATTGGGTATTTTGAACCTGTTCAGTGCCAACCCCGACTATACTCAGGCCACGGACAATAGTGAAAAACTACTGGTCAGTGAACAGGTTAAAGCAGACCTGGACCGGTTGTTCATTAGTAACGGTGTCAAAGGTGAGGGGAGAAGGAGGGAGAATGGCGTTGAGAAGGAAAGATACATCAGTGGTGTTAGAACAGCAGGGTAGACTGGATGGGCCGAGTGGCCTGATTCTGTCCCTCTGGCCACTTACACATTGTCGGAGCAGGATCTTGATGCTGAGGAAGCAGTTGGCCAGGCAGCTGGTCCTCCTCTCCATCAGCGGGCTGGATGGGGTGTGATGTCTGAAGACCGTCTCCACATAGAACCTCAACATGTGGCGCAGGAAGCAGCAACTCTCCTGGGTCTGGACAGGACAACAAACAGGGTGAGAGGCTCCGCACTCCAGCATCACAGGACAGTCATTCCACTAGTCAACGACATGCTCTTATTCTTCACATCCACCTTTATAGTTGGCATGTGGACCAAGATACAGTGACAAGCTTGGTGTTACACGCTCCTATCTCCCTCATTGGGTACCGTGCGATAGAACGTTATTGATCCCAGGAGGGAAATTGATCTGCAACTGTCATAAACACACGAGATACACGAAACATGAAGTTAAAGTGACGAGTGGAAAGGATTGGGGATGTGCAGAGATTGGGGGAGAGAGGGGGGATTCAGGCTCAGTCGACCCAAACTGCCTCTCAATCTCCATCCGTCAAATACCCGTGTCCTCCACAGCCGTCTGTGGCAATGAATTCCACAGATTCACCACCCTCTGTCTAAAGAAATTTCTCCTCATCCCCTTTCTAAAGGTACGTCCTTTTATTCTGAGGCCGTGCCCTCTAGTCCTAGACTCTCCCACCAGTGGAAACATCCTGTCCACATCCACTCTACCCAGGCCATGGGTGTATGGTCTTTCCGCTGACTGGTTAGCTGGCAAGAGAAGCTTTTCACTGTACCTCGGTACACGTGACCACAAACTAGACTCAACTAAGGAGAGGTCAATGGCGTACCTGAATGCTTTGGAAGAGGGATCTGGTGAGAAGACGGACATCATCGCTTGTATCTTCCGCTTGCTGTCGAGACATAATGGGAGCAGAATGATGAGTTGTGGCAATGGAGCTGTGCTTGGCCAATGGTTGAGGGTGGGGTGGGTTGAGTTGTCTACTTACGATGGCCTGCTGGATCTCCAGGAAGGCGTGACGGATCTGGTCTAGACTGGCTGTCACCGGGCATTGGCCAAACATCATCCTCCTGCCCTGGGCGAGCGGCGGCTGAGAGGCCAGGACAGTGACCAGGATGTAGACGAGGCAGAGACGATGCATGGTGAAGCTGCGGTCAATCTGCAACACACAATGGACAGCGAGAGTCAGTGGTGGCCGCGGGCCCAAGCACAGACCCTTCTGTCCACCCCACAAAACAGCGCAATGTTACATTGGATACAGCGCGGAAACAGGCCGTCCGGCCCATCCAGTCCGTACTGGCCAGCGATCACCCCCACACTAGTTCTATCCCACACATATTAGGGACAATAGACAATAGGTGCAGGAGTAGGCCATTCGGCCCTTCGAGCCAGCACCGCCATTCAATGTGATCATGGCTGATCATCCCCAATCAGTACCCCGTTCCTGCCTTCTCCCCATATCCCCTGACTCCACTATCTTTAAGAGCCCTATCTAGCTCTCTCTTGAAAGCATCCAGAGAACCGGCCTCCATCGCCCTCTGAGGCAGAGACTACCTCCCCTACACCACCCGCTACAAGGAACTGCAGAAGCTGGAATCGGAAGCAAAAGACAAAGTGCTGGAGGAACTCAGCGGGTCGGGCAGCGTCTGTGGGGGAATGGACACAAAGTCCAGAGAGATTAGAAACTAAAGATTGAAGAAAGGTCCCGTCCAAGAACTATGGCTGTCCATTCCCCCACAGACGCTGCCCGACCCGCTGAGTTCCTCCAGCACTTTGTCTTTTGCTCCAGATTGCAGCATCTGCAGTTCCTCGCGTCTGCTTCAGCTCGTTATGCGGTTCCTTTTTATCCGTGTCCGTGGCGTCAGGTGGAGAAGGAGAGTTGAGGAGTTAGTTAGACGAAGCCATGTGGAATATCAAACAAAGGCAGCCGGGGCTGCGGCTACTCAGCGGCTCGGGCAGCATCTGTGGAGGGATGAGTGGGGTGAACATTTCACTGGCTGGCTTCCTCCAGCCTCCACGCCAATGTACACAACACCTCACCTGAGCCGGAGAGAGAGAGAGCGAGGACTGGTGCAGGTAGACTGGTGCAGGTAGGCAGATGCTGGCTTGCTGTCTCTGCAGATGTGCCGAGATGTTTCCAGCGGTGCCTTAAATACAGGTGTGTAGCGGCGGGACCCGTCACCCCGCCCTGCAGCTGCATCTTGCATTTCCTGCACAGTATTTGCATAAACCCGCTCACCTGCGGCACTTACAGCCACAAGATTGGTCAAGCTTTCTGTTCCCGTCTTTAGAAAACAACTTGTTGTTGTTTCCACCAGTGCAGTGGAACTGGAGACCCCGCCCCCCCCCCCCCCCAGATGTGTATCTTTAGCCCAGCTCTGGCTACTGGACAGCTGCGGGTCGTTGCTTGACCACGCCTCTGGCCAGCTGTTTCCCCTCCATTGTCCAGCTGTCCACCTTTATCCAGCTGTTCCTCTTTGTCCAGTTGTTCCTATTTGTCCAGCTGTTCCTCTTTGTCCAGCTGTTCACCTTTATCCAGCTGTTCCTCTTTGTCCAGATGTTCCTCTTTGTCCAGCTGTTCCTCTTTGTCCAGCTGTTCACCTTTGTCCAGCTGTTCCTCTTTGTCCAGATGATCCTCTTTGTCCAGCTGTTCCTCTTTGTCCAGCTGTTCCACTCTGTCCAGCTGATTCTATTTGTCCAGCTCTTCCTCTTTGTCCATGAGGGTAGACTATTATCTGAATGGTGGCAGATTAGGAAAGGGGGAGATGCAACGAGACCTGGGTGTCATGGTACACCAGTCATTGAAAGTAGGCATGCAGGTGCAGCAGGCAGTGAAGAAAGCGAATGGTATGTTAGCATTCATAGCGAAAGGATTTGAGTATAGGAGCAGGGAGGTTCTACTGCAGTTGTACAGGGTTTTGGTGAGGCCACACCTGGAGTATTGCGTACAGTTTTGGTCTCCAAATCTGAGGAAAGACATCCTTGCCATAGAGGCGGTACAGAGAAGATTCACCAGACTGATTCCTGGGATGTCAGGACTTTCATATGGGGAAAGATTGGATAGACTCGGCTTGTACTCGCTGGAGTTTAGAAGATTGAGGGGGGATCTTATAGAAACTTACAAAATTCTTAAGGGGTTGGACAAGCTAGATGCTGGAAGATTGTTCCCGATGTTGGGGGAGTCCAGAACAAGGGGTCACAGTCTAAGGATAAGGGGGAATTCCTTTAGGACCGAAATGAGGAAAACATTCTTTACACAGAGAGTGGTGAGTCTCTGGAATTCTCTGCCACAGAAGGTAGTTGAGGCCAGTTCATTGGCTATATTTAAGAGGGCGTTAGATGTGGCACTTGTGGCTAAAGGAATCAGGGGGTATGGAGAGAAGGCAGGTACGGGATACTGAGTTGGATGATCAGCCATGATCACATTGAATGGCGGTGCAGGCTCGAAGGGCCGAATGGCCTACTCCTGCACCTATTTTCTATGTTTCTATGTCCAGATGTTCCTCTTTGTCCAGATGTTCCTCTTTGTCCAGATGGGCTCCCTTTGTTCAGCTGTTTTCCTGTGGACAGCTGTTCCCTTTCTGGCCAGATGTTCTCCCTTTGTCCAGCTGTTCTCTTGTGGACAGCTGTTCCCTTTCTGGCCAGATGTTCCCCTTAGTCCAGCCGTTCTTCTTTGTCGAGATGTTCCTCTTTGTCCACCTGTCTTCCCCAGGCTAGCTGTTCCCCTCTGGCCAGGTGTTCCCCTTTGTCCAGCTTTTTATCTTTGGCCAGCTGACTCCCTCTGGCCAGCTGTTTTATATTGGCCAGCTGTTCCCCAGCTGTTTCCCTGTATAGTGGTATGCTTGTCATTCAGCTGGGCAGGGTGCAGCAAAGGTTGGCCAGATGTGCTGGGTCTGGGGGGGGGAGTTTGGGTTGTAGGGAGGGCTTGAAGAGGTGGGACATCTTCCCCAGCTGTGCAGAGGGTGAGTATCATAGAGTCATACCGCACGAAAACAGGCCCTTCGGCCCAACTTGCCCACACTGACCAACATGCCCCATCTACACTAGTCACACCTGCCTGCGTTTGCTGATGGTCCGCAGGTTCCCGATGAGGTAGATAGTGTTCAGTGTTCTATCATCGAGGGAAGTGACCAGGGTGTAGAGTCATAGAGAGTCACAGACTCAGTCTTCCCCACCCCCTCATTGTCTCTGTTGTATAGTTGAACATTTTAATTCCAATTCCACAATAACAGCATTTAATAGACACTTGGACAGATCCATGGGACAGGTTTAGAGGATGTGGGCCAAACGCGGGCAGGTGGGACTACAGTAGATGGGGCATGTTGGTCAGCAGGGGAGCGTTGGGCCGAATGGCCTGTTTCCGTGCTGGATTATGCAATGACTCTATGACCCCTAGGGCATACATTCTAAGTCTGCATAATGAGATCAGTCCGCTACCAGAAATGACATAATATATTTACCATCAGGAAAACAAAATGTAAGATATAAATAATTTGAATAGAAAGAATGTGCCCAATAAATCAGTGCAGAAATGCAGCTGTGCGGGTGGTGTCACCAACTACAGGAGTGAGAAGTGTTTATTGTCATCTGTACTGTCAGCAGAACAAAGACATTCCGCTAAACCGCCTGGAAACACAATACTGACCTCATTACAGGCAAATCTTGAAGAATGTCAAAGCTGATGTGAGCCTGTGTGAAGGTACACAGAGGGCTGGAGAAACTCAGCGGGTGCAGCAGCATCTAAGGAGCGAAGGAGATAGGCGACGTTTCGGGTCGAGACCCTTCTTCAGCCTGTGTGAATGTTGGCGAGACTGGTTCACTCTCATTGTGCTTCATGGATGCTATCTGTCCAAATACAAGCAGTATTTTATATTTGTTTAGTGATTAACGTGATTAATACACAATAGATCTGTAATTGACTTCAAGAGGTTATCCCCTTTGTCATGTATCTGTACACTGTGGACAATTGTGGTCATGTGTTGCCTTTCTGCTGACTGGTTAGCGCACAACAGAAGCTTTCAACTGGAACCTTGGTACACGTGACAATAAACTAAACTAAACTAAATTAAACTATGAAAGATTAAGTTGTAAAATTACTCACTTGGTTTAGTACAGTTCAGTTGATTGTCCCGTGTAGCGAGGTACAGTGAAAAGCTGTTGTTGCGGGCTATCCAGTCAGCGGAAAGACAATACATGATTACAATCGAGCCGTTTACAGTGTACAGATACAGGATAAGGGAACAACGTTTGGTGCAAGATAAAGCCAGCAAAGTCCAATCAAAGATTTTCCCATTCCCACACTTTTTCACCCGGAGATTTGTGAGTCTGTGGAATTCTCTGCCACAGGAGGCAGTGGAGGCCAATTCACTGGATGTTTTAAGAGAGAGTTAGATTTAGCTCTTGGGGCTAACGGAATCACGGGATATGAGGAGAAAGCAGGAATGTTTATATTTCTACAAGATCCCCGCTCATCCTTCTAAATACCATTAGTGAGATCCCTCGTGGTCATGTGATCCAGAAGATTAAGATGCACGAGGTGGACAGTGGATCAGTAGTTTGGATCAGACCCGGCTCACACATAGAGGCTGTTATTGTGATGATCACATTCTGCCGAAAAAAGCAGCAATTGGCTTTGGATCAAAAGGAGAGACAACAATTGGGTTGCAGATGGAGACAGGAGGGTGTGGAACTGAGGGGGTGTAACTGGGACGCCAGGTATCACCGTTGAGCCCTCTGGAGATTGTGTGGGCTTATCAATGAAACGGCAAAGAAGGAGGCTGCCCACCTGATGACCCCGATGACGTACCTACACAACCTTTCACCTCTCCAATCCCACTGTAAATAGCAAGAGTGCCGACTTGCTACAGGGATTGAAACATCAAGTCCTATTAGCTCTACTGAAATGGAGGTCTGTGACTGGTGGTGTAGGAAGGAACTGCAGATGCTGGAAGAAAGACACAAAGTGCTGGAGTAACTTTGTCTAGGTAAGGCTGCCCAGCCTGCAGCTGTCTGTCTTTTAACTTCTTTCTTTTATTTTTAGTGAGTTTTAGTGTTTTGTTTTGGAGTCTATACTTTTTTATGTGGGGGGTGGGGGGGTGGGGGAGGGGGAACTACTTTCCTGGTCCCTACCTGGTCGGAGAGGCAGCTTTTCTCCGGGCTGCACCGTCGACCCGTCCTCACGGCCTACCAGCGGGACTGGAGCGGCGTTTCCTGAGGAGACCGCCCAGAACCTCGGCTTCGGCAGCGGCTCAGCACTGGAGCGCCATCGCGGGGCGGAGCGGGCGGTGCCTTGCCTGGGTCGCCGCGCTGGAGCTGCGGAATGCTGAGACCGCAGGTGAACATCGCGGAGCTGCAGGACTGTGGAACGGCCGGCTGCGGGCGGCAGCGTTGAACTTTAACATCGGGAGCCTGGGATCTCTTGGCGAGATCGCCAGTTGTGGAGCTCCATCCAGAGCGGCCTTGTCGACTTCGGAAGCCAAGGACTCCGGTAGGGAAGCGGCCGTTCCAGGTGTCCCAAGCCGCTGTGAGGACTCTCCCGACGCCGGAACACCAACACCCGGCGAGAAGGCCTGGAACATCGGGCCGCCGTAGCGTCGACTGCGGAGGCCTCAATAGGCCCGACTATGGGTGGACTTGGGGATGGGACTGGACTTTGTGCCTTCCCCCACAGTGGGAACCATTGTGGGCAGATGTTTTTATCTTCATTTTTAATTCTTTAGTGTTGGGCCTTATCTTTATCTGTGTGCTGTGTGGCAAGTCCAATTTCACTACACCAATTGGTGTATGTGACATTAAATGTCCTTTGTAACTCAGCGGGTCAGGCAGCATCTCTGGAGAGAAGGAATGGGTGATGTTTCGGGTCTTTGAAGAAGAGTCTTGATCCGAAACGTCGCCCATTCCTTCTCTCCAGAGATGCCGCCTGTCCCGCTGAGTTACTCCAGCGTTTTGTGTCTGTCAATGTTTTCACCCGTCCAGACTCAATAACTAAACTCATTCTCTCAGTTAGTAATCGAATAAGCACAATCCCCCTAAGATATCATTAGATCCTCTCATCAGCTTTAAATGGATAAATCTGTCCTCTTGATTTGTAATCAATGGGAAAACCGTTTGATCAATAATCAATGAGTGAACCTCTTCCCTTAATCAGTAATCAATGAGTGTTTTAATTGGTAATCTATGGGCAGCACGGTGGTGCAGCGGTAAAGTTGCTACCTGATGGGCCGAATGGCCTGATTCTGCTCCTATCACTTATGAATATATAACGTTTTAGACAAAAGTCAATCAAAGTAGCATTAGTAGAACAGCTGACAATTGTATTAAAGAATGAACTGCAGATGCTGGAGAATCGAGGGTTACACAAAAAGCTGGAGAAACTCAGCGGGTGCAGCAGCATCTAAGGAGCGAAGGAGATAGGCGACGTTTCGGGTCGAGACCCTTCTTCGGACTCTGAAGAAGGGTCTCGACCCGAAACGTCGCCTATCTCCTTCGCTCCTTAGATGCTGCTACACCAGCTGACAATTGTAAGCAAGCAGTGACATCACTTCAGTGCGATCCTCAGAACAGGTTACTCGGGAACTGTGTGTAAATCAGCCTCTGGCGAGCCCAGCTGCAAACATTCCTTTCACTTTTCAACTATTATCGAATCGAGGTCACCTTCGCAAATGGAACAAAGTGCAGCAGCTGAAAATCTGACCTAAATAAATCTCACAACATGCCAGAAATCCTCAGCAGATCAGGAAACAGACCGTGTTTCAGTCCACAGAGAGGGAGGCGCGGCGGCGCAGCGGGTAGAGCAGCTGCCTCACAGCGCCACACACCCGGGTTCCATCCTGAGCTCGGGTGCTGTCTGTGTGGAGTTTGCACGTTCACCCCGTGACCACGTGGGTTTCCTCCGATATTATCCAATCTGCTCAGATGTCAAAGTCAAGTCAAAGTCAAACAAACTTTATTGTCATTTAGAAATACATCGATATATGTAGTTCCAAACGGAATTACGTTGCATTTGGCTCCCTGTGCAACACGATAATTAACAGAAGGATTAACATGGATAAAAGGATAACTAGACAATGGTGGCAGCCCATTACATGGCATTCAGGAGTCTGATGGCTCGTGGGAAGAAGCTGTTGCAGAACCTTGATGTTCTGCTCCTTATGCTGTGGTATCTTTTTCCCGAGGGCAGCAGAGTGAACAGTCCGTGATGGAGATGTGTGGGGTCTTTTATAATACTGCTGGCCTTAGACACGCAACGTTTGGTCGCAATATCCCCGATTGAGGGGAGGGAGGTCCCGATGATTTTTTCCGCTGTCCTCACCACTCTCTGCACGGACTTCCAGTCGGAGGCTTTACAGTCCCCAAACCAGACAGAGATACAGCTGGTCAGAATACTCTCTATGGTGCCCCTGTAGAAAGTGGTGAGGATGGGATGGGGGAGGTGAGCTCTTCCCATCCGGCGCAGAAAGTGCAACCGCTGCTGTGCTCTCTTAACTGTTGATGAGATGTTATTCGACCAGGTCAGACTGTTAGTGATCTGCACCCCCAGGAACTTTGTGCTACTGACCACCTCCACATCGCTGTCATTGATGTGAAGTGGTATGGGACTGTGCCGGGTTTTCCTGAAGTCGACGATGACCTCCTTTGTTTTTTAGACATTCAGGATCAGGTTGTTCGTATTGCACCAGTCCACCAGTTGTTTCACCTCCTCCCTGTAAGCCAGCTCATTGTCGTCCCTGATGAGGCCCACCACTGTTGTGTCACCTGCATACTTCATGATGTGGTTTGTACTAAATCTGGCACAACAGTCGTGGGTCATCAGGGATGAAACCTTACATAACCACAATCAGGTCAAACTCAGGTCCAATAGGTACAATACCACCAACTAGCGAGCGGTCCTGACCTCCCATGGGAGACCCTCAGACTATCGTTAATCAGACGTCACTGGACTTTATCATTAAACGTTATTCCCTTTATCCTGTATCTGTACACTGTGGACGGCTCGATTGTAATCATGTACAGTCTTCCCGCTGACTGGATAGCCCGCAACAAAAGCTTTACACTGTACCTCGATACATGTGACAATATAAACTAAACTAACGTTAAGGTGAGAGGGGCAGTGTTTAGAGGAGACGTGTGGAGCTCGTTTTTTGATCACAGAGGGTTAACCATAGAAACATGGTAAATAGGTGCAGGATCACGTGCAGGCAGAGGGGATACATGGTCACAGTGGATCCAAGATAGACACAAAATGCTGGAGTAACTCAGCAGGACAGGCAGCATCTCTGGAGAGAAGGAATGGGTGACGTTTCGGGTCGAGACCCTTCTTCAGTCTGGTTAGGGATCAGGGAAACGAGATGTGGAGAGATAAAGAACAATGAATGAAAGATTTGCAAAAAAGTAACGATGATAAAGGAAACAGGCCGTTGTTGGCTGTTTGTTGGGTGAGAACGAGAAGCTGGTGCGACTTGGGTGGGGGAGGGATGGAGAGGGAGAGGGAGAGGGAATGCCGGGGCTGCCTGAAGTTAGAGACGTCAATATTCATACCACTGGGCTGTAACTCTATGATGTTCCACAGAATATTTCCGCGCTGGATTATGCAATGACTCGATGACCTCTAGGGCATAAATTCTAAATCTGTCTAAAGAAATCACTCCGTTACCAGATATGACATAATATATTTACCATCAGGAAACAAAATGTAAGATATAAATAATTTCAATAGGAAGAATGACCCCAATAAATCACAATGGCAATAATACTTTTTTATCCGAGTGTGTTTTGCTAAAGAAACATACTTGGCTAATAAATAAAGTATTATTGTGATGTAATTGTCTTGTATTAGTAGAACAGCTGACAATTGTAGAACGAGCAGTGACATCACTTCAGTGAAATCCACAGAACAGGTTACCTGCGAACTGTCTGTAAATCACCCTCTGGTGGGCGAGGTGGAAATACACCTTTCACTTTTCAACTCTTATCCAATCGAGGTCACCTTCAAACATGTGGAAGTAGATGTGAACCTGTGTGAATGTGGACGCGGCTGGTTCACCATAACCTGGTCTCCCCACCTCCTGGACATCTCCAGTGACACAATCCCAGCCCCTCCTAGTCCAATACCGTCTCGTTCCGTGTCTCTGCATGTTGCTCTCAGCCTGACCTGCCTTCTGCCCCCACGCCCCCACCCGCCCCGCCACTCCTATCCATACAGATGCATTGGTGATCATTTTCGAATGTTGTGTAGATTCAGGATCAGTTCGTGTGGATTGGAGGGTAGCTAATGTTATCCCACCTTTTAAGAAAGTGGGATAACATTAGCGAGAGAGAAAACAGGGAATTATAGACCAGTTAGCCTGACATCGGTGGCAGGAACGATGCTGGAGTCATTTATTAAAGAAATAATAACGGCGCATTTGGATAGCAGTAACAGGATCGGTCCGAGTCATCATGGATTTATGAAAGGGAAATCATGCTTGACTAATCTTCTGGAATTTTTTGCAGATGTGACAAGTAAAATGGATGAAGGGGTGCCAGTGGATGTAGTGTATCTAGACTTTCAGAAAGCCTTTGATAAGGTCCCGCATGTGAGAATAGTGGGCAAAATTAGAGCACATGGTATTGGGGGTAGAGTGTTGACATCGATAGAGAATTGGTTGACAGACCGGAAATAAAGAGTAGGACTAAACGGGTCCCTGTCAGAATGGCAGGCAGTGGCGAGTGGAGTGCCGCAAGGCTCGGTGCTGGGGCCGCAACTATTGACAATATATATTAATGATTTAGATGATGGAATTAAAAGTAACACTAGCAAGTTTGCGGATGACACAAAGCTGGGTGGCAGTGTGGACTGAAAAGAGGATACTAGGAGCTTGCAGGGTGACTTGGACAGGTTGAGTGAGTGGGCAGATGCGTGGCAGATGCAGTATAATGAAGATAAATGTGAGGTTATCCACTTTGACGGCAAGAACGAGAAGGCAGATTATTATCTCAATGGTGTCAGGTTAGGAAAAGGGGAAGTGCAACGGGACCTGGGTGTCCTTGTACACCAGTCATTGAAAGTAAGCATGCAGGTACAGAAGGCAGTGAAGAAAGCGAATGGCATGTTGGTCTTCATAACGAGAGGATTTGAGCATAGGGGTAGAGGTCTTTCTGCAGTTGTACAGGGCCTAGTGAGACCACATCTGGAGTATTGTGTACAGTTTTGGTCTCCTAATTTGAGGAAGGACATCCTTGCTATTGAAGGATTGCAGCATAGGTTCACCAGGTTAATCCCTGGGATGGCGGGACTGTCATATGAGGAAAGATTGAAAAGACTAGGCTTGTATTCACTGGAGTTTAGAAGGATGAGGGGAGATCTTATAGAAACATATAAAATTATATAAGGAGTGGACGAGCAAGATGCAGGAAAAATGTTCCCAATGTTGGGCGTCCAGAACCAGGGGCCACAGTCTAAGAATAAAGGGGAGGCCATTTAAAACTGAGATGAGAAAAAACTTTTTCACCCAGAGAGTTGTGAATTTGTGGAATTCTCTGCCACAGAGGGCAGTGGAGGCCAAGTCACTGGATGGATTTAAAAGATCGTTAGATAGAGCTCTAGGGGCTAGTGGAATCAAGGGATATGGGGATAAGGCAGGCACGGGTTACTCATTGTGGATGATCAGCCATGATCACAATGAATGAAGGGCCGAATGGCCTCCTCCTGCATCTATTTTCTATGTTTCTATGTTTCTATGAGCAGATGGGATAACATCGGAGGAAACCCACGCGGTCACGGGGAGAACGTGCAAACTCCACACAGACAGCACCCGAGCTCAGGATGGAACCCGGGTGTGTGGCGCTGTGAGGCAGCAGCTCTACCCGCTGCGCCACCGTGCCTCCCTCTCTGTGGACTGAAACACGGTCTGTTTCCTGATCTGCTGAGGATTTCTGGCATGTTGTGAGATTTATTTAGGTCAGATTTTCAGCTGCTGCACTTTGTTCCATTTGCGAAGGTGACCTCGATTCGATAATAGTTGAAAAGTGAAAGGAATGTTTGCAGCTGGGCTCGCCAGAGGCTGATTTACACACAGTTCCCGAGTAACCTGTTCTGAGGATCGCACTGAAGTGATATCACTGCTTGTTCTACAATTGTCAGCTGTTCTACTAATGCTACTTTGATTGACTTTTGTCTAAAACGTTATATATTCATAAGTGATAGGAGCAGAATCAGGCCATTCGGCCCATCAGGTAGCAACTTTACCACTGCGCCACCGTGCAGCCCATAGATTACCAATTAAAACACTCATTGATTACTAATTAAGGGGAGAGATTCACCTATTGATTACTGACCAAACAGTTCACCCATTGATTACTGATTAAGGGAAGAGGTTTACTCATTGATTATTGATCAAACGGTTTTCCCATTGATTATCGATCAGTTTCCTCGTTGATCACCGATCAAGCAGTGCACCCATAGACTATTGATCAAACGGTGTTCCCATTGATTACAAATCAAGAGGACAGATTTATCCATTTAAAGCTGATGAGAGGATCTAACGATATCTTCGAGGGATTGGGTTTATTCGATTACTAACTGAGAGAGTGAGTTTAGTTATTGAGTCTGGATGGGGGAATACCTTGGCAGACACAGAGTGCTGGACTAACTCAGCGGGACAGGCATCATCTCTGGAGAGAAGGAATGGGTGATGTTTCGGGTCAAGACTCATTGGGGGTACGTCATCGGGGTCATCAGGTGGGCAGCCTCCTTCTTTGCCGTTTCATTGATAAGCCCACACAATCTCCAGAGGGCTCAACGGTGATACCTGGCGTCCCAGTTACACCCCCTCAGTTCCACACCCTCCTGTCTCCATCTGCAACCCAATTGTTGTCTCTCCTTTTGATCCAAAGCCAATTGCTGCTTTTTTCGGCAGAATGTGATCATCACAATAACAGCCTCTATGTGTGAGCCGGGTCTGATCCAAACTACCGATCCACTGTCCACCTCGTGCATCTTAATCTTCTGGATCAGGTGACCACGAGGGATCTCACTACTGGCATTTAGAAGGATGAGCGGGGATCTTATAGAAACATAAACATTCCTGCTTTCTCCTCAAATCCCTTGATTCCATTTGCCCCAAGAGCTAAATCTGACTCTCTCTTAAAACATCCAGTGAATTGGCCTCCACTGCCTCCTGTGGCAGAGAATTCCACAGATTCACGACTCTCCAGTTTGGAAGAAGGGTCTCAACCCGAAACGTCGCCTATCTCCTTCGCTCCTTAGATGCTGCTGCACCCGCTGAGTTTCCAAAATCGGATAGACTTGGCTTGTACTCGCTGGAATTTAGAAGATTGAGGGGGGATCTTATAGAAACTTACAAAATTCTTAAGGGGTTGGACAAGCTAGATGCTGGAAGATTGTTCCCGATGTTGGGGGAGTCCAGAACAAGGGGTCACAGTCTAAGGATAAGGGGGAATTCCTTTAGGACCGAGATGAGGAAAACATTCTTTACACAGAGAGTGGTGAGTCTCTGGAATTCTCTGCCACAGAAGGTAGTTGAGGCCAGTTCATTTGGCTATATTTAAGAGGGCGTTAGATGTGGCCCTTGTGGCTAAAGGGATCAGGGGGTATGGAGAGAAGGCAGGTACGGGATACTGAGTTGGATGATCAGCCATGATCATATTGAATGGCGGTGCAGGCTCGAAGGGCCGAATGGCCTACTCCTGCACCTATTTTCTATGTTTCTATGTTCTATGTTTTCTCCAGCTTTTTGTGTGAAGAAGGGTCTCGACTCGAAACGTCGCCTATCTCCTTCGCACTTTAGATGCTGCTGCACCCGCTGAGTTTCTCCAGCTTTTTGTGTAACCCTCTCCGGGTGAAAAAGTGCGGGAATGGGAAAATCTTTGATCGGACTTTGCCGGCTTTATCTTGCACCAAACGTTATTCCCTTATCATGTATCTGTACACTGTAAACGGCTCGATTGTAATCATGTATTGTCTTTCCGCTGACTGGATAGCACGCAACAACAGCTTTTCACTGTACCTCGCTACACGGGACAATCAACTGAACTGTACTAAACTAAGTGAGTAATTTTACAACTTAATCTTTCATAGTTTAATTTAGTTTAGTTTAGTTTATTGTCACGTGTACCAAGGTTCCAGTTGAAAGCTTCTGTTGTGCGCTAACCAGTCAGCAGAAAGACAACACATGACCACAATTGTCCACAGTGTACAGATACATGACAAAGGGGATAACTTCTTGAAGTCAATTACAGATCTATTGTGTATTAATCACGTTAATCACTAAACAAATATAAAATACTGCTTGTATTTGGACAGATAGCATCCATGAAGCACAATGAGAGTGAACCAGTCTCGCCAACATTCACACAGGCTGAAGAAGGGTCTCGACCCGAAACGTCGCCTATCTCCTTCGCTCCTTAGATGCTGCTGCACCCGCTGAGTTTCTCCAGCCCTCTGTGTACATTCACACAGGCTCACATCAGCTTTGACATTCTTCAAGATTTGCCTGTAATGAGGTCAGTATTGTGTTTCCAGGCGGTTTAGCGGAATGTCTTTGTTCTGCTGACAGTACAGATGACAATAAACACTTCTCACTCCTGTAGTTGGTGACACCACCCGCACAGCTGCATTTCTGCACTGATTTATTGGGCACATTCTTTCTATTCAAATTATTTATATCTTACATTTTGTTTTCCTGATGGTAAATATATTATGTCATTTCTGGTAGCGGACTGATCTCATTATGCAGACTTAGAATGTATGCCCTAGGGGTCATAGAGTCATTGCATAATCCAGCACGGAAACAGGCCATTCGGCCCAACGCTCCCCTGCTGACCAACATGCCCCATCTACTGTAGTCCCACCTGCCCGCGTTTGGCCCACATCCTCTAAACCTGTCCCATGGATCTGTCCAAGTGTCTATTAAATGCTGTTATTGTGGAATTGGAATTAAAATGTTCAACTATACAACAGAGACAATGAGGGGGTGGGGAAGACTGAGTCTGTGACTCTCTATGACTCTACACCCTGGTCACTTCCCTCGATGATGGAACACTGAACACTATCTACCTCATCGGGAACCTGCGGACCATCAGCAAACGCAGGCAGGTGGGACTAGTGTAGATGGGGCATGTTGGTCGGCACAGGCAAGTGGGGCCGAAGGGCCTGTTTCCATGCTGTGTGACTCTATGCCTCTAAACGCCATGTTACCGGAGCACAGTGTGGGGGTGGGGGGGGGGGGGGGGGGGGTCCTGAACCGATGTCCCTTCCAGCAGCGAGCCACACACCCACACCTCCTGGGTCTGCACCTGCTGCACCTTCGGCCCACACTCTGCCTCCATCACCTGCACAGGTGTTTCATTGTCACACACACACACCGTGTGTACAACCGTGACATTCTTGCTTGCTGCAGCGTTACAGCAGCTCAATGCAACACCTGCAACATTATCGACACAAAACTCTGCAGTAACTCAGCGGGACAGGCAGCATCTCTGGAGAGAAGGAATGGGTGACGTTTCGGGTCGAGTCTGAAGGGTCTGTAAAACGTCACCCATTCCTTCTCTCCAGTCACCTGACCCGCTGAGTTAACTCCAGCACTTTGTGAGTTTCTTTGGTTTAAACCAGCATCTGCAGTTCCTTCCCACACGGCACATTATCAGTTCTATGCGGGGCCGGATTTACGTATAAGCTTCACAAGCTTAAGCTGAGGGTCTCAAGATCTAGGGGGGCTCGGCATCGCTGGATTTACCTGTAGGCTTCATAGGCTGAAGCCTGGGGACTCAAAATCTAGGGGGCCTCCGGTCAAGGCGTTTTTTCCCAGAGTAAAAATTCCAGAGAAAAAGAAAATTGGAGCTCGAACAGTAGCAACGTTACCAAATGTTGAGATTTAAAAAATCAATTTATCCCATCAGATAAAGCATAAAAATAAGTCTAATTTGACACCTAAATCACTTTCATATCTTCAGTATTAAAAAAGTCATGGCCATTTTCATACTCTGAAATTAGCATCTTGTTCCCTATTGCTTTTCCATTGACTTAACACAAAAGCTGTGATCGAGGACAGTCAAAAGCCCATAACTTTCTTAAAAATTAAGAGAACTGAATGAAATTTTCAGTTATTATAGATTGAAGCATTCTGAAACAAATATGAAACACTCTTACTTGGATGACCTGAAATTAAAGCATATAATTAGTTAGTTACCTAATTGTAGCTAATTACAAAATTCAATTACTAGATCTAAACATCTATCCATTTCTTAAGAAAAGGTTAACATTTTTAAATAGCCTAAATGTCCAAATAACATTCACACAAGAATCCACAATATAACATGATTTTTAAATCTCATTGCCATGAATTTATAGGCCAAATGGAAGTAATTTAATGTTTAATTCCCGTAAATTAATGGGCATTTTAATCATCTTGCGAGTGGGTTTCTGTGGAACGCGATCGATTGGAACATTGCGGTTGCAGTGAATTTGAACCCCATATCAGCAGGAAAAACACTGCCGGTTCGTATGGGGCCAAAATCACATCATCACCAAGGACATTTTGATTAACGTCATCGTAAGAAGCAAGTTTATATGTAAAATACACGACTTACAATTTGTTTTGTCCCCTACGTGAGATCCGTCCCGTTGTAGGCGTTGACGGAGTTAGAAGTAGCTTTTTATTTTACTCCTGGGATTAAATTGTCCCGCGATTTTTTTTTAAACCTCCGAGAACGGAAGTGGGAACGATTTTTCTGCAGCAACTTAACAGCCTGAGAAGGTTCCACTCCGACAGGCAGGAGAAAACGGCATTTTAATCCCGCCCCCCCCCCCCGCCTCTCAAAGGCGCCAAAGTCGCGCACACGGCCCGTGGCAGAACTGCAGCGCCGCTGAAGGTAAGTATCGTTACATCGCTACTGTCCGCGTTTCCACTTTGACGGAAATTACCCGAAATTCTGGTTCCGGCCCGCTGGAAGTTTTGGGGAAAAGAATTGTGACCATCCACGCCTGCGCAGTTGGGGGAAGCCGGAGACGCTGTCTCTCCGCGACTGCGCAGTGGGCCCGGGCGGGTTCACATCTCCATTTGCGATCCACACATTCACCTCGATGCCTCGTGTCTACTCCAGGTAAGTAGTGGAATATTGCGTTGCGGGAGTGCCCGTTTCTCCGGGCCGGGGGGGGGGGGGGGTGGGCTGCGGTGTCTCTGACGCGGAGTTGGAGCCTCGCTGCGTGGGAGGGAAAGAGATGGGGGGGATGTGAGAGGGGGAGGGGGGGAGGTTGAGACAGAGGGTTATATCACTGCGGGTTATACAATTGTCAGCTGTTCTACTAATGCTACTTTGATTGACTTTTGTCTAAAACGTTATATATTCATGTTCATAAGTGATAGGAGCAGAATCAGGCCATTCGGCCCATCAAGTCTACTCTGCCATTCAATCACGGCTGTTCTATCTCTCCCTCCTAACCCCATTCTCCTCCCTCCCCCCATAACCCGACACAAAGTATTATTTGTGAAACAAACAGATGAAGAATGGATTTAAAATATATATGAATTACAAATATATAGCATCTTTATAATAATCCGTCAGGATGCAAGCAGTAATGTTTGTATTAACACAGAGCTTGCTGGTCACAATGTCACAGTTAGATACATCAGCTGCTGACACACACACTCAATCTTCTCATCGTCTCAGTGGTCTGAGTAATCCAGGTACATTCACCTAATACGCAGCAGAGTTATTAAATATTAGCTGGTCATTCTTCATCGGGTATTCTACATCCTACTTCTGCAAACCTGCTCACCAGCCCACCTCCATTCCCATCCAAGGGCTTGATACCAATATCACAAACAGTCCAGGTCCCAGAACTGATCCCTGCGGTTCCCCACCAGTCACACACACACACACACACACACACACACACACACACACACACACACACACACACACACACACACACACACACACACACACACACACACACACACACACACACACACAATGCTGGAGTAACTCAGCGCCTCATAAGGGCATGAGAGAAGCAGAATTAGGCCATTCAGCCCATCAGGTCTATTCCGCCATTCAATCATGGCTGAACTATTTCTCCATCCTAACTCAATTCTCCTGCCTTCTCCCCATAACCCCTGACAAAGGAACGTTTTGGGTCAAGACTCTTCTTCAGGCTCGATCTGAAGAAAGGTCTCAACCCAAAATGTCAGCTATTCCTTCTCTCCACAGATGCTGCCTGACCCGCTGAGTTACTCCAGCACTCTGTGAAACGTCACCTATCCATGTTCTTCACAGATGCTGCCTGACCCGCTGAGTTACTCCAGCACTCTGTGAAACGTCGCCTATCCATGTTCTTCACAGATGCTGCCTGACCCACTGAGTTACTCCAGCACTCTGTGAAACGTCACCTATCCATGTTCTCCACAGATGCTGCCTGACCCGCTGAGTTACTCCAGCACTCTCTGTCTATCTTCGTTGTGAACCAACATCTGCAGTTCCTTCCTACACCACCAGTCACTAAGAAATCCCGGCAGCGACTCCTTTTCCTGAGAAGACTGATGAAGTTTGGCACGAACGCCAGCATCCTCACAAACTTCTACAGTTGCACCATCGAGAGCCTGCTGACGGGATGCATCAGTCTGGTACGGGAACTGTTCTGTCCACAGCCACAAATCACTACAGAGAGTGGTGAAGGCGGCACACAGCACATCACTGGCAACTGTCTCCCGGCCATTCAGGACATTTGCCACCGGCGGTGCCTGGGGAAGGCACACAGCATCAGCAAGGACCACAGCCACCCAGCACACAGACTGTTCTCCTTGTTGCCGTCAGGCGGGCGATACAGGATCAGGGATGCACGTACCACCAGACTTAAGGACAGTTTTTACCATCAGGCCATCAGGCTTCTGAACTCATAAACACACCATATATGTTGATTCTTTGATTTATTAGTGTCTTTTACTGACCAATGTCACTTTTATCTCATCTTTTTGGACCTTATTTTTCTCTGTGTAATATCATTGCTGAGCTGACCTGTTGTCTTGTCAAACACATTTCAATGTACCATTGACCCTGGTAACCTGCATATGACAAATAAAACTGAAGTGAACTGAACGGAACTGAAGCTCCATTTCACAATAACGTGAATGCGTTCACAATATGTGTGAGCCAGGTCTGATCCAAACTACCGATCCACTGTCGACCTACTGGGATTTAGAAGGATGAGCGGGGATCTTACAGAAACATATACAATTCTAAAGGGATTGGACAAGCTAGATTATGGTGAACCAGCCGCGTCCACATTCACACAGGTTCACATCTACTTCCACATGTTTGAAGGTGACCTCGATTGGATAAGAGTTGAAAAGTGAAAGGTGTATTTCCACCTCGCCCACCAGAGGGTGATTTACAGACAGTTCGCAGGTAACCTGTTCTGTGGATTTCACTGAAGTGATGTCACTGCTCGTTCTACAATTGTCAGCTGTTCTACTAATACAAGACAATTACATCACAATAATACTTTATTTATTAGCCAAGTATGTTTCTTTAGCAAAACACACTCGGATAAAAAAGTATTATTGCCATTGTGATTTATTGGGGTCATTCTTCCTATTGAAATTATTTACATCTTACATTTTGTTTTCCTGATGGTAAATATATTATGTCATATCTGGTAACGGAGTGATTTCTTTAGACAGATTTAGAATTTATGCCCTAGAGGTCATCGAGTCATTGCATAATCCAGCGCGGAAATATTCTGTGGAACATCATAGAGTTACAGCCCAGTGGTATGAATATTGACGTCTCTAACTTCAGGCAGCCCCGGCATTCCCTCTCCCTCTCCCTCTCCATCCCTCCCCCACCCAAGTCGCACCAGCTTCTCGTTCTCACCCAACAAACAGCCAACAACGGCCTGTTTCCTTTATCATCGTTACTTTTTTGCAAATCTTTCATTCATTGTTCTTTATCTCTCCACATCTCGTTTCCCTGATCCCTAACCAGACTGAAGAAGGGTCTCGACCCGAAACGTCACCCATTCCTTCTCTCCAGAGATGCTGCCTGTCCTGCTGAGTTACTCCAGCATTTTGTGTCTATCTTGGATCCACTGTGACCATGTATCCCCTCTGCCTGCACGTGATCCTGCACCTATTTACCATGTTTCTATGGTTAACCCTCTGTGATCAAAAAACGAGCTCCACACGTCTCCTCTAAACACTGCCCCTCTCACCTTAACGTTAGTTTAGTTTATATTGTCACATGTATCGAGGTACAGTGTAAAGCTTTTGTTGCGGGCTATCCAGTCAGCGGGAAGTCTGTACATGATTACAATCGAGCCGTCCACAGTGTACAGATACAGGATAAAGGGAATAACGTTTAATGATAAAGTCCAGTGACGTCTGATTAACGATAGTCTGAGGGTCTGCAATGAGGTAGATGGGAGGTCAGGACCGCTCGCTAGTTGGTGGTATTGTACCTATTGGACCTGAGTTTGACCTGATTGTGGTTATGTAAGGTTTCATCCCTGATGACCCACGACTGTTGTGCCAGATTTAGTACAAACCACATCATGAAGTATGCAGATGACACAACAGTGGTGGACCTCATCAGGGACGACAATGAGCTGGCTTACAGGGAGGAGGTGAAACAACTGGTGGACTGGTGCAATACGAACAACCTGATCCTGAATGTCAAAAAAACAAAGGAGGTCATCGTCGACTTCAGGAAAACCCGGCACAGTCCCACACCACTTCACATCAATGACAGATGTGGAGGTGGTCAGTAGCACAAAGTTCCTGGGGGTGCAGATCACTAACAGTCTGACCTGGTCGAATAACATCTCATCACCAGTTAAGAGAGCGCAGCAGCGGTTGCACTTTCTGCGCCGGATGAGAAGAGCTCATCTCCCCCATCCCATCCTCACTGTAAAGCCTCCAACTGGAAGTCCGTGCAGAGAGTGGTGAGGACAGCGGAAAAAATCATCGGGACCTCCCTCCCCTCAATCGGGGATATTGCGACCAAACGTTGCGTGTCTAAGGCCAGCAGTATTATAAAAGACCCCACACATCTCCATCACGGACTGTTCACTCTGCTGCCCTCGGGAAAAATATATCGCAGCATAAGGAGCAGAACATCAAGGTTCTGCAACAGCTTCTTCCCACGAGCCATCAGACTCCTGAATGCCGTGTAATGGGCTGCCACCATTGTCTAGTTATCCTTTTATCCATGTTAATCCTTCTGTTAATTATCGTGTTGCACAGGGAGCCAAATGCAACGGAATTCCGTTTGGAACTGCATATATCGATGTATTTCTAAATGACAATAAAGTTTGTTTGACTTGACTTTGACATCTGAGCAGATTGGATAATATGGGAGGAAACCCACGCGGTCACGGGAGAACGTGCAAACTCCACACAGACAGCACCCGAGCTCAGGATGGAACCCGGGTGTGTGGCGCTGTGAGGCAGCAGCTCTACCCGCTGCGCCACCGTGCCTCCCTCTCTGTGGACTGAAACACGGTCTGTTTCCTGATCTGCTGAGGATTTCTGGCATGTTGTGAGATTTATTTAGGTCAGATTTTCAGCTGCTGCACTTTGTTCCATTTGCGAAGGTGACCTCGATTCGATAATAGTTGAAAAGTGAAAGGAATGTTTGCAGCTGGGCTCGCCAGAGGCTGATTTACACACAGTTCCCGAGTAACCTGTTCTGAGGATCGCACTGAAGTGATGTCACTGCTTGTTTACAATTGTCAGCTGGTGTAGCAGCATCTAAGGAGCGAAGGAGATAGGCGACGTTTCGGGTCGAGACCCTTCTTCAGAGTCCGAAGAAGGGTCTCGACCCGAAACGTCGCCTATCTCCTTCGCTCCTTAGATGCTGCTGCACCCGCTGAGTTTCTCCAGCTTTTTGTGTAACCCTCGATTCTCCAGCATCTGCAGTTCATTCTTTAATACAATTGTCAGCTGTTCTACTAATGCTACTTTGATTGACTTTTGTCTAAAACGTTATATATTCATAAGTGATAGGAGCAGAATCAGGCCATTCGGCCCATCAGGTAGCAACTTTACCGCTGCGCCACCGTGCTGCCCATAGATTACCAATTAAAACACTCATTGATTACTGATTAAGGGAAGAGGTTCACTCATTGATTATTGATCAAACGGTTTTCCCATTGATTACAAATCAAGAGATCAGATTTATCCATTTAAAGCTGATGAGAGGATCTAATGATATCTTAGGGGGATTGTGCTTATTCGATTACTAACTGAGAGAGTGAGTTTAGTTATTGAGTCTGGACGGGTGAAAACATTGACAGACACAAAACGCTGGAGTAACTCAGCGGGACAGGCGGCATCTCTGGAGAGAAGGAATGGGCGACGTTTCGGATCAAGACTCTTCTTCAAAGACCCGAAACATCACCCATTCCTTCTCTCCAGAGATGCTGCCTGACCCGCTGAGTTACAAAGGACATTTAATGTCACATACACCAATTGGTGTAGTGAAATTGGACTTGCCATGCAGCACACAGATAAAGATAAGGCCCAACACTAAAGAATTAAAAATGAAGATAAAAACATCTGCCCACAATGGTTCCCACTGTGGGGGAAGGCACAAAGTCCAGTCCCATCTCCAAGTCCACCCATAGTCGGGCCTATTGAGGCCTCCGCAGTCGACGCTACGGCGGCCCGATGTTCCAGGACTTCTCGCCGGGTGTTGGTGTTCCGGCGTCGGGAGAGTCCTCACAGCGGCTTGGGACACCTGGAACGGCCGCTTCCCTACCGGAGTCCTTGGCTTCCAAAGCCGACAAGGCCGCGCTGGATGGAGCTCCACAACTGGCGATCTCGCCGAGAGATCCCAGGCTCCCGATGTTAAAGTTCAACGCTGCCGCCCGCAGCCGGCCGCTCCACAGTCCTGCAGCTCCACGATGTTCACCTGCGGTCTCAGCATTCCGCAGCTCCAGCGCGGCGACCCTGGCAAGGTATCGCCCGCTCCGCTCCACGATGGCGCTCCAGTGCTGAGCCGCTGCCGAAGCCGAGGTTCTGGGCGGTCCCCTCAGGAAACGCCGCTCCAGGCCCGCTGGTAGGCCGCGAGGACGGGTCGACGGTGCAGCCCGGAGAAAAGCTGCCTCTCCGACCAGGTAGGGACCAGGAAAGTAGTTCCCCCTCCCCCACCCCCCCCACCCCCCACATAAAAAAGTATAGACTCCAAAACAAAACACTAAAACTCACTAAAAATAAAAGAAAGAAGTTAAAAGACAGACAGCTGCAGGCTGGGCAGCCTTACCTAGACAAAGTTACTCCAGCACTTTGTGTCTTTCTTCCAGCATCTGCAGTTCCTTCCTACACCACCAGTCACAGACCTCCATTTCAGTAGAGCTAATAGGACTTGATGTTTCAATCCCTGTAGCAAGTCGGCACTCTTGCTATTTACAGTGGGATTGGAGAGGTGAAAGGTTGTGTAGGTACGTCATCGGGGTCATCAGGTGGGCAGCCTCCTTCTTTGCCGTTTCATTGATAAGCCCACAACATCTCCAGAGGGCTCAACGGTGATACCTGGCGTCCCAGTTACACCCCCTCAGTTCCACACCCTCCTGTCTCCATCTGCAACCCAATTGTTGTCTCTCCTTTTGATCCAAAGCCAATTGCTGCTTTTTTCGGCAGAATGTGATCATCACAATAACAGCCTCTATGTGTGAGCCGGGTCTGATCCAAACTACCGATCCACTGTCCACCTCGTGCATCTTAATCTTCTGGATCACATGACCACGAGGGATCTCACTAATGGTATTTAGAAGGATGAGCGGGGATCTTGTAGAAATATAAACATTCCTGCTTTCTCTCTTAAAACATCCAGTGAATTGGCCTCCACTGCCTCCTGTGGCAGAGAATTCCACAGACTCACAACTCTCCGGGTGAAAAAGTGCGGGAATGGGAAAATCTTTGATTGGACTTTGCTGGCTTTATCTTGCACCAAACGTTATTCCCTTATCATGTATCTGTACACTGTAAACGGCTCGATTGTAATCATGTATTGTCTTTCCGCTGACTGGATAGCACGCAACAACAGCTTTTCACTGTACCTCGCTACACGGGACAATCAACTGAACTGTACTAAACTAAGTGAGTAATTTTACAACTTAATCTTTCATAGTTTAATTTAGTTTAGTTTAGTTTATTGTCACGTGTACCAAGGTTCCAGTTGAAAGCTTCTGTTGTGCGCTAACCAGTCAGCAGAAAGGCAACACATGACCACAATTGTCCACAGTGTACAGATACATGACAAAGGGGATAACTTCTTGAAGTCAATTACAGATCTATTGTGTATTAATCACGTTAATCACTAAACAAATATAAAATACTGCTTGTATTTGGACAGATAGCATCCATGAAGCACAATGAGAGTGAACCAGTCTCGCCAACATTCACACAGGCTGAAGAAGGGTCTCGACCCGAAACGTCGCCTATCTCCTTCGCTCCTTAGATGCTGCTGCACCCGCTGAGTTTCTCCAGCCCTCTGTGTACCTTCACACAGGCTCACATCAGCTTTGACATTCTTCAAGATTTGCCTGTAATGAGGTCAGTATTGTGTTTCCAGGCGGTTTAGCGGAATGTCTTTGTTCTGCTGACAGTACAGATGACAATAAACACTTCTCACTCCTGTAGTTGGTGACACCACCCGCACAGCTGCATTTCTGCACTGATTTATTGGGCACATTCTTTCTATTCAAATTATTTATATCTTACATTTTGTTTTCCTGATGGTAAATATATTATGTCATTTCTGGTAGCGGACTGATCTCATTATGCAGACTTAGAATGTATGCCCTAGGGGTCATAGAGTCATTGCATAATCCAGCACGGAAACAGGCCATTCGGCCCAACGCTCCCCTGCTGACCAACATGCCCCATCTACTGTAGTCCCACCTGCCCGCGTTTGGCCCACATCCTCTAAACCTGTCCCATGGATCTGTCCAAGTGTCTATTAAATGCTGTTATTGTGGAATTGGAATTAAAATGTTCAACTATACAACAGAGACAATGAGGGGGTGGGGAAGACTGAGTCTGTGACTCTCTATGACTCTACACCCTGGTCACTTCCCTCGATGATGGAACACTGAACACTATCTACCTCATCGGGAACCTGCGGACCATCAGCAAACGCAGGCAGGTGGGACTAGTGTAGATGGGGCATGTTGGTCGGCACCGGCAAGTGGGGCCGAAGGGCCTGTTTCCGTGCGGTATGACTCTATGATACTCACCCTCTGCACAGCTGGGGAAGATGTCCCTCCTCTCCAAGCCACCCCTACAACCCAAACTGCCCCCCCCCAGACCCAGCACATCTGGCCAACCTTTGCTGCACCCTGCCCAGCTGAATGACAAGCATACCACTATACAGGGAAACAGCTGGGGAACAGCTGGCCAATATAAAACATAAGTGATAGGAGCAGAATCAGGCCATTCGGCCCATCAAGTCTACTCTGCCATTCAATCACGGCTGTTCTATCTCTCCCTCCTAACCCCATTCTCCTCCCTCCCCCCATAACCCGACACAAAGTATTATTTGTGAAACAAACAGATGAAGAATGGATTTAAAATATATATGAATTACAAATATATAGCATCTTTATAATAATCCGTCAGGATGCAAGCAGTAATGTTTGTATTAACACAGAGCTTGCTGGTCACAATGTCACAGTTAGATACATCAGCTGCTGACACACACACTCAATCTTCTCATCGTCTCAGTGGTCTGAGTAATCCAGGTACATTCACCTAATACGCAGCAGAGTTATTAAATATTAGCTGGTCATTCTTCATCGGGTATTCTACATCCTACTTCTGCAAACCTGCTCACCAGCCCACCTCCATTCCCATCCAAGGGCTTGATACCAATATCACAAACAGTCCAGGTCCCAGAACTGATCCCTGCGGTTCCCCACCAGTCACACACACACACACACACACACACACACACACACACACACACACACACACACACACACACACACACACACACACAATGCTGGAGTAACTCAGCGCCTCATAAGGGCATGAGAGAAGCAGAATTAGGCCATTCAGCCCATCAGGTCTATTCCGCCATTCAATCATGGCTGAACTATTTCTCCATCCTAACTCAATTCTCCTGCCTTCTCCCCATAACCCCTGACAAAGGAACGTTTTGGGTCAAGACTCTTCTTCAGGCTCGATCTGAAGAAAGGTCTCAACCCAAAATGTCAGCTATTCCTTCTCTCCACAGATGCTGCCTGACCCGCTGAGTTACTCCAGCACTCTGTGAAACGTCACCTATCCATGTTCTTCACAGATGCTGCCTGACCCGCTGAGTTACTCCAGCACTCTGTGAAACGTCGCCTATCCATGTTCTTCACAGATGCTGCCTGACCCACTGAGTTACTCCAGCACTCTGTGAAACGTCACCTATCCATGTTCTCCACAGATGCTGCCTGACCCGCTGAGTTACTCCAGCACTCTCTGTCTATCTTCGTTGTGAACCAACATCTGCAGTTCCTTCCTACACCACCAGTCACTAAGAAATCCCGGCAGCGACTCCTTTTCCTGAGAAGACTGATGAAGTTTGGCACGAACGCCAGCATCCTCACAAACTTCTACAGTTGCACCATCGAGAGCCTGCTGACGGGATGCATCAGTCTGGTACGGGAACTGTTCTGTCCACAGCCACAAATCACTACAGAGAGTGGTGAAGGCGGCACACAGCACATCACTGGCAACTGTCTCCCGGCCATTCAGGACATTTGCCACCGGCGGTGCCTGGGGAAGGCACACAGCATCAGCAAGGACCACAGCCACCCAGCACACAGACTGTTCTCCTTGTTGCCGTCAGGCGGGCGATACAGGATCAGGGATGCACGTACCACCAGACTTAAGGACAGTTTTTACCATCAGGCCATCAGGCTTCTGAACTCATAAACACACCATATATGTTGATTCTTTGATTTATTAGTGTCTTTTACTGACCAATGTCACTTTTATCTCATCTTTTTGGACCTTATTTTTCTCTGTGTAATATCATTGCTGAGCTGACCTGTTGTCTTGTCAAACACATTTCAATGTACCATTGACCCTGGTAACCTGCATATGACAAATAAAACTGAAGTGAACTGAACGGAACTGAAGCTCCATTTCACAATAACGTGAATGCGTTCACAATATGTGTGAGCCAGGTCTGATCCAAACTACCGATCCACTGTCGACCTACTGGGATTTAGAAGGATGAGCGGGGATCTTACAGAAACATATACAATTCTAAAGGGATTGGACAAGCTAGATTATGGTGAACCAGCCGCGTCCACATTCACACAGGTTCACATCTACTTCCACATGTTTGAAGGTGACCTCGATTGGATAAGAGTTGAAAAGTGAAAGGTGTATTTCCACCTCGCCCACCAGAGGGTGATTTACAGACAGTTCGCAGGTAACCTGTTCTGTGGATTTCACTGAAGTGATGTCACTGCTCGTTCTACAATTGTCAGCTGTTCTACTAATACAAGACAATTACATCACAATAATACTTTATTTATTAGCCAAGTATGTTTCTTTAGCAAAACACACTCGGATAAAAAAGTATTATTGCCATTGTGATTTATTGGGGTCATTCTTCCTATTGAAATTATTTACATCTTACATTTTGTTTTCCTGATGGTAAATATATTATGTCATATCTGGTAACGGAGTGATTTCTTTAGACAGATTTAGAATTTATGCCCTAGAGGTCATCGAGTCATTGCATAATCCAGCGCGGAAATATTCTGTGGAACATCATAGAGTTACAGCCCAGTGGTATGAATATTGACGTCTCTAACTTCAGGCAGCCCCGGCATTCCCTCTCCCTCTCCCTCTCCATCCCTCCCCCACCCAAGTCGCACCAGCTTCTCGTTCTCACCCAACAAACAGCCAACAACGGCCTGTTTCCTTTATCATCGTTACTTTTTTGCAAATCTTTCATTCATTGTTCTTTATCTCTCCACATCTCGTTTCCCTGATCCCTAACCAGACTGAAGAAGGGTCTCGACCCGAAACGTCACCCATTCCTTCTCTCCAGAGATGCTGCCTGTCCTGCTGAGTTACTCCAGCATTTTGTGTCTATCTTGGATCCACTGTGACCATGTATCCCCTCTGCCTGCACGTGATCCTGCACCTATTTACCATGTTTCTATGGTTAACCCTCTGTGATCAAAAAACGAGCTCCACACGTCTCCTCTAAACACTGCCCCTCTCACCTTAACGTTAGTTTAGTTTATATTGTCACATGTATCGAGGTACAGTGTAAAGCTTTTGTTGCGGGCTATCCAGTCAGCGGGAAGTCTGTACATGATTACAATCGAGCCGTCCACAGTGTACAGATACAGGATAAAGGGAATAACGTTTAATGATAAAGTCCAGTGACGTCTGATTAACGATAGTCTGAGGGTCTGCAATGAGGTAGATGGGAGGTCAGGACCGCTCGCTAGTTGGTGGTATTGTACCTATTGGACCTGAGTTTGACCTGATTGTGGTTATGTAAGGTTTCATCCCTGATGACCCACGACTGTTGTGCCAGATTTAGTACAAACCACATCATGAAGTATGCAGATGACACAACAGTGGTGGACCTCATCAGGGACGACAATGAGCTGGCTTACAGGGAGGAGGTGAAACAACTGGTGGACTGGTGCAATACGAACAACCTGATCCTGAATGTCAAAAAAACAAAGGAGGTCATCGTCGACTTCAGGAAAACCCGGCACAGTCCCACACCACTTCACATCAATGACAGATGTGGAGGTGGTCAGTAGCACAAAGTTCCTGGGGGTGCAGATCACTAACAGTCTGACCTGGTCGAATAACATCTCATCACCAGTTAAGAGAGCGCAGCAGCGGTTGCACTTTCTGCGCCGGATGAGAAGAGCTCATCTCCCCCATCCCATCCTCACTGTAAAGCCTCCAACTGGAAGTCCGTGCAGAGAGTGGTGAGGACAGCGGAAAAAATCATCGGGACCTCCCTCCCCTCAATCGGGGATATTGCGACCAAACGTTGCGTGTCTAAGGCCAGCAGTATTATAAAAGACCCCACACATCTCCATCACGGACTGTTCACTCTGCTGCCCTCGGGAAAAATATATCGCAGCATAAGGAGCAGAACATCAAGGTTCTGCAACAGCTTCTTCCCACGAGCCATCAGACTCCTGAATGCCGTGTAATGGGCTGCCACCATTGTCTAGTTATCCTTTTATCCATGTTAATCCTTCTGTTAATTATCGTGTTGCACAGGGAGCCAAATGCAACGGAATTCCGTTTGGAACTGCATATATCGATGTATTTCTAAATGACAATAAAGTTTGTTTGACTTGACTTTGACATCTGAGCAGATTGGATAATATGGGAGGAAACCCACGCGGTCACGGGAGAACGTGCAAACTCCACACAGACAGCACCCGAGCTCAGGATGGAACCCGGGTGTGTGGCGCTGTGAGGCAGCAGCTCTACCCGCTGCGCCACCGTGCCTCCCTCTCTGTGGACTGAAACACGGTCTGTTTCCTGATCTGCTGAGGATTTCTGGCATGTTGTGAGATTTATTTAGGTCAGATTTTCAGCTGCTGCACTTTGTTCCATTTGCGAAGGTGACCTCGATTCGATAATAGTTGAAAAGTGAAAGGAATGTTTGCAGCTGGGCTCGCCAGAGGCTGATTTACACACAGTTCCCGAGTAACCTGTTCTGAGGATCGCACTGAAGTGATGTCACTGCTTGTTTACAATTGTCAGCTGGTGTAGCAGCATCTAAGGAGCGAAGGAGATAGGCGACGTTTCGGGTCGAGACCCTTCTTCAGAGTCCGAAGAAGGGTCTCGACCCGAAACGTCGCCTATCTCCTTCGCTCCTTAGATGCTGCTGCACCCGCTGAGTTTCTCCAGCTTTTTGTGTAACCCTCGATTCTCCAGCATCTGCAGTTCATTCTTTAATACAATTGTCAGCTGTTCTACTAATGCTACTTTGATTGACTTTTGTCTAAAACGTTATATATTCATAAGTGATAGGAGCAGAATCAGGCCATTCGGCCCATCAGGTAGCAACTTTACCGCTGCGCCACCGTGCTGCCCATAGATTACCAATTAAAACACTCATTGATTACTGATTAAGGGAAGAGGTTCACTCATTGATTATTGATCAAACGGTTTTCCCATTGATTACAAATCAAGAGATCAGATTTATCCATTTAAAGCTGATGAGAGGATCTAATGATATCTTAGGGGGATTGTGCTTATTCGATTACTAACTGAGAGAGTGAGTTTAGTTATTGAGTCTGGACGGGTGAAAACATTGACAGACACAAAACGCTGGAGTAACTCAGCGGGACAGGCGGCATCTCTGGAGAGAAGGAATGGGCGACGTTTCGGATCAAGACTCTTCTTCAAAGACCCGAAACATCACCCATTCCTTCTCTCCAGAGATGCTGCCTGACCCGCTGAGTTACAAAGGACATTTAATGTCACATACACCAATTGGTGTAGTGAAATTGGACTTGCCATGCAGCACACAGATAAAGATAAGGCCCAACACTAAAGAATTAAAAATGAAGATAAAAACATCTGCCCACAATGGTTCCCACTGTGGGGGAAGGCACAAAGTCCAGTCCCATCTCCAAGTCCACCCATAGTCGGGCCTATTGAGGCCTCCGCAGTCGACGCTACGGCGGCCCGATGTTCCAGGACTTCTCGCCGGGTGTTGGTGTTCCGGCGTCGGGAGAGTCCTCACAGCGGCTTGGGACACCTGGAACGGCCGCTTCCCTACCGGAGTCCTTGGCTTCCAAAGCCGACAAGGCCGCGCTGGATGGAGCTCCACAACTGGCGATCTCGCCGAGAGATCCCAGGCTCCCGATGTTAAAGTTCAACGCTGCCGCCCGCAGCCGGCCGCTCCACAGTCCTGCAGCTCCACGATGTTCACCTGCGGTCTCAGCATTCCGCAGCTCCAGCGCGGCGACCCTGGCAAGGTATCGCCCGCTCCGCTCCACGATGGCGCTCCAGTGCTGAGCCGCTGCCGAAGCCGAGGTTCTGGGCGGTCCCCTCAGGAAACGCCGCTCCAGGCCCGCTGGTAGGCCGCGAGGACGGGTCGACGGTGCAGCCCGGAGAAAAGCTGCCTCTCCGACCAGGTAGGGACCAGGAAAGTAGTTCCCCCTCCCCCACCCCCCCCCACCCCCCACATAAAAAAGTATAGACTCCAAAACAAAACACTAAAACTCACTAAAAATAAAAGAAAGAAGTTAAAAGACAGACAGCTGCAGGCTGGGCAGCCTTACCTAGACAAAGTTACTCCAGCACTTTGTGTCTTTCTTCCAGCATCTGCAGTTCCTTCCTACACCACCAGTCACAGACCTCCATTTCAGTAGAGCTAATAGGACTTGATGTTTCAATCCCTGTAGCAAGTCGGCACTCTTGCTATTTACAGTGGGATTGGAGAGGTGAAAGGTTGTGTAGGTACGTCATCGGGGTCATCAGGTGGGCAGCCTCCTTCTTTGCCGTTTCATTGATAAGCCCACAACATCTCCAGAGGGCTCAACGGTGATACCTGGCGTCCCAGTTACACCCCCTCAGTTCCACACCCTCCTGTCTCCATCTGCAACCCAATTGTTGTCTCTCCTTTTGATCCAAAGCCAATTGCTGCTTTTTTCGGCAGAATGTGATCATCACAATAACAGCCTCTATGTGTGAGCCGGGTCTGATCCAAACTACCGATCCACTGTCCACCTCGTGCATCTTAATCTTCTGGATCACATGACCACGAGGGATCTCACTAATGGTATTTAGAAGGATGAGCGGGGATCTTGTAGAAATATAAACATTCCTGCTTTCTCTCTTAAAACATCCAGTGAATTGGCCTCCACTGCCTCCTGTGGCAGAGAATTCCACAGACTCACAACTCTCCGGGTGAAAAAGTGCGGGAATGGGAAAATCTTTGATTGGACTTTGCTGGCTTTATCTTGCACCAAACGTTATTCCCTTATCATGTATCTGTACACTGTAAACGGCTCGATTGTAATCATGTATTGTCTTTCCGCTGACTGGATAGCACGCAACAACAGCTTTTCACTGTACCTCGCTACACGGGACAATCAACTGAACTGTACTAAACTAAGTGAGTAATTTTACAACTTAATCTTTCATAGTTTAATTTAGTTTAGTTTAGTTTATTGTCACGTGTACCAAGGTTCCAGTTGAAAGCTTCTGTTGTGCGCTAACCAGTCAGCAGAAAGGCAACACATGACCACAATTGTCCACAGTGTACAGATACATGACAAAGGGGATAACTTCTTGAAGTCAATTACAGATCTATTGTGTATTAATCACGTTAATCACTAAACAAATATAAAATACTGCTTGTATTTGGACAGATAGCATCCATGAAGCACAATGAGAGTGAACCAGTCTCGCCAACATTCACACAGGCTGAAGAAGGGTCTCGACCCGAAACGTCGCCTATCTCCTTCGCTCCTTAGATGCTGCTGCACCCGCTGAGTTTCTCCAGCCCTCTGTGTACCTTCACACAGGCTCACATCAGCTTTGACATTCTTCAAGATTTGCCTGTAATGAGGTCAGTATTGTGTTTCCAGGCGGTTTAGCGGAATGTCTTTGTTCTGCTGACAGTACAGATGACAATAAACACTTCTCACTCCTGTAGTTGGTGACACCACCCGCACAGCTGCATTTCTGCACTGATTTATTGGGCACATTCTTTCTATTCAAATTATTTATATCTTACATTTTGTTTTCCTGATGGTAAATATATTATGTCATTTCTGGTAGCGGACTGATCTCATTATGCAGACTTAGAATGTATGCCCTAGGGGTCATAGAGTCATTGCATAATCCAGCACGGAAACAGGCCATTCGGCCCAACGCTCCCCTGCTGACCAACATGCCCCATCTACTGTAGTCCCACCTGCCCGCGTTTGGCCCACATCCTCTAAACCTGTCCCATGGATCTGTCCAAGTGTCTATTAAATGCTGTTATTGTGGAATTGGAATTAAAATGTTCAACTATACAACAGAGACAATGAGGGGGTGGGGAAGACTGAGTCTGTGACTCTCTATGACTCTACACCCTGGTCACTTCCCTCGATGATGGAACACTGAACACTATCTACCTCATCGGGAACCTGCGGACCATCAGCAAACGCAGGCAGGTGGGACTAGTGTAGATGGGGCATGTTGGTCGGCACCGGCAAGTGGGGCCGAAGGGCCTGTTTCCGTGCGGTATGACTCTATGATACTCACCCTCTGCACAGCTGGGGAAGATGTCCCTCCTCTCCAAGCCACCCCTACAACCCAAACTGCCCCCCCCCAGACCCAGCACATCTGGCCAACCTTTGCTGCACCCTGCCCAGCTGAATGACAAGCATACCACTATACAGGGAAACAGCTGGGGAACAGCTGGCCAATATAAAACAGCTGGCCAGAGGGAGTCAGCTGGCCAAAGATAAAAAGCTGGACAAAGGGGAACACCTGGCCAGAGGGGAACAGCTAGCCTGGGGAAGACAGGTGGGCAAAGAGGAACATCTCGACAAAGAAGAACGGCTGGACTAAGGGGAACATCTGGCCAGAAAGGGAACAGCTGTCCACAAGAGAACAGCTGGACAAAGGGAGAACATCTGGCCAGAAAGGGAACAGCTGTCCACAGGAAAACAGCTGAACAAAGGGAGACCATCTGGACAAAGAGGAACATCTGGACATAGAAACATAGAAAATAGGTGCAGGAGTAGGCCATTCGGCCCTTCGAGCCTGCACCGCCTTTCAATGTGATCATGGCTGATCATCCAACTCAGTATCCCGTACCTGCCTTCTCTCCATACCCCCTGATCCCTTTAGCCACAAGTGCCACATCTAACGCCCTCTTAAATATAGCCAATGAACTGGCCTCAACTACCTTCTGTGGCAGAGAATTCCAGAGACTCACCACTCTCTGTGTAAAGAATGTTTTCCTCATTTCGGTCCTAAAGGAATTCCCCCTTATCCTTAGACTGTGACCCCTTGTTCTGGACTCCCCCAACATCAGGAACAATCTTCCAGCATCTAGCTTGTCCAACCCCTTAAGAATTTTGTAAGTTTCTATAAGATCCCCCCTCAATCTTCTAAACTCCAGCGAGTACAAGCCGAGTCTATCCAATCTTTCCTCATATGAAAGTCCTGACATCCCAGGAATCAGTCTGGTGAATCTTCTCTGTACCCCCTCTATGACAAGAATGTCTTTCCTCAGATTTGGAGACCAAAACTGTACGCAATACTCCAGGTGTGGCCTCACCAAAACCCTGTACAACTGCAGTAGAACCTCCCTGCTCCTATACTCAAATCCTTTCGCTATGAATGCTAACATACCATTTGCTTTCTTCACTGCCTGCTGCACCTGCATGCCTACTTTCAATGACTGGTGTACCATGACACCCAGGTCTCCTTGCATCTCCCCCTTTCCTAATCTGCCACCATTCAGATAATAGTCTACCCTCATGGACAAAGAGGAAGAGCTGGACAAATAGAATCAGCTGGACAGAGTGGAACAGCTGGACAAAGAGGAACAGCTGGACAAAGAGGATCATCTGGACAAAGAGGAACAGCTGGACAAAGGTGAACAGCTGGACAAAGAGGAACAGCTGGACAAAGAGGAACATCTGGACAAAGAGGAACAGCTGGATAAAGGTGAACAGCTGGACAAAGAGGAACAGCTGGACAAAGAGGAACAGCTGGACAGAGGAACAGCTGGATAAAGGTGAACAGCTGGACAATGGAGGTGAAACAGCTGGCCAGAGGCGTGGTCAAGCAACGACCCACAGCTGTCCAGTAGCCAGAGCTGGGCTAAAGATACACATCTGGGGGGGGGGGGGGGGGGTCTCCAGTTCCACTGCACTGGTGGAAACAACAACAAGTTGTTTTCTAAACAGGGGAACAGAAAGCTTGACCAATCTTGTGGCTGTAAGTGCCGCAGGTGAGCGGGTTTATGCAAATACTGTGCAGGAAATGCAAGATGCAGCTGCAGGGCGGGGTGACGGGTCCCGCCGCTACACACCTGTATTTAAGGCACCGCTGGAAACATCTCGGCACATCTGCAGAGACAGCAAGCCAGCATCTGCCTACCTGCACCAGTCCTCGCTCTCTCTCTCTCTCCGGCTCAGGTGAGGTGTTGTGTACATTGGCGTGGAGGCTGGAGGAAGCCAGCCAGTGAAATGTTCACCCCACTCATCCCTCCACAGATGCTGCCCGAGCCGCTGAGTAGCCGCAGCCCCGGCTGCCTTTGTTTGATATTCCACATGGCTTCGTCTAACTAACTCCTCAACTCTCCTTCTCCACCTGACGCCACGGACACGGATAAAAAGGAACCGCATAACGAGCTGAAGCAGACGCGAGGAACTGCAGATGCTGCAATCTGGAGCAAAAGACAAAGTGCTGGAGGAACTCAGCGGGTCGGGCAGCGTCTGTGGGGGAATGGACAGCCATAGTTCTTGGACGGGACCTTTCTTCAATCTTTAGTTTCTAATCTCTCTGGACTTTGTGTCCATTCCCCCACAGACGCTGCCCGACCCGCTGAGTTCCTCCAGCACTTTGTCTTTTGCTTCCGATTCCAGCTTCTGCAGTTCCTTGTAGGGGGTGGTGTAGGGGAGGTAGTCTCTGCCTCAGAGGGCGGTGGAGGCCGGTTCTCTGGATGCTTTCAAGAGAGAGCTAGATAGGGCTCTTAAAGATAGTGGAGTCAGGGGATATGGGGAGAAGGCAGGAACGGGTACTGATTGGGGATGATCAGCCATGATCACATTGAATGGCAGTGCTGGCTCGAAGGGCCGAATGGCCTACTCCTGCACCTATTGTCTATTGTCCCTAATATGTGTGGGATAGAACTAGTGTGGGGGTGATCGCTGGCCAGTACGGACTGGATGGGCTGAAGGGCCTGTTTCCGTGCTGCATCTCTAGACTAGACTAGACTAGACTAGACTAGTGTGGGGGTGATCGCTGGCCAGTACGGACTGGATGGGCCGGACGGCCTGTTTCCGCGCTGTATCCAATGTAACATTGCGCTGTTTTGTGGGGTGGACAGAAGGGTCTGTGCTTGGGCCCGCGGCCACCACTGACTCTCGCTGTCCATTGTGTGTTGCAGATTGACCGCAGTTTCACCATGCATCGTCTCTGCCTCGTCTACATCCTGGTCACTGTCCTGGCCTCTCAGCCGCCGCTCGCCCAGGGCAGGAGGATGATGTTTGGCCAATGCCCGGTGACAGCCAGTCTAGACCAGATCCGTCACGCCTTCCTGGAGATCCAGCAGGCCATCGTAAGTAGACAACTCAACCCACCCCACCCTCAACCATTGGCCAAGCACAGCTCCATTGCCACAACTCATCATTCTGCTCCCATTATGTCTCGACAGCAAGCGGAAGATACAAGCGATGATGTCCGTCTTCTCACCAGATCCCTCTTCCAAAGCATTCAGGTACGCCATTTACCTCTCCTTAGTTGAGTCTAGTTTGTGGTCACGTGTACCGAGGTACAGTGAAAAGCTTCTCTTGCCAGCTAACCAGTCAGCGGAAAGACCATACACCCATGGCCTGGGTAGAGTGGATGTGGACAGTATGTTTCCACTGGTGGGAGAGTCTAGGACTAGAGGGCACGGCCTCAGAATAAAAGGACGTACCTTTAGAAAGGGGATGAGGAGAAATTTCTTTAGACAGAGGGTGGTGAATCTGTGGAATTCATTGCCACAGACGGCTGTGGAGGACACGGGTATTTGACGGATGGAGATTGAGAGGCAGTTTGGGTCGACTGAGCCTGAATCCCCCCTCTCTCCCCCAATCTCTGCACATCCCCAATCCTTTCCACTCGTCACTTTAACTTCATGTTTCGTGTATCTCGTGTGGTTATGACAGTTGCAGATCAATTTCCCTCCTGGGATCAATAACGTTCTATCGCACGGTACCCAATGAGGGAGATAGGAGCGTGTAACACCAAGCTTGTCACTGTATCTTGGTCCACATGCCAACTATAAAGGTGGATGTGAAGAATAAGAGCATGTCGTTGACTAGTGGAATGACTGTCCTGTGATGCTGGAGTGCGGAGCCTCTCACCCTGTTTGTTGTCCTGTCCAGACCCAGGAGAGTTGCTGCTTCCTGCGCCACATGTTGAGGTTCTATGTGGAGACGGTCTTCAGACATCACACCCCATCCAGCCCGCTGATGGAGAGGAGGACCAGCTGCCTGGCCAACTGTTTCCTCAGCATCAAGATCCTGCTCCGACAATGTGTAAGTGGCCAGAGGGACAGAATCAGGCCACTCGGCCCATCCAGTCTACCCTGCTGTTCTAACACCACTGATGTATCTTTCCTTCTCAACGCCATTCTCCCTCCTTCTCCCCTCACCTTTGACACCGTTACTAATGAACAACCGGTCCAGCTCTGCTTTAACCTGTTCACTGACCAGTAGTTTTTCACTATTGTCCGTGGCCTGAGTATAGTCGGGGTTGGCACTGAACAGGTTCAAAATACCCAATGACTTGTCCTCCACCGCCCTCTGTGGCAATGAATTCCACAGATTCACCGCCCTGGCAAGTTTGCCAGCAATCCCCAGGGATTCACCACGGCACGGTGGCGCAGCGGGTAGAGCTGCTGCCTCACAGCGCCAGAGACCCGGGTTCCATCCTGACCTCGGGTGCTGTCTGTATGGAGTTTGCACGTTCTCCCTGTGACCTGTGTGGGTTCAATTCATTCCAATTCACTGAGTGGCAATGTTCCGTGTTGTATAGTCTAGTTGTTCCAGGAACTGACGCTACGATGCTGAGAACTATATCCTGGTCTCTGTATCTTCCCCTTTGCTCCACCTATTGGACTGGAGTTTGACGATTGCATTTATGCAGCGTATTATCTGATTGGTTTGGACAGCAGGCAGAACAAAGCTTTTCACTGTACCTCAGTACACGTGACAACAATAAACCTCAACTTTAGAGATATAGCACGGAAACAGGCCCTTCGGCCCATTGAGTTTGTGCCGACCAGCGATCCCCATACACCAGCACTATCCTACACACTGGGAACAATTTACAATTGTACTGAAGCCAATTAGCCTACAAACCTGTACATCTTTGGAGTGTAGGAGGAACCCGGAGCACCCGGAGAAAACCCACGCGGTCACAGGGAGAACGTGCAAACACCACAAACAACAGTCAGGACCAAACCCGGGTCTCTGGCGCTGTGAGGCAGCGACTCTACCCCTGCACCACCGTGCCTCCCCAGAGAAGCCTTTAGAGATACAGCATGGAAACAGGCCCTTCGGCCCACCGAGTCCATGCTGACCATGGATGATGGGTTGACACTAGCTGCTTTGTGGTTATTCCGGACGTTGTGTGCTTGTTGTGTTGTGGACGTTGGCCGTTGGTCTGACAGCTTGTGTTTGCCATGCAGCACGATGAGACGAGGTGTCACTGTGCAGAGGGAACCAGGGACAAGATCAAGCTGATCCAAGATGCCTTCGAGGAGGTAGGTTGGCCCGACTGAGATTCACCTTTGTTTTAGAGATAAGCCTTTAGAGATACAGCATGGAAACAGGCCCTTCGGCCCATCGAGTCCGCCCTGACCAGCGATCCCCGCACACTAACACTACCCGACACACACTGGGGACAATTTACACATACATCAAGCTAATTACCCTACAAACCTGCATGTCTTTGGAGTGTGGGGGAAACCCACGCAGGTCACGGGGAGAACGTGCAAACTCCGTACAGACAGCACCCGTAGTCTGGATGGAACCCGGGTCTCCGGCTCTGCAAGCGCTGTAAGGCAGCAACTCTACCGCTGCAAAACCGTGGCCGTGATTATGTTTTTAGTTTTAGAACACAGGAAGGAAACAGGCCCTTCAGCCCATCCAGTCCATGCCGGCCAATGGTCACCCCATCTCATTAGGGAGGAGATATTGGTGGGAGAATTATTCCACGCTATGTTACGGCCACATCAATAGTTCTTGAAATCTTTGGAAGAAATGTCTAGAAGATAGAATAGTGCAGATAGACACAAAGTGCTGAGTTCAGTCTGAAGAAGGGCCTCGACCCGAAACATCCAGAGATGCTGCCCGTCACGCTGAGTTACTCCAGCTTTTTGTGTCTATCTTTGGTGTAAACCAGCATCTGCAGTTCCTTCCTGCATAGAATAGTGCAGCACAGGAACAGGCCCTTCGGCCCACAATGTCTGTGCCAAACATCGACACGCACATCATCCATATCCCTCCACTCCCTGCAAACCCATCTCTCTAAAAGCCTCTTAAACCCCACCATCGTATCTGCCCACCACCACCCCCCCTGGCAGCGCGTTCCAGGCACCCACCACCCTCTGTGTGAAAAAAACCTGCCCCACACGTCTCCTTTCTATTCAAAGACTAAGTTATAACCAGAAGCTCTCACCAATGCAATGTAATAACATGAACACATACACTGAGTGAGTGAGTGGGTGGGTGAGTGAGTGAGCGAGTGAGTGAGTGAGTGAGGGGGTGAGTGAGCGGGCGAGCGGGCGAGTGGGTGGGTGAGTGAGTGGGTGAGCGAGCGACCGGGCGAGTGAGTGGGTGGGTGAGTGGGCGAGCGGGTGGGTGAGTGGGTGGGCGAGTGAGTGGGTGGGCGAGTGAGTGGGTGGGCGAGTGAGTGGGTGGGCGAGTGAGTGGGTGGGCGAGTGAGTGGGTGGGTGGGTGAGTGAGCGAGCGAGTGAGTGGGTGGGTGAGCGAGCGAGTGAGTGCTTTATGGGCACGAGTCAGTGATATTCAAGGTATACAAAGAGTCACCACATAAAGGGCGGTGATGTCGTTACAAAGTGCCCTGCGCTGGGCCCCCCTTTGTTCCCCCCCCCTCACGACAGTGACTATGAGGTGACTGGAGTTTGCATCCCGTGTTGACCAATGGCCCTGTACGTTTTCAGATGGATTTAAACGCGGCTGCTGTGAAAGCGATCGGTGAAATCAATATTCTGATCGATTGGATGCAGCAAGCGTAGCGGGACTGAGTCGAGACCGGGAGGATTGGTGCTACGGCCACCAACATGCCCAGAGGAGGAAGCATCAGAACCACGTTGCTATCATCCTTCTACATTCTGTTGTTTTTAATGTCTGGTTTCTTGTGGAAGCGAGTGAGATCAGCGGAGACAACAGTGATGTGACTTCAATGTCACCAACATGGTCCATTCTCTCAATGATCGCTCTGGTGACAAATATTTTAAAGCAACACATTTGTGACGTGGAAGTGAATGACAACACTGCAGACGACGGAAATCAGGACGGGAAGTAGGAAATGCTGGAAACACTCAGTGGGTCAGTCGGCCTCTGCGGAGAGGGAACCAGAGCTAGTCTCTCAGTTCAAGATCACAACGTCAGAACTGGGAAAGGGCCTCAGTCTAAACACGGGTCCCAACCTGAAACGTCACCTGTCCATGTTCTCCACAGATGCTGCCTGACCCGCTGAGTTACTCCAGCACTCTGTGAAACGTCACCTATCCATGTTCTCCACAGATGCTGCCTGACCCGCTGAGTTACTCCAGCACTTTGTGTACCTTGTTTGTAAACCAGCGTCTGCAGTTCCTTGTATCTGCTTCTTGGGGTCTTTGACTTGCAGGTGAAGCGTTTGCAGTTGTCACGTGTGGTGATACTGAATGCATGTTGATATCTGCAGACGTTCTTTATGGAGCTTGCTAGATGACGCCAAACACACTGTATCTCATGTACTCATGAGAGCAGATCCCGTAAGTACATATTGTACTGTTCATTTGTCAGTCTGGCTATTGTAGTCAGTCTATACTGGCATCATTATTTAGTTACAAACCTCAGCATGTTACAGCTTGTGGTGTTCTTACTGAAATAAAATGATGTTCATTGTACAAATGTTCACGTTTGTTGGTGTAAGTGGAACACAGATCATTACACACTCGACAAGTAGTGGATTATTGTGAATTATTCACGTTGATTAGTGCGGGTGTCAAGGGTTGTGGGGAGAAGGCAGGAGAATGGGGTTAGGAGGGAGAAATAGATCAGCCATGGTTGAATGGCGGAGTAGACATGATGGGCCGAATGGCCTCATTCTGCTCCTATCACATGAATAGAAATGCATAGAATAGAAAAGAGGTTTAGTTTAGCGATACAGCGCGGAAACAGGCCCTTCGGCCCATCGTGTCCCCTCCAACCAGCGATCCCCGCACACTAACACTATCCTACACACACTGGGGACAATTTACATTTACACCAAGCCAATTAACCTACAAACCTGTCCGTCTTTGGAGTGTGGGAGGAAACCGAAGATCTCGGAGAAAACCCACGCAGGTCACAGGGAGAACGTGCAAACTCCGTACAGACAGCGCCCGTAGTCGGGATCGAACCCGGGTCTCTGGCGCTGCAAACGCTGTAAGGCAGCAATTCTACCGCTGCGCCACCGTGCTGCTCATCTTATACCCAGAGTGGGGGGGTCTAGAACTAGGGTTTAAGGAGAGACGGACAAGATTCCATCGGAACCCAGGGGACAACCTCTTCATGCCGAGGGTGGTGGGTGTATAGAATGAGCTGTCATTGAGACGGGTACCGTAACAGTGGCGCTAACAGCGGGTAGAACTGCTGCCTCACAGCGCAGTTTGCAGCAAGTTGTTTGTGGGAACGTTGACATGCAACTACATGAGCTGTTGGGTGCAAAGACATCTATGGGATTGTGGTGTCTTGGATCAGTGTGGAATCACCTTCTGTGTCGGGGAGGGATGGGCAGCATCAAGGGAATATCTCTGTCAGTGACAGCCTAGGAAGTTAATATTGCATTAATAATTTAGTTTGGTTTACTTTGGAAATATAGAGCAGAAACAGGCCCTTCAGCTCTCCGGGTCCCCGCCGGCCAGCAATCCCCGCACACTAACACTATCCTAAAGGCAATTTAAAATGACACCAAGCCGCTTAGCTTACACATCTGTACCCCTTTGGAGTGCGGGAGGAAACCGGAGATCCCGGAGAAAACCCACGCAGGTCACGGAGGAAACGTAGAATCTCCGTACAGACGCCCGTAGTCAGGTTCTAACTAGGACCTCTGGCGCTGTGAGGCAGCAACTCTACCCACTGTGCCACCGTGCCTATCACTCCAAACATTTCCTGTACATGTTCCTGCCCAAATGTGTTTTAAATATTGTTATAGTCCCTGCCTCAACTACCTCCTCTGGCAGCTTGTTCCATACACCCACCACCCTGTGTGTGAATACGTTTCCCCCTCAGTTTCCCATTGAACCATCTCACCTTATACCAATGTCCTCCTGGTTCTTGATTCCCCTTCCCTGGGGAAACTATTGTGCATTCTCATCTATTCTCCTCCTCATTTTACACAATTCCATAAGATCTGAAGAAGGGTCTCGACCCGAAACGTCACCCATCCCTTCTCTCCAGAGATGCCGCCTGTCCCGCTGAGTCACTCCAGCTTTTTGCGTCCATCTTCCATAAGATTATCCCCTCTTCATTCAAACTGAAACTCCCACCCTGTGATGCAAACTGACACCTAACCTGAGAGATCAGAAGGGGCAGCTCGCCAACACTACACACTCATACACTGGACGTGTGTCAGGGGTTAGGGGGAGAAGGCAGGTGAATGGGGTTGAGAGGTGAAGATGGATCAGCCATGATTGAATGGCGGAATGGACTCGATGGGCCGAATGGCCGAAATCGGCTGCTAAACGTATGAGATGATCGATGTGCTTTAACTGCTGGGGCCACCTTAAACAGGCAACCTTCTAAACCAGAGACAGGTACACCAACAACCCACACACACATTCAGCTATTAAAATGGAACATTTGGAATTGTCCACACACACGGTTTACGCGTTGGCCAAAAACAGCAATTATTACTCATAGATTTCTCCAAATCAATAAATACATTTGAAGTTACATAATGTTCAAATCTTATTGTTCAGGATTTCAAATCTATGCACCATATACATCACTAACCTGAAACATTGATGCCGTTTCTCCCTCTACAGATGCTGCCTGACCTGGGAGTGTTCTCAGCGTAACCACAGATAGCTTACAATTGCTAGTTGTTAATGTGAAATATACAGTCGTGGAAAATAAGTGAACGGAATGATGAGCAGATTGATCATCGCCGCATTTAATGATTCTTCTGTGGTCTACAAGAACATTTCAGTCAATGCGGTTGATTGGGACATTAGATTGTTGTCACGGTTACAAGTGCATAATAGGTTTACCACGCGGGTAGTAATTGTGAACGGGATCTAGGCGGTTGCTGGAGCATTCTTCGACAGGACCTTTAGGTCAGCGATACACTTGGCAATGCTCTCCTTCTCCTGAGAAGAGATAATTAATGCAAGTTATTGGCCACATTCTTTTAGTCAACTGCAAGACCACAGTGTTTAGAAAGTCAACAGGATGTGACAATGGAAAGACAAACTTGGAGTGCAGGGTGCCGGCCTATTTTGAGTTAGCCGTTATGACGTAGATGCGAGGCTAGCACAATAACTTCTAAAAGGTGTTTAAGAAGGAACTGCAGATGCTGGAAAATCGAAGGTAGACAAAAGTGCTGGAGAAACTCAGCGGGTGCGGCAGCAGGGGATACTGAGTTGGATGATCAGCCATGATCACATTGAATGGCGGTGCAGGCTCGAAGGGCCGAATGGCCTACTCCTGCACCTAATTTCTATGTTTCTATGGAGCGAAGGAAATAGGCAAGGTTTCGGGACGAAACCCGGAAAATAATGTGAGAAACGGGAATATCTTCGATGGGTTGGGTTAGGTTCCATGCTGTGTGACTCTGTGACTGTGGCCAGTACTGCAGGTGCACCAATATTGAAATTCCTACTAGTCGACTAGATTGCAATGGCAAAATCCCACGCTAATAATGATATCCAACCCTTCCTTGAACGTACATTGAATGCAAAAGGGATTAAGGGATCGTGATGGAGAAACATTCGCGCCAGCATCGCCATTCAATGTGATCATGGCTGATCTTCCCGTTCCTGCTTTCTCCCCAAATCCCTAGATTCCGTTAGCCCTAAGGGCTAAATCTAACTCTCTCTTGAAAACATCTAGTGAATTGGCCTCCACTGGCTTCAGTGGCAGACTTCCACAGATTCACAACTCTCTGGGTGAAAATGTTTTTCTTCATCTCAGTAAACCCTCTGCCGCAAGGGAGTCGGTGCATTGTACAGGATTGCGTGAATCTGCTTGACACCTGGAAGTTGGGAGATGTCTGCTTGATGCAGTTAATCCAGGCATCATCCTACACCCTCTTCTGTACCCCCTCCAAAGCCTCCACATTGTTCCTGTAATGGGGGCCACCAGAACTGTACACAATACTCCAGTCAAAGCTGCAAGATGACTGTTATACCCAATGCCCCCATCAATGAAGGCACACATACGTTCGTGTACTGATTCTTGCGCAGGTGCACAGCGATCAGGGCGACGCGTTGGTCTGGGTCCGGCACTCACCTGCTGTGCTGTGATACTTTGGATCACACTCTTCTCCACCCAGTTGACCATGTGCTCCTGTGCCAGCCTGCGCTCCAGGTGCTGCAGGCCCACCTGGTAGTCCAGCCGCTTCTTCACTGCATCGTACACCATGTGCAGACGCTCGCGGTGGTTGGTTTCCAGCATCATCGCCACGTTATTCTACAAACAAACAGACGGCAGGTCAGCAGCTTCCAGCCCTGTCTTTGCTTCGATAAGACACAATAAGCTGGAGTAACTCAGCGGGACAGGAGAGAAGGAATGAGTGATGTTTCCGGTCGAGACCCCTCTACAGATTGCATTTGTAAAGTGCAGCCTTGTGCGTCTGCATTTGTACCGTGACACGTCAGCCCTTGTTATAAACATGTTTTTTAACGTCCATTTGCAGCTTAGCCAGGCAACAAGAACACCTCATGCAGGAAGGAACTGCAGATGCTGGTTTGGACCGAAGATAGACACATAGATGGTCTGAAGAAGGGTCTCGACCCAAAACGTCACCAATCCCTTCTCTCCAGAGATGCTGCTTGTCCCGCTGGGTTACTCCAGCGTTTTGTGTTTAGCTGCAACTCCTCCACAAGTTACAAAGAACAAAATGATCACGTGTGATGATCAACGTAGGAAAGGAACTGCAGATGCTGGTTTCAGCTGGGTGATTATATCACATGCAGTGGTCTTGCCAATGGAACCAATGTCACAACTGGAAATGTAGGCACAAGTGGCATTGAAGATGTGTTCAGTAACAGGATAGAATATGGAACTGTGGTTCAGCGGTTGGAGCTGCTGCCTTACAGCGCCACAGACCCGGGTCCCATCCTGACCACGGGTGTTGGCTGCACCGAGTTTATACGTTCTCCCCGTGACCAGCGTGGGTTTTCTACAGGGGCTCCGGTTCCCTCCCACATTCCAAAGATGTGCAGGTTTGTAGGTTAATTGGATTCTGTAAATTGTCTCTTGTGTCTAGGATAGAGTTAATGTACGGGTGATCATTGGTCGGCGCAGACATGGTGGGCCGAAGGGCCTTATTTCCACGCTGTATCGCTAAACTAAACAATCTTCAGTCAAACTAATCATACACAAAATGGTGGAGTAACTCAGCGGATCAGGGAGCATTTCTGGAGTGTGGACTGGTGACGTTTCACAACATTTTCTCCAGAAATGCTGCCTGACCTGCTGATCTATTTTGGAATTTTGTGGCTGTCTTTGGTATAAACCAGCATCTTCAGTTCCTTTTCATTACAGTCAGACTAATATCTAAACCGAGTGAGATGCAGATGAGCAAGCAGGCGGCATCTCTGGAGAGAAAGAATGGATGACGTTTCGGGTCGAGACCCTTCTCAGACTAGAAACATTCAGCATTCCTTCTCTAAAGAGATGCTACCTTACCCGCTGATTTACTCCAGCTTTTTGTGTCTACCTTCGGTTTGAACCAGCGCCTGCAATTCCTTCCTACCCATTTCACAGTGGATCTTGTACATGGCCACCATCTACCATAAGGTGCGGTAAGGGCGACCTGGACTACAAGAGGGTGCTGTGTAAGGTGAGGGATGGCTACAAAGCCTGGACTAGCCTAGATGGGGCATCTTGGTCAGCATGGATGAGAAGGGCTGGTGAGAAGCTGGTGCGACTTGGGTTCCTCCCGCTCAGTTACTCTGGCTTTTTGTGTCTCTCTTGGGATTAAACCAGCACCTGCACATCCCTGAACAAGTAGAAGGTGGATCTAGGCATTGTTGTGCAGAAACAGCAACAGGTAGCAGGTGGTTAGAAAGACAAGTGGCATGTTAGTCTTTGTGGCAAGATATTGGGGAATAGAAATAGAGGCAAACAGTTGTGGCTGTTCAGGGTTCAGGTTGTCACGGTGCGGGCCTGGAGGGGTTTGCCCTCTTATTTCTTATCTTGCACCTCCTCCATTATAATTCTCCACATGCTCAGTCCCTTGCGACACTGCCTTATTCACGATAGCGTGGCCAAGTCCTACTGTAAAGGGCCTGTCCCACTTACACATTTTATTTGCAGACTTGCCGGCACCCGTCATAGTTGCAGCAGGTTGCTGAAAATTGTCAACATGATGAAAATCCAGCAGCGACCATAAAAAGGCACGACTCTTTGGGCGACTACTCACGACCATACAGGCGCCGCCCCGCGATGTCGCGTAAGTGGGACAGGCCCTTAACTCCGATAACATAATTGCAGATGACACGGCCGTGGCAGTGCCGAACATTGTGAATAGCACCACACGTTTACCAAACGCAATGATCCATCTCTCCCTGCTAACCCCCTTCTCTCCATAACCCGACATCTGACAAGATCAGAACGTTGTCACAGGGTCAGAGCGAGGGTCATAGGGTTTTGACAGGACGTGACAGAGGACACGTTGGTTACCCGCTTGGCATCGAAGAGGTGGTGCCGCCCGTCGATTCTCCACTGCTCTTTCTTCTCCTGTTCAATGGCATCCGCCAGGCTGGTTAGAGCGAGCTCCTTCACTGTTTGGGCCGTCTGTACCTTTTCCTATTGTTGAGATTTAAAAAAACACGATAAAGCACATGGCAAAATAAATGGGAAAAGTGGATCAGCAGTACAGTGGCTGCCTCGCAGCGCCAGGCACGGGTTCAATCCAGACTACGGGTACTGTCTGTATGGAGTGTGTACATTCTCCACGGGACCACGTGGGTTTGCTCCGGGTGCTCCGGTTTCCACCCACATTCCCAGGATGTGCGGATTTGTAGGTTCATTGGCCCTAAATTGTCCCTAGTGAGGATAGAACAGGTGTACAGGTGATCGCCGGCTGGCATGGACTTGATGGGCTGAAGGGCCTGTTTCCACCCTGTATTTCCAAACTAAACCAATCATCTTTTGCAAAAGTTTATGCTTAGTCAGAATATCTCTTTGAAGACAATTTCCTTACTCGAAATGTCTCCATGTGGTGCATTTAACGAAAGCCACAAACTTGCTTTCCAATAATCATTATTGTCCCCGGGTTCCCCCAACATATTCCTTATACAGATGGCAACTCAAGGTGTGTTTTTGGACGTTAAAATTGCCTCACAGCTGATCAGGACACAAGCTTGCAGGGACAGACTATTTTGGATTGGGTCACTTTGCTAAATCTCATAAATACCTCATTCAACGAGTCAGCAAATTGCGCCACATCCTTCCCAAACTTCTTAACACCGTAGAGGATGACAATACCGATGGAGGCGGCAACAAAGGTCTCGTGGTTGATGACGTAAATCTCCTTTGACAGGAGGTAAGTCAGCAGCCCGGTGCCGAACATGTACGGGCCTGGAAAGCAAAGCAAATGCAAACTATTCAGGGTAGTTCATTGTCACGTTTAGCGAGCTACAGTGAAAAGCGTGTGTTGCGTGCTGTCCCGGCAGCAGAAAGACAGGTTGGAGCATGATTACAATCGAGAGTAGACAAAAATGCTGGAGTAACTCAGCGGGTGAGGCAACATCTATGGAGCGAAGGAGTAGGTGACGTTTCAGGTCGAGACCCTTCCTCAGACTGATGTGGTGGTGGAGGGGGTGGGAAGAAGAAAGGAAAAGGTGGAGACAGTGGGCTGTGGGAGAGCTGGGAAGGGGAGGGGAAGGAGAGAGAAAACAAGGACTACCTGAAATTGGAGAAGTCAATGTTCGTACCGCTGGGGGTGTAAACTGCCCAAGCAAAATATGAGGTGCTGCTCCTCCAATTTACGATGGGACTCACTCAGCCATGGAGGAGGCCCAGGACAGAAAGGTCGGATTCAGAATGGGAGGGGGAGTTGAAGTGATGGGCCACCGGGAGATCAGGTTGGTTATTGCGAACTGAGCGGAGGAATATTCATTGTGTATACACATGATAAGGAAATAGAATCTAGAGCATGGTAAAGCCAGCAAAGTCTGATCACCGTAATCTGAGGGTCACCAAAGAGCTAGACAGTAGTTCAGGACCGTTTGAACCTGGAAACATTATTGTTGCTGCAGGTGCAGGCATCAAGTCCAAAGTGTACTTAAATAAAAGTGCCAGTCGACATTGACAAACTTGCAATCCAACTATAAATGGGGTTATTTTTACAGACGCTTGTAATAAATGAGTTTTGAGCCAATCCTGCAGATGATGTCCAACATGAAAACATATTGGATTGAAACATAGAAAATAAGTGCAGGAGGCCATTCGGCCCTTCGAGCCAGCACCACCATTCATTGCGATCGTCCCCAATCAATAACTCGTGCCTGCCATCCAGTGGATTTATTCACACATCAGAAGCGTAAGCAAAGGCAGAGGGCTAGAGTAAGCTTGCAGGTACAGCAGGCAGTGAAGAAAGCTCACAGCATGTTGGCCTTCAATGCGAGAGGATTTGAGTTTAGGAGCAAGGAGGTCCTACTGCAGTTGTACAGGGCCCTGGTGAGACACCTGGAGTATTGTGTGCAGTTTTGGTCTTGTAATTTGAGGAAGGACATCCTTGCTATTGAGGGAGTGCAGTGCAGGTTCACCAGGTTAATTCCCAGGATGGCGGGACTGACATATGATGAAAGAATCGGTCAACAGGGCTTGTATTCACTGGAATTTAGAAGTTTGAGACGGGATCTTATAGAAACATATAAAAGTCATAGGACAGGCTAGAGGCAGGAAATAGGTTCCTAATGTTGGGGGAGTCCAGAACCAGGGGTCACAGTTTAACAATAATGGGTAGGTCATTTAGAACTGAGATGAGGAAAAACCTTTTCACCCAGAGAGTTGTGAATCTGTGGAATTCTCTGCCACAGAATGCAGTGGAGGCCAATTCACTGGATGTTTTCAGGAGAGTTAGATTTAGCTCTTCGGGCTAACGGAGTCAGGGGATATGGGGAGAAGGCAGGAACGGGGTACTGATTTTGGATGATCAGCCATGATCATATTGAAGGGCGGTGCTGGCTCGAAGGGCCGATTGGCCTAATCCTGCATCTTTTTTCCATGTAACTCAGCGGGTCAGGCAGCATCTCTGTTGAACATGGGTAGGTGACATTTTCATTCAGGACTCTTCTTCATACCAATTGCATTACTCCAGCACTTATTTCAGTCTGAACGGTCTCGACCCGAAACGTCACACATCCCTTCCCTCCAGAGATGCTGCCTGTCCCGCTGAGTTACTCCAGTTTTTTCTTTTTACCTAATAATATAGTATTAGCTTTCTTTCTTTGACCTATGTATACAAATGTCTAAGAAAGAGCTGCAAATGCTGGTTTAAATCAAAGGTAGACACAAAATGCTGGAGTATCTCAGCGGGTGAGGCCGCAACTCTGGGAGTGAAGGAATGGGCGACGTTTCGGGTCGACACCTTTCTTCAGGCAAATATAAAAATACAAATGTATTATCTGCATGTATTATCCTTGGGTCATTACTACGAAACCAACAGTTTTCATTCCTTCTCTCTAGAGATGCTGCCTGCCCCCCAGTTAACCCAGCTTGTTGAGTCTATTTTCGGTTTAAACCAACATCTGTAGTTCCTCCCTACACTATTACATTAGAGGTCTGCGTGCATCATCCACAGAATGAATAAAGCAACTTTGGAAGCAGAGGAACAGACTAAACACCAGTCGGGTTTGCAGCGCTATTTGGTACTGACCTGTCACTCCAGTTTTGGGGTAAAGGAAGTGGAAAAATTCCTCTGGAATGAGACCAAAGCGCACCTTGCCTCCTTCCTCAGGAAGGGGGGGCAACGGTGCCCAGCTCTGACTGCTGCCATGGAAACTCCTGCTTATCGCCACAAAACTGCAACAATAAAGAGACTTCAGATTTCATTGTGAAGTTAGCAAATTGCTGCAGCATAAGGTGTATAAAATGATGGGAGGAATAGATCGGGGAGATGCACTGGGTCTCTTTCCCAGAGCAGGTGAATATTGGACCAGAGGACATAAGTTTAAGCTGAAGGGGAAAACATTTAATGGGAATCTGAGGGATAACTTTTTCACACAAAGTGTGGTGGGTGTATGGAACGAGCTGCCAGAGGAGGCAGTTGTGCAACGTTAGACAGGTACATGGATAAGACATGTTTGGAGGGATATGGACCAAACACAGGCAGATGGGACTAGTGTAGCTGAGACATGGTGGCCAGCGTGTGCAAGTTGGGCTGAAGGGCCTGTTTCCACACTATATCAGAGTGACATTTATGTTACATCACTATACTTGTGTTCCTACTACAAGAAAAAAGAATCAACCGCAATACTTGATCTTCATTTCAAGTAGATTAGTATTGATGTAAAAGACACCAATGGCAAAAATATCTTTGAAAATGTGGAAACTAAAACAATGAAATAGAAAATACATAAAATCAGTTTAGGGAATGAATTGTTCCAAACACAGCTGAGGGGCCGAGGCAGAGGCTTCACCTACCTTGTGCTGAGGGGGGCGGATGTCTTCAGAAAAGACCCTGAAAACAAAGCATAAATTCTTACTTCTTAAATAAATTAGTTAGTAAAAACCACTAAGATTTGTTTTCATGGGTCAACGGGAGGGCAGCTACAAGGAGATAAATGCAAATGGCTGTTTCTTAAATCCTAAAGGATTCAGTTAGCCCGTTCCACATCGCATGTGTGGGTGAGTTAGGCTGCCAGGCAGTAGAGCTGCTGCCTCACTGTGCCAGAGACCTGGGTTCAATCCTGACTACTAGTGCTGCCTGTGTGTCGAGTTTTGCACGTTCTCCCAGTGACCATGTGCGTTTCCTCCAGGTGCTCAGGTTTCCTCTCACATCCCAAAGACGTGCGGGTTTGTAGTTTAATCCACCCCTCTGTAAATTGGCCCTCATGTGTTGGGAGTGGATGAGAAAGTGGGATAACATAGAACTAGTGTGTGAACGGGTGATCGATGGTCGGCATGGACTCGATGGGCCGAAGGGCCCGTTTCCGTGCTGTATCTTTCTATCAGATCAATCAAAGAAATCAAAACAACATGCCTTGATGTTGTTTCACATCCAGCTAACAGACAACAATGCGATTCAAAACCATTCACTTAGTGGAAATGTCCTCGCTATATGCCTTTATATCATGGATATATACCATGGGTAGTGCGTGTGTTTCATGTAACAGGTTCTGCTCATGAAAGCCAATAGCCTGCCGACAGCGGTAGAGTTGCTACCTCACAGCACCAGAGACCTGGGTTCAATCCTGACCATGTGTGCTGTCTGTATGGACTTGGCATTTTCTCCCCATGACCGCGTGGGTTTTCTCCGGGTGCTCAGGATTCCTCCCACACTCCAAAGACATAGAGGTTTGTAGGGTATTGGCTTTGGTTAAATTGTAAATTGTCCCCAGTGTGTAGGATAGTGTTAGTGTGCGGGGATCGCTGGTCGGCATGGACTCGGTGGGCCGAAGGGCCTGTTTCCGTGGTGTAACTCTAAACTAAATATATACTTTTAGTCCATGTGTAAAATGAAGCAGTTTCTGACCCAGAGATTTCTCTGGGGTTTCACTGCAGAGAAGGTGCTGTTCAGAGCCCCCCCCCCAGCATTTAGACACACAAAATGCTGGAGTAACTCAGCGGGACAGGTGGCATCTCTGGAGAGAAGGAATGGGTGACGTTTCAGGTCGAGACTAAAGAAGGGTCTTGACCCAAATCATCACCCATTCCTTCTCTCCAGAGTTGCTTCCTGTCCCGCTGAGTTACTCCAGCATTTTGTGCCTATTTCCACAAGCAACGTTTCCCAAAGTACAACACATTCCAACGATGACTCCACATATTTCTAGCTTACTATTTTAATTCCGGGATGTTACATCTAAATCCTTAAGATAGAAGATATTCCAGCAGATATGTAGGGAGTTTCTGAAAAATTGTAATAATTATTTGTCGTAATCAGAAACTAACTTTCCCCCTTTATTACTGAGAGAACATAGCTGGTACAGGCCCTTCGGCCCACAATGTCCGTGCCAAACATGATGCCAAGACTAATTCTTATCTGCCTGCACACAATCCATATCCCTTTATTCCTTTCATTTCTAAAAGCCCTTTAAACACCACAGTTGATCTGCCTCCATCACCACCACCACCACCCCCGACAACGCGTTCTGTGTTTAACACCGTTAAATTTTGCGGCTCTCACCTTAAAGCTGCGCCGTCTAGTCTTCGACATTTCCACCCTGGGGAAACGTTGTGACTATCTATCCTACCTCTGTCCCCTTTTGCAGGTCTATCTAACGTCCAATATTTGCCTCGTTCTGAATAAAGTTTGTTGACCTGACATGGATCCTCTCTCCGCAAATGCTACCGAGTACGTCCGGCATTTCTGTGGGTGTGTGTGTGTTTTAGCGTGTGTGTCTTTTAGTTTGTGTGTGTGGTTTAGAGTGTGTATGTGTTTTAGTGAGTGTGTGTGTTAGTGACTGTGTGTTTTACTGAGTGTGTGTTTTAGTGAGTGTTTGTGTTTTAGTGAGTGTGTGTGATTTAATGAGTGTGTGTGTTTTAGTGTTAGTGTGTGTGAGTGTGTGTGGTTTAGAGTGTGTGTGCATTTTAGTGTGTGTGTATGTGTTTTAGAGAGTGTGTGTGTGTTAGTGACTGTGTGTGTATGTGTGTGTGAGTGTTTTAGTGAGTGTGTGTTAGTGACTGGGTGTGTGTGAGTGTGAGTGTTTTAGTGTGTGCATGTGTGTTAGTGTGTGTTTGCGTGTGTGTTAGTGCATTAGTGTGTGTCCATGTGTGTTAGTGTGTGTGCATGTGTGTTAGTGTGCGTGTCCATGTGTGTTAGTGTATGTGTGCATGTGTGTGTGTGCATGTGTTAGTGTGCGTGTGTTAGTGTGCGTGTGTTAGTGTGTGTGTTAGTGTGTGTGTGTTAGTGTGTGTGTGTTAGTGTGTGTGTGTTAGTGTGTGTGTGTTAGTGTGTGTGTGTTAGTGTGTGTGTGTTAGTGTGTGTGTGTTAGTGTGTGTGTTAGTGTGCATGTCCATGTGTGTTAGTGTGTGTGTTTTAGTGTGTGTTTGTGTTTTAGTGTGTGCATGTGTGTTTGCGTGTGTGTTAGTGTGTGTGCATGTGTATTTGCGTGTGTGTTAGTGTTTGCGTGTGTGTTAGTGTGTGCGTGTGTGTTTGTGTGTGCATGTGTGTTAGTTAGTGTGTGTGTGTGTTAGTGTGCGTGTCCATGTGTGTTAGTGTGTGTTAGTGTGTGTTAGTGTGTGTTAGTGTGTGTGTGCGTGTGTTAGTGTTAGTGTGTGTTTTAATGCACATTTTCTCCGTTCCCCACCGGGTTTACATTGCCGGCTCCTGTCAGCTTCCAGTGAATGAGTGAAGGCTTCAAGGTCGACACCAAACTGAAGTAAGTGAATGTATGAAACTATACCAGGCCGACAATCGATGCCGCTGCCCCTTGGTCTGCCCCGCCCCCGCCCCCGCCCCCGCCCTGACCCACCCTCGGCCTCGTCCTCCCTCGGGCCCAGTTCACCCCCCGGCCCCGCTTCCCTCACCCAGGGCCCCGCTCGCTTCCCACCCGAGGCCCCGGCTCACTCCACCGGCTCGAACCCAGGCCCCGGTCGGGCCCTTACCGGAGGTGATGGCAGCGCGGGCCAACATGTCGCCGGTGTGTGGAGGCGCTGGTGCCGGGGCGGAGTGTCGGGGTGTGGGGGAGCCGGTGTGGGGGCGCCCGTCTCTGTCTCCTCCCGCCGACCTCCAAACCAAGATGGCGGGGCGATGCGCGGGGCAGGCTGGGACGGGGGGCGGGGCCTCGTCGGGGGCGGGGCTTGGACTGGGGGCGGGGCCTGACCGGATGGGCAGGGTGGGGGCGGGGCCTGATTGGGTGGGCGGGGATGGGGTCGGGGCTGAGGCGGGGATGGGGGCGGGGCCTGACCGGATGGGCGGGGCGGGGCAGGCTGGGACTGGGGGGCGGGGTCTAGTCGGGTGGGTGGGGCTTGGCCGGGTGGGCGGGGCGATGCGCGGGGCAGGCTGGGACTGGGGGCGGGGTTACGGCCGCAAGATGGCGGCGATGGAGGAGGCGGTGGCGGCGCTCGAGCTGCAGCTGGAGGCAGCGCGGTACCGGGCCGGTTAGTGGTGGGGGGGGGTGGTGGGGAGAGGAGAGAGGGGGGAGTGAGCGCTGAGGAAAGGGAGGGAGAGGGAGAGGGAGAGGGAGAGGGGGGGGGGAGGGAAGGGAAAAGTACCGGCCCGGCGAGGGAAACGTGGGGTTGAGGGTGGAGAGAGAGTGGGAGACAGAGGAACGAGAGAGACGGTGGGGGAGGGGGGATGGGTTGCGGGCAGAGGGTGAGCTGGAGGGAGGAGGGAGAGGTTGTGAGGGGGATCTGGGAGAGAGTGTGTGTATTGGGGGGGATAGGGGTTGTGGAGGGGGGGTTGGGATCTGGGAGAGACCAGGGGGTTGGGGGTAGAGAAGGGAGGGTGAGTGACGGGAGCAGGAGAGGATCACTAACATCTTGAACTTCATAGAGCTGCAAGTATTTGGGACAAGAAGACTTAGTTCTGATTGTTTTGTCGTTGCAGCTCTCACGTGCTTTCATAGAAACATAGAATCATAGAAAATAGGTGCAGGAGTAGGCCATTCGGCCCTTCGAGCCTGCACCGCCATTCAATGTGATCATGGCTGATCATCCAACTCAGTATCCCGTACCTGCCTTCTCTCCATACCCCCTGATCCCTTTAGCCACAAGGGCCACATCTAACGCCCTCTTAAATATAGCCAACGAGCTGGCCTCAACTACCCTCTGTGGCAGAGAATTCCACAGATTCACCACTCTCGGTGTGAAAAATGCTTTTCTCATCTCGGTCCTAAAGGAATTCCCCTTTATCTTTAAACTGTGACCTCTTCTCCTGGACCTCCCCAACATCGGGAACAATCTTCCTGCATCTAACCTGTCCAACCCCTTAAGAATTTTGTAAGTCTCTATGAGATGCCCCCTCAATCTTCTAAATTCCAGCGAGTACAAGCCGAGTCTATCCAGTCTTTCTTCATATGGAAGTCCTGCCATCCCAGGAATCAGTCTGGTGAGCCTTCTCTGTACTCCCTCTATGGCAAGAATGTCTTTCCTCAGATTAGGAGACCAAACACGTATGCAATACTCCAGGTGTGGCCTCACCAAGACCCTGTACAACTGCAGTAGAACCTCCCTGCTCCTGTACTCAAATCCTTTTGCTACGAATGCCATTCGCTTTCTTCACTGCCTGCTGCACCTGCATGCCTACTTTCAATGACTGGTGTACCATGACACCCAGGTCTCGTTGCATCTCCCCTTTTCCTAATCGGTCACCATTCAAATAATAGTCTACTTTCCTGTTTTTGCCACCAAAGTGGATAACCTCACATTTATCCACATGATACTGCATCTGTAATATAGCTGGGGTCCCAGCACTGAGCCTTGCGGTACCCCACTAGTCACTGCCTGCCATTCTGAAAAGGACCCGATTACTCCTACTCTTTGCTTCCTGTCTGCCAGCCAGTTCTCTATCCACATCAATACTGAACCCCCAATACCGTGTGCTTTAAGTTTGTATACTAATCTCTTGTGTGGGACCTTGTCGAAAGCCTTCTGAAATTCCAGATATAACACATCCACTGGTTCTCCCTTATCCACTCTACTAGTTACATCCTCAAAAAATTCAATAAGATTCGTCAGACATGATTTACCTTTCGTAAATCCATGCTGACTTCGTCCAATGATTTCACCGCTTTCCAAATGCGCTGCTATCCCATCTTTAATAACTCACTAGCATTTTCCCCACTACCGATGTTAGACTAACTGGTCTGTAATTCCCCGTTTTCTCTCTCCCTCTTTTAAAAAGTGCGGGTTCATTAGCTACCCTCCAATCCTCAGGAACTACTCCAGAATCTAAAGAGTTTTGAAAAATTATCACTAAGGCATTCGGATATAAGAAATAACTGCAGATGCTGGAAAATCGAAGGTAGACAAAAGTGCTGGAGAAACTCAGCGGGTGCAGCAGCATCTATGGAGCGAAGGAAATAGGCAACGTGTCAGGCCAAAACCCTCCTTCAGACTGATCTGTTGCCTATTTCCTTTGCTCCATAGATGCTGCTGCACCCGCTGAGTTTCTCCAGCACTTTTGTCTACCTTCTGCTTTCATTCGGGGATTTATTCTGTACAACTTCACAGAAATGTTTCATCTTTCACCGTTGCGAAGATTAGATTTATTTTCACCTTCACTCACAATAGTCGGTTTTGAAAACAAGCATTATGCATGAATTGTTCACTGCTCTGAACTTTTATGAGTGTGCATGTAAATGTTTGTCTTTACAACGGTTAATATAAGTCTGTTGGTTTGTTGCAGTGTAGAGGTCGAGCTGTCAGTTTAGATTCCCGGCTGTAATCGGTTGTTTGTCTGATCATCGTTATAGATGGAGCGCTCTTGCTCGGAGCATCAACGCTATCCGGCCGCAGTTGGTTAGGATCTATCTGGGTGTTCAAAGACCCGCTTAAAGCTCCAAATGAAAAGTTCTGTACGGTCAGCCTCCAGACTCAAGCAGGAGTGGTGGATGCATGCTGGGTCTCTGGTAGAGAAATCCTCGTTGCATCGGATTCAGGTGAGGATTAATTTTAATATTCAGCACAGTAAACCCTCGTTTTCACGGACCTGTTTATGACGAACACCACCGCCAGCCCACACAGCTTCCTTGGCCACTGCTGCCACTGACACTACCTGTATTTAGGTGCACACAAAGTACTGGAGTAAGTCAGCGGGTCAGGCAGCATCTCTAGAGAATAGGAATAGGTGACGTTTTGGGTCAAGACCCATTTTCAGACCGTGGAGTTTTGTAGCAGGGATGGCAGAGCTTTGCTTTAATGTTTCAGGTGGAAAAAGGCAACTCTGTCAGTGCCATTCTTCCTCAGCCTAAATTTGATTGGGCCTCAACACATGAAATGCCCGATATTACACTGGAATATAGTGGACAATTGACAATACCCAGCACCATTCCACCCCCCCCCCCCCCAAGGTCCGTCATCATCAGGGTCTACTGTATATTTAATCTTCCTACAAAAGAGTTCCAATTCAATCAAACTGGTGCAGCCCTATGCTGGTTTATTTTGTTCCAGGATTGATACGGGTGCTGTCTGTACGCAGTTTGTACGTTCTCCCCGTGACCACATGGGTTTGTAGGTTAATTTACTTGGTGTAGGTGTAAATTGTCCCTGGTGTGTGTAGGGTAGTGTTAATGTACGGGGATCGCTGGTCGGCACAGATCCGGTGGGCCGAAGGGCCTGTTTCCGTGCTGTACCTCTAAACTAAACCGGAAGGGAAATTTTGACTTGTGTACACATTGTTTGTTTGTTTCTGGTGCAGGTGCTGTCGAGTTGTGGGGGGTGGTCGAGAGTGAGGGCCAGATGGTGAACAAATTCTGTAAATGTGAACATGACGACGTTGTTACTAAAGTCAGCGTTCTCTCTGGCGACACGCAGGCCGTGAGCGGCAGCCTGGACTGCAGGTTTGTACTATCTCCTTCGTCTGTCGGACTGTGCATCTCCTCGTTGTGTGTCTCACTGGTACAGATGTCCCCTTGTCACTCCTCCCTGTCCTGTGTGCTCCCCACCATTCACTGATCCCAAGATCTTTCCCAATTTCCTAACCTGAAAACGCCTGCATCTCTGCAATTCTGCCCACTTGTTGCCAGTCTGTGGAATTCTCTGCCTCAGAGGGCGGTGGAGGCCGGTTCACTGAATACTTTCAAGAGAGAGCTAGATAGGGCTCTTAAAGATAGCGGAGTCAGGGGATATGGGGAGAAGGCAGGAATGGGGTACTGATTGGGAATGATCAGCCATGATCACATTGAATGGCGGTGCTGGCTCGAAGGGGCCGAATGGCCAACTCCTGCACCCATTGTGTATTGTTCAGCCCCCATTTGTACCGTTCCACTGTGGATGGCTGGGTTAGGTTTATTATTGCCACGTGTACCAAGGTATAATGAGAAGCTTTGTTCTGCATGCAACCCGATCAGATAATATTGTACATAAATACAATCAAGCCAAACTCGTACAAAGGGCGGAGCAAAGGGGAAGATACAGACATTAGCTGCAAAAACTCTTGTGAAATTTCTGAACCCTCCACCTTTCTCCTTTAACTTGCTCCATCAGCCTTCCTCTTTATTAGTGGATCAGCGCAGCGTAGGAGCCCCCCCCTCGTGGCTGCACATCTGCCTGATCACCTCTGCCTGCACATGATCTATATCCCTCCGTTCCCTGCACGTCCACATGTCTATATAAAGCTCTCTTGAACTCCGCTATTGTATCTGCCCCTTACCACCAGTTTTAGACACCCACCACTTACCCCACCCACCACAATACTTACCCCACACATCTGCTTTAAATGTGTTTGCATGGCCTTCACTATGTACATATCCAAATAATTAGTCCACGTGTGCATTCAGAAATTTGAAATCAATGCCGTTTGTTTTCCCACATAATGGATTATAAAAGGCAAATAATTTTAACAGCGACCCATGTGCAATTATCCACCATTCGCCCATTACAAATGGAGTATAGCTACGATCAACTGCTGAAAATAGTCTGAATTCCCCAGGTTTTGGCTTTGTACTAACTCGGCACTTTGATTTGTTAGTGTGAAGGTTTGGGACCTGGAACAGAAGAGCGTGCTGAACTCTTACCAAGGTGAGCAATGACAGGAGTGAGATGGATTGGTCTGTCACACGCACATGCCACACACAGACAGGCAGGCAGACCGACTCACACCCACACACACTGCCTTCTGTGGCAGAGAATTCCACATATTCACAACTCTCTGGGTGAAATTCTCTGGATGTTTTTAAACAGTGAATTAGCTAAAGGGAAAGGGGGGGAAAAGCAGAAACGAGCTACTGCACCTATTTTTCTATGTTTCTATAATAAGGATAAGGGGGAAATCCTTTGGGACCGAGATGAGAAGGACTTTTTTATCACAGAGAGTGGTGGGTCTCTGGATCTCTGTCACAGAGGGTAGTTGAGGCCAGTTCATTGGCTATATTTAAGAGGGAGTTAGATGTGGCCCTTGTGGCTAAGGGGATCAGAGGGTATGGAGAGAAGGCAGGTACGGGAAACTGAGTTGGATGATCAGCCATGATCATATTGAATGGCGGTGCAGGCTTGAAGGGCCGAATGGCCTACTCCTGCACCTAATTTCTATGTTTCTATAAATAAATTCACTTTTTCACTCACAATTGGAATCAACCATCAGTTATATACTGCATACAAATGTGTATGTGTATACTAGACTTTGAGACGTCAAAGACAATGTGTACTATTATCAGTGGGGAAAAGTATAATAAAAGCATAATTGCTGGTTCATTACACCTCTACAAAAAACACAATGTTCCAACGTACTGATTATTAGATCTGGTGGAGTCACAGAGTCATCCAGCAATGTTGTTATTGAATCTCCCAGAGCTACGTCCTCTGGCAGCTTGTTCCATACACCCACCACCCTCTGTGTGGAAAATGTTGCCCCCCGGGTTCTTATTAAATCTTTCCCCTCTGACCTTCAACCTATCCCTGAAGAAAAGTTCTGAACCGCAATGCCACCTATTCCTTGTCACCGGAGATGCTGCCTGACCCACTGAGTTACTCCTGCATTTTATGTCTAGCTTCAGTATAAACCAGCATCTGCAGTTCCTTCCTACACAAGACAACATATGTTGGTTTGAAACCTTCAGGAAGAAAGGTTCTGATGTGAACAGATTGTATATAAGATCATCCTTTTCACACAAAGGGTGGTGGGTATATGGAACAAACTTCCAGAGGAGGTAGTTGAGGCAGGGACTAGCCCAACGTTTAAGAAACAGAGTGGTACAGGTTTGGAGGGATGTGGGCCAAACGCAGGCAAGAGGGACAAGTTGGCTGGTGTGGGCAATTTGGGCCGAAGGGCCTGTTTCCATGCTGTATGACCTTGAACTGTGTTGACAATGATAGACCAGTACCACTTTGGTCAAGGATTAACACTGAATGCTTTCAATTGCAGCTCACTCGGGGTCTGTATCGTGTGTGGCTGCCTGCCCTGGCAATGTGAATCTATTCCTGTCCTGTGCTCAGGTCAGTTGGTGTCCATTTACTTATTATCTGTAAAGTCAGTCTGCCTTCAGTGCAACGCAGAAAGGTTCCCGTCAAATGCAAACTGCAATGAATGTACAATCTTCTCCGAACGTTCAACCTTGGTGATTCAAATCCATAAAAAGAACAGCGAGTTTCTAACGATCCAAGCCTCTTCACTGTGCATTACAAGTGTAGTTACACAGACAACTTTGAATAAAATTAATTAAAGTTTGCATTGAAAATTTGATATTTTAAAGGTAAACCTTTTGGTAAAGGTTCCAGCCTTTTTGCATCGGTAGGTTCTTGGAATCTCACTTCCTGCTGTGAAACAGGGCAGTGTGAAATGCTGCAGTGAAACCTCGGGCACAAGTTGAGAATCTGAACCAATGTATTATTTACCTAAAGTATCATTAAGACACAATAGTTTAATTGGCATTTTGATGTCTGGAGTCAGTTGTTAACAGTTAACATACATGATGAAGGGTATAATGTCACTGATAATACCAACCTTGTTTTCAGATTTGGTATTAGGTTTCAGTTTACATGTTACATCCTGATTATTACAAAGAGATGACAGTAATAATGCGAAGTTATCAAATAGCATCTTATTAAAAGTTCATTATTTCTTAGTACTTGAAGCTATGGTTAGTAACATAAATGTTATAAGGAGTTGTGTTAATATTAGTTTATCAGAGGTGTGGACTATCAACCCCTGTATCATTGGAAGCTACTTCCCCACAGCCATCAGGCTATTAAACTCGCAAACATCAAACAAACTCTGAACAATAACAGCCTATTGCACTGAATCCGTTTATTTATTGTGTGTATATATGGTCTATGGTATATAGACACACTGAACATTTATCTCCTGTCTGTATTATGTTTACATATCCTGTTGTGCTGCAGCAAGCACGAATGTCTTTGTCCTATCTGCGACACTAACTCTCTTGCCTCTTGAGTAGATGCTAATCCCTGACATTGTCGGCAATAGAGAGGATAACTTAGCAAGTGCTTTAAGTGAAGCATCAATCTTTCTTGATTTGATTTTCCTGATTTAGGACAGGAGACTTTTACTGTGGGACAGAAGAAATGACAAACCAGCGTTGCGGATCGGTGCGTATCTAGCCTCCATTTAGTGATGTCTGTGTGTCATCAATAGTAAATTCAACTTCAAGCTTTCTGTCTGCATTTTATATTAGTCTGTGGTGTCTGGTGAACAGGTGGGGCCGTTACACTATCTCCGTCGATGTGCATTAAGAAACTATTCATGCAAACAGTCACAAAATATTACATATATTTGTCAACTGCCAATGTAACTATTCCCCACAGTTGCTGGAGATCACCTGAGTTACAGAGTTACCGTGTGTATAGGGTGTAAGCAGCCCTTCAGCCCAACTAGTCTGTTCTATCCATGTTTTAGAGCCAAACAAGTCTATGTAAACCCTCCCTACCCATGTACCTGTTAAAATGTTTTTAAATCCCACATAGTACGCACCTCTATCTTCCTCTGACGGCTCGTTCCATATGCGCGTCACCCTCCTCATTGTCCCCTAGGTCTCTTTTAAAGCTTTCCCCTCTTTATCCTTTGTGTTCTACACACGTCTAACGTCACCCTTCAGTTTAAAGAAGGGTCTCGACCCGAAACGTCACCCATTCCTTCTCTCCAGAGATGCTGCCTGTCCCGCCGAGTTACTCCAGCTCTTTGTATCCATCTTCAGCCTTCTACGCTCCAGATTAAACATTCCCAGCCTACTCGGCCTCTCCTTGTAACTCAAGCCCTGGCAACATCTTTTCTGCACTCTTTCCTTCCGCACTTAATGACATAGAACGTCACAGAAAGGAGACCATTTAGCTTTAGCGTTATTGTTGCCGCGTATACTGAAGTACAGTGAATATCTTTGTGCATGCCATCCCAATCAAATCACTTAATGCTACATATAAATGTCATCAATGAAAGCTCAAGTACAATGGGTAGAATGAAGGGCAAGAGCCAGAGTTCCCCTATATTGGGCCTCGTGTTTCTGAATCTTGGATCTGCAGATATTAGTGTCTTTTTGAAAATTGCAGAGAAAATACCAAAGGTTGCAGGTTGAAGTAGTTGGGAACCATTGATTGGTGTCAATGTTTGGCTATTAAACGGCCTATAAAGGTGAAGTCAACGGTTGCGGTGAGCAGAGAAATGCCATCCAGGGAACAGAGGATGTGTTTTAATTCTACGTTGAACTGTTGCAGTTGGCGCTACTGTCTGTTTCTAAATGTTCCATCTGGTTCCAGACACGGGATTATCGCATTGCTGCCCAACCTCGGTCACATGGCACCCGCAAAACGAACAAGTCTTTGCCTTTGGTAATGTGTTTCCACATCTTTAGTGTGTGTGTGTGTTTCTTTTCAACTTGTTCATAAAACTCTGCAGGGGGCAGGGTTTAGTTTAGATACAGCATGGAAACAGCCGAGTCTGGGATGACCAGCGATCCCCGCACACTAACACTATCCTACACACACTAGTGACAATTTACACCAAGCCAATGAACCTAAAAACCTGTCCGTCTTTGGAGTGTGGGGAGGAAACGGAAGATCTCAGAGAAAACCTATGTGGTCACGGTGAGAACGTACAAACCCTGTAAAGACAGTACCCGTAGTCGGTATGGAACCCGGGTCTCTGGCGCTGTGAGGCAGAAGCTCTACCACTGCTCCACTCTGCCGCCCAATAGGGTCCAGGGGGTGAGACTAATGTAAAGCCTGTTGCTAAACTGTCCAGAGCGATCACAAGCTGGGAATTCTATTCCTGTCCATTATTGATTGTCATTCAAACTTGCATTTTAATTTTAATTCCTCTCACTTTGTGTTAATTTTACTTACGGTTGTGATCTTTTTCCTCCAGTAAATCTGGGTGAGCATGTTACAAACCAATTCCATAAATATTCTGTGTGCTAAACCGACTTCTCTTTTGAAAATATAACAGGGACTGAGAATGGAATAGTTGGTGTGAGGAGCTTACAGAATCAGTCGGATTGCATTCGGAGCTGTGTGGCTCATTCCCGGACTGTGTCTGGCCTGCAGTATTCCGCACACAGGTGAGAACCGTGACAAAGTGTTGAATGACTCCGTACTGATTCATAATGTCAACGTTAAAATACCTGTAACTTGCGCTGTTCCTTCCAGCCGGTTAGAGGACGTTCTAGTGCAGGGTAAAGCCAGCCAGAGTCCAATCAAAGATAGTCCAAGTGTCACCAAAGAGGTAGATAGTAGTTCAGGCCTGCTCTCTGGTTGTGGTAGGATGATTCAGTTGCCAGAGAAACAGCTGGGAAGATACTGTAGGTAGACAAAAGTGCTGGAGAAACTCAGTGGGTGCGGCAGCATCTATGGAGCGATCTATGTTTCCTTGGCTCCATAGATGCTGCCACACCTGCTGAGTTCCTCCAGCATTTGCAGTTCCTTCTTAAACAATGGGAAGAAACTGTCCCTGAATGTGGTGGTGTGCGTTTTCACACTTCTGCTCCTTTTCCCTGAGGTGACAAGAGGGAGTGACCAGGGTGCGACTGGTCCTTGATTATGGTGCTGGCCTTGCCGAGGCAGCGTGAGGTATAAATGGAGTCAATAGAAGGGAGATTGGTTAGTGTGATGGTCCAGGCTGCGTCCACAATACGCTGCAATTTCTTGCATGGAGCTGTTTCCAAACCAAGCTGTGATGCATCCCGATAAAATGCTTTCTATGGCGCATCTGTAGAAGTTGGTGGGAGTTGTTGGGGACTTGCCGAACTTCAGATTCAGATTCAGACTCGAGTCTTCTCAGGAAGATTCGAGGAAATCATTGGCATTACACAGTTTTGTGATATTATTCTGATGCATTCGCTTCTTAAACTTCAAAGCGTAGAAAATAGGTGCAGGAGTAGGCCATTCAGCCCTTTGAGCCAGCACTGCCATTCAATATGATCATGGCTGATCATGCAAAATCAGTACCCTGTTCCTGCCTTCTCCTCATATCCCTTGTTTCCGTTAGCCCAAAGAGCAATATGTAACTCTCTCTTTTAAACATCCAGTGAATCGGCCTCCACTGCCTTCTGTGGCAGAGAATTCCACAGATTCACAACTCTATGGGTGAGGGTTGCCGGGCGTGGGATGGGATGGGAGCCAGCTTGGGCTGTGCCAGTACTTCAGAATAGTGACGCCCCATCAACGTGGAACTTCTCTCCTGGGTGATGATGTACTCCTACTAAAACCATCAACGTGTTATCATTTGTTACTCTGAAATACACACGCTTGGCTTGTTCCATTGAGACTAACTATTAGCTTGTAATAATTGAAGGTGCACACAAAATGCTGGAGCAACTCGACCCAAAACGTCACCCATTCCTTCTCTCCAGAGATGCTGCCTGTCCCGCTGAGTTACTCCAGTATTTTGGGTCTACCTTTGATTTAAACCAGCATCTGCAGTTCTTTCATACACAGCTCGTAATAATTGGTGCTAGACGGTCTCTAATGTGTGAGAGTGCGGGGTTGAGTGATGTTTCCTTGTTGATTTTGCAGCTCCCCTCTTTTGGCTTCAGTCAGTGAGGATTGTTCCCTGGCCGTCATGGACACCAACCTGTCGGAAGTGTAAGTCACTTAACAACCGGTTGCTTCAGCTGTACGAATATTGATTTCTCCAACTTCAAGTAGTCCTTGCATCCCCTTGCATCCGGTAAACTTGTGGCGTTTTTTCAACACTGAAAAATGTCAACAAGTAAAAAAATACTCGTGATGAAAAAAAATTGTTGCTTTCTACTCGTACGAGCCGCTACGCGACATCCACGAACTCCTACGGACCCGCTACGGACATTCTCCGAGTTCGAATCAGGGGGAAACTCGGGAGAACTCTTGAATTACCTCGTATAGTGGGACAGACCCTTAACTCGTTCTTACCTAGGCCACGGTGCTAGTTTCCTTTGTCATTGTCACTTGTTTGCATGTCTTTCATTCATTTGTTCTTTATCTCTCTATGTCTCGTTTCCCTCTCCCTGACTCTGTCTGAAGAAGGGTCTTTAAAAAAAAATGTCAATACTAGTTCTATTCTGTTGCTTTGCACAATCCGCAGGCATTGCCACTTTCATTTCACTGCACATCTTGTGACAAATAAATTTGACTTGACTTGCCTCGACCTGAAACGTCACCCATTCCTTTTCTCCAGAGATGCTGCCTGTCCCGCTGAGTTGCTCCAGCTTGTTGCGCCTATCTCCGGTTTAAACCAACACCTGCAGTTCCTTTCTGCACACTTTAAAACTTCTGTTGCTTTAACTACTTGTGTTTCCCATATATTTTAGCTCCAAAAGTGATCCTTTGTTTGAAATTGTTTCTAGGTTCCGGGATAAATCGCACACGGACTTCATCCGCAGTGTGTCCTGGTCACCGCTCAACTCCAACCTGCTGACCACGGCAGGGTGGGACCATCAAGTGCTTCACCACACCGTCAACTTGGACAAGGGGGCAGTGAAGGCATGAGGGACAAGAGGGGAAGGCAGTGCTAGATGTAGAATCTTTATTTTGTACCTTTTCTATGACCGAGCTACATGTTTGCAGGTGCCCCAAGCTGGGAAAAGACACAGGTGACCTGTCCTGCCCATCACTGCTGTGTTAGACATCAGGGCTGGCGTTTCAACTATTCATAACACTTCACATTTCTGCTTGCGGGACGTTGGTTAGCCTCACCAGAAGTCGCTGTCTCTCTCTCCCCCAGCATGTTCCAAACATAGAAACCAGGAACTGCAGATGCGTGTTTATCAATGATGCTGGAGTACCACAGTGGGCCAAGCAACATCTGTGGAGAATAATGATGGGTGAGGTTTTGGGTCGGGACCCTTCTTCAGTCTGATGGGTGAAGACAACTGTCTGAAGAAAGGTCCTGATCTAAACCGTCACCCATCCTTTCCCTCCACAGATGTTGCCTGACCCGCTGAGTTACTCCAGCACTGTGTGTCTATCTGAGTTCTATACATGCGTGTGTGAACCCACTTGGATCTGCTCCAGGTGACAGGAGATCGGAACGTTATGTAAATGTTTGATTTATTTGGAGTTGGGTGCTGTGTGGGTGGGAAAAGCGTCTGACAGTGTTATGGTTTACAACTTGTGATATTCCCCAGAAATGCATTGGTGGCTGAGATACTGTGACCCCCCCCCCCCTGTGTCTGTTTCACGTCAAGATCACAGCAACAGCAAAAGAATTCAAGGAAAAAGTTCATTAAAACATGAGATGTACTTGTCGGTGTTTCCATTTTTTGTTTAATCCTCTGGAACATAGAACACTAAAGAGCAGGAACAGGCCATTCGGCCCATCATGTCCGTGCTGAGCATAATGCCAAGTCATAAGGTCATAGGAGCAGAATTAGGCCATTCGGCCCATCAAGTCTATTCCGCCATTTAATCACAGCTGATCTGTCTCTCCCTTCTAACCCCATTCTCCTGCCTCCTCCACATAATCCCTGACACCCGTACTGATCAAGAATCTGTCTATCTCTGCCTTTATAATGCATGCACCTGATGCATGTCCATGCACTTGTACACGCCTGTTAAATGCCACTGTTGTATCTGCCGCCTCCAGCACCGCACCTGATAGTGTTTCAGGTTCCCACCGCTCTCTGTAAATACAACACTTGCACTGCACGTCTGCTTTTAAACTTTGCCCCTCTCACCTTAAAAATCGTTGACATTTCTATCCTGGGGAAAAGGTCCTGACTGTCCTCCCTCTCTCCCTCTCCAGCACTCTGTGAAACGTCACCTATCCACATTCTCCACAGATGCTGCCTGACCCACTGAGTTACTCCAGCACTCTGTGAATCGTCACCTATCCACATTCTCCACAGATGCTGCCTGACCCACTGAGTTACTCCAGCACTCTGTGAAACGTCACCTATCCATGTTCTCCACAGATGCTGCCTGACCCGCTGAGTTACTCCAGCACTCCCTGTGTTTGCTGGAGTTGTGAATGCTTCCTGTAGTCGTGGTGTAAGAATGCAGAGCGTCTGTAGATGGCACTGTAGGACAAGGCTTCATCCACAAACTGGATATAACAGCAGCAAAGGCAGTCAGTCAGTGAAGAGACAAGGAACTGCAGATTCTGGGCTCCTGATCAAAACACAAAGTGCTGCAGCATCTAGAGAGGGAATGTATAATCAGGACACAAGGAGCTGGAATAACTCCAGCGGGTCAGGCAGCAACTGTAGAGAACGTGTATAGGTGACGGTTTGGGTCGGCTGCTGTCTGATCCGCTGAGACGCTCCAGCACTTTGGGTTTTTTTTTGTAAACCAGAATTTATGTGGAAACAGGCTCTTCGGCCCAACTAGCCCACACTGGCCAACCATGTCCCAACTACACTAGCCCCACCTGGTCCGTATCCCTCCAAACTTGTCCAATCCATGCTGTTCTTAGTCTCCATGGAACTATACAGCACAGGAACAGGCCCTTTGGCCCACAATGTCTGTACTGAAGATAATGGCAAGTTAAATAAATCTCCCCTGCCTGCACGAGATCCGTATCCCTCCATTCCCTGCATATCTATGGGCCTGTCCAAAAGCCACTTAAACACCACTATCATATCCGCCTCCACCACCACCCCTGGCAGCGCGTTCCAGGCCCCCAACACCCTCTGTGTGAAATAAAACTTGCCCCGCATGTCTCCTTTAAACTTGCCCCCTCTCACCTTCATGCCATTCCCCTTGGGGTGGAAGATTGCAACCTTCACGTGGTCCGTCCGGTTTCGACTAATGCAATCAACTCGACGTGCACAAACGGAGGATCAAATAGAACAAGTTGTCCAACAACTTTAGGCCATGCACGCCACACGAAAGAAGATGCCATTCCCCCCCAGTCCTTGACCTTTCCACGCTGGAGAAAAGGTTCTGACTGTCTACCGCATCTATGCTTCAGGCAGATAACATTGAAAGAAACTTTGTGCTGTATTCTGCAGATTCAGTTTGTTACTGGTTTTCCTGTTTTAGCCGCGTAGAGACCCATCTATTGGTCTTCTCTTCTTGCGAATGAAACATAAATGAACCAAAGGAATAGTTAGATCTGGCGCCGGGCGTTGAGCAGCCAGGTTGTTGTCTCTGTTGGCGCCAATGTCTGCCAGGCCCTGACAGAGCTCCATTTGGTGGGTGGTAGAGCGGGCACCCAGAGATGACATGGTTGGCTGTCTGTTGTTCTGCTCCACATTCACAGGCTGGGCTCTGGCGGAGGGAGGGAGCCCCCATCCCCACACGCTGGCGTCGAAACGTCCAACTCCAGTACCAAGTGTGTTGGGCTTCACCCACGCTCCTCTGGGGAGGTCAGACCCTGGACAGCTTTTATCTGGTGAAGAGATGTCGCTGTGTAATGGAGATGAGGTTGCCTTCCACTCCTGTGGCCACTCACTCGGTGGCTATCCAGTGTGCTTAATGGTAAATTAGGGGTCGGCCATTTAGGACTGAGATCAGTAAAAACTTTTCCACCCAGAGAGTTGTGAATCTGTGGAATTCTCTGCCACAGAAGGCAGTGGAGGCAATTCACTGGATGTTTTCAAGAGACAGATTTGGCTCTTAGGGCTAACGGGATCAAGGGATATGGGGAAAAAGCAGGAACGGGGCACTGATTGTGGATGATCAGCCGCAATCACATTGAATGGTGGTGCTGGCTCGAACAGCAGGCTCCTGCACCCATTTTCTATGTTTCTAAATTGGTGTCTCACTGCTAGTTATTAAACCATAAATAAGGATCTGCGTTTAGATTCATTTATAGAATTGTGAGAATGCTGTCATTAGTCATCCAGAGCTCACAGCGAGTATGTTCGGGGGCACATCAATGGATGTTTACTGTGCCCTGTGGAATGTGGAATTCACTCTGGATCCAAGCCCGTGAGCTGTTGTGTAAAAATAAACCCAGCTCCATGTCCTCTCTTTGCCATGGCAACGTTACCGACTGTAAGAGTAATTGAGAATCACTCCCTCCACACATCACGACGTGCTTCAGGAGCAACTAGCAACTGCAGATGCGGGCATCTTGTTACAAATGTTGACAGAAATGCTGGAGAAACTCAGCGGGTGAGGCAGCATCTGGAGCGAAGGAATGGGTGACATTTCAATAGACAATAGGTACAGGAGTAGGCCATTCGGTCCTTCGAGCTAGCACCGCCATTCAATGTGATCATGGCTGATCATCCCCAATCAGTACCCCATTCCTGCCTTCTCCCCATATCCCCTGACTCCGCTATTTTTAAGATCCCTATCTAGCTCTCTCTTGAAAGCACCCAGAGAACCGGCATCCACCGCCCTCTGAGGTGGAGAATTCCACAGACTAGCCACTCTCTGTGTGAAAATGTGTTTCCTCGTCTCCGTTCTAAATGGCTCACTCCTTATTCTTAAAATGTGGCCCCTGGTTCTGGACTCCCCCAACATCGGGAACATGTTTCCTGACTCTACCGTGTCCAAGCCATTAACAATCTTATATGCTTCAATGAGATCCCCTCTCATCCTTCTAAACTCCAGAGTGTACAAGCCCAGCCGCTCCATTCTCTCAGCATATGACAGTCCCGCCATCCCGGGAATTAACCTTGTAAACCTACGCTGGGCTCCCTCAATAGCAAGAATGTCCTTCCTCAAATTAGGGGACCAAAACTGCACACAATACTCCAGGTGTGGTCTCACTAGGGCTCTGTACAACTGCAGAAGGACTTCTTTGCTCCTATATTGGATTCGGGTCGAGACCTTTCTTCAGACTGACTAGATTCTGCCTCACCCGCTGATTTTCTCCAACATTTTTGTCTACCTTTGATTGTTCCAGCATCTGCAGTTCCTTCTTAAACATGGTTCCATCTTCATCTTTCCGCCAGTCCAATTACAATCTTAACCTTTCATCCCACCAGCCAACCGCAACACTGCCCTCTCTCCCCATTCCCCCACTCACAACAAGGGCAGAGTCCCCCTGGTCCTCACCTTTCACCCCACCAGCCGGCACATACAACACATAGTCCTCCGCCAGTTTCGCCGCCTCCAACGTGACCCCTCCACTCGCCACATCTTCCCATCTCCCCCCCTGTCTGCCTTCCACAAAGACCGCTCCCTCCGCAACTCCCTTGTCAATTCTTCCCTTCCCTCCCGCTCCACCCCTTCCCCGGGCACTTTCCCTTGCAATCGCAAGAGATGCTACACTTGTCCCTTCACCTCCCCCATCCACTCCTTTCAGGGACCCAAGCAGTCCTTCCAAGTCCGACAGAGGTTCACCTGCACCTCCTCCAACCTCATCTACTGCATCCGTTGCTCCAGATGCCAGCTGATCTACATCGGTGAGACCAAGCGGAGGCTGGGCGATCATTTCGCCGAACACCTCCGCTCGGTCCGCAATAACCAACCCGACCTCCCGGTGGATCAGCACTTCAACTCCCCCTCCCATTCCGTATCCGACCTCTCGGTCCTGGGCTCCTCCACGGCCAGAGTGATCAACACCGCAAGTTGGAGGAACAGCACCTCATATTCCGTTTGGGGAGTCTGCATCCTCTGGGCTTAAACATTGAATGTTCTCAATTCTGTTAACCCAGGCTGCCTCCTCCCCTTCCCACCTCTCCCTCAGCCCTCGGGCCCTGGCATTCCCTCTCTCTCTATCTCTCCCCCACCCAGGTCGCACTAGCTTCTCATTTTCACACTACAAACAGCTTACAACGGCCTGTTTCCTTTATCATCGATACTTTTTTGCATATCTTTCATTCATTGTTCTTTATCTCTCCACATCACCGTCTATATCTCTCGTTTCCCTGATCCCTGACCAGTCTGAAGAAGGGTCTCGACCTGAAACGTCGCCTATCTCCTTCGCTCCTTAGATGCTGCTGCACCCGCTGAGTGTCTCCAGCTTTTTGTGTACCCATGTTGTTACAAATGTTGACCTGAGCCACTAGGAAGTGCAGCTGTGGGCACCTTCAGCAAAACAGCCATCCAGCATGGAAACAGGCCCTTCTGCCCAACCTGCCCACGTCAACCAACATGTCCCATCTACACTAGCCCCATCTTCCTGCGTTTGACCCTGATCCTTCCAAATAGCTAATGGAATCAAGGGGTATGGGGAGAAAGCAGGGATGGGGTACTGATTTTGGCTGATCATAGTGAATGGTGGTGCTGGCTCGAAGGGCCGAATGGCCTACTCCTGCATCTATTTTCCATGTAAATGTGTGGGAAGGAAGTGCAGATGCTGGTTTATGTTGAAGATCGGGTCTGTGCTTGTCAGCAGCATGGTTCAGTTGCCTGATAACAGCTAGGAAGAAAGCTTCATTCTATTTGTCCATCTGGGCTGATGTTAATTAGACAAACCCTCCGCTGCTTCTGGCACCCGGGACGTCATGGTGGTGCAGCGGGTAGAGCTGCTGCCTCACAGCGCCCGACACCCAGTCCTAGCCTGACCTTGGAGTTTGCACGTGAACTTGGGACCGCGTGGGTTTTTGCCGGGTGCTCCGGTTTCCTCCCACATCCCAAAGACGTGCCGGTTTGTGGCTTAACCGGCCCGTCTGTATACTGCCCCCTAGTGTGTAGGGAGTGGGTGGGAAAGTGGGATAGCATAGAACTAGCTGGTCGGCACGGACTGGGTGGGCCGAAGGGCCTGTTTCCGTGCTGTATCTCTTCAGTAAATCAAACGCCTGGTAACGTCCCAGCTCCACTCGATACTAAACCCTCCTCAGTCCCCAGCTCAGACCAAGCCCTGCGCTGTCCCTGAGCGTGCAGCAAAGGTGATGATGGGGGTGGGGGTGACAAGAACCGGTTTGGTTTGATCTGGAGCCACAGAGTGGGAGATGCAGTGTCCACAGCAGCGTTGCTGGCTCAGGGCCAGGAACAGACAGCTGCTCACCGTACAACACCATCACACCTTGCCCAACCGTGGCCTCGACACAATCTCCCCCAACAATTGCAGCATCGGAGACCTGGGTTCCATCCCGACTACGGGCCCTGTCTGTGCGGAGTCTGTACGCTCTCCCCGTGACCGCGTGGGTTTTCTCCCACAGGTGTGTAGGTTAATTGGCTTGGTGTTTGTCTAATTGTCCCTGGTGTGTGTAGGGTAGTGTTAGTGTGCGGGGATCGCTGGCCAGCACGGACTCGATGGGCCGAAGGGCCTGTTTCAGTGCTGTATCTCTGAACTAATGTATGGGAATCGCTGGCCAGCACGGACTCGGTGGGCCGAAGGGCCTGTTTCCGTGCTGTATCTCTGAACCAGTGTGCGGGGATCGCTGGTCAGCACGGACTCGATGGGCCAAAGGGACTAAACCTCTATCATTCTCTAATGTGAGACTGTCAAAACCAATCTGGGAACAATCGATATTAAGACGCTGACCTCCGAGGCCCACTTTAATATTTAATTGTGACCCTTCTAACGTCCGTGACAACCAGCGACAGTGATTGTACGTCAAGGCAGATACAGAACCCAGGGACTACAGCTGCCGGTTTAAACTTTCCCCCTCTCACCCCAAACCTACGCCCTTGAATCTTTGACACTTGCAGCCTGGAGAAAAGGTTTCTACTGCTCCCTCTATCAATGCCTGAAGCTGTTAACATTGAACAACAGTTACAAGGGCAAGAAGGCAACTTGGCCTGATACATCATCACCCATCCTTTCTTCTCCAAAGCGGCCCGTTTCCATGCAGTATCTTTTAATTAATTCAATCAATCAATATTTGTGATGTTATATATTTTTTTTTTTTCATCAACAGCAAATACTACTAATGTTTTCTCAAAAGTGCATGTGTTTGTAACTGTTGGGAACTTTGTTGACTTATTAAGTGCAGAATTAGTTTGATTTACAGACTGGTTGATGTCCTTGCCGTGACACCTGTGCCTTTGTGCAAATCATTTTCACCACAGATTTGGGCGGATCACAGCAAGAGGCAGAACGTTAAAGAGATCCATGCACCAGACACTAAAACTGGCCTAAATATACATTCAATTAGATTCAGATTTTTTTTTTTTTTTTAATACCAAAAAGATGAGATTCAGTAAAAATATGCCATTCGATCTTGGATTCTACAAATCAAAGTCCTGGCTTGGATGAGGGCGTTGCTCGTTGCGCCTCTACCAACTGCGAAAGATGATTTAAATAATAAGACAGAAGGTGAAAGACTTTGCAGTTTAATTACACAAGGTTTATGGAACAAGCCAGACTTGTAAAAAGGCAATTATAACAATCTGTACTTCATTAAATTGGACTGACCTCAAACACCATGTAGTTCACACTTAGTTACCAAAGAGTAAATCATAATAAAAATAAATAATTTATATCTTACAGGACATTTTTTTAATTGGTTACATGCCGAGAGAGGTTAGAACAAGCTTGCACCGTGTCTACAGTGGTTCAAAGGGTGAAAAAGACTTGATTATCAGCCGAAAATTGCATTTTTCCTACATGCTGTGTTTACATGGAAATAATGTTAAATCAACATATTAAAAGATTATGAGTGAGAATTGTGTCAAAGTAACACACAGATTAAGTGTATGTGTATTATACAACCCGACAAAACAAAGTGTGTACAAAGAGTTACTTCGGAGGGACATACCTGTCCAAAACGTAAGCTTAAAATAGACACAAAAAGCTGGAGTGACTCAGCGGGACAGGCAGCATCTCTGGAGAGAAAGCATGGGTGACGTTTCAGGTCGAATCTGAAAAAATCTGAAGGCAGATTTGAAGGCAGAAATCTGAAAAAGGGTCTCAACGTGAAACGTCACCCATTCCTTCCCTCCAGAGATGCTGCCTGTCCCGCTGAGTTACTCCAGCTTTTTGTGTCCATCTTCAGTTTAAAGCAGCATCTGCAGTTGCTCCCTACACACAAGACATAGGCTTTATATGATCCTCAGTTCAATACAATCAGTGGCTAAAGCTGGGAGTGCCTGACGCATGCTTGCATTCCACGTAGAAACTTAAATCCAGCCGGATTTTCAACCTGTCCCCGCGGGAGGGGAGATATTAGTCATTGTAGAATTCCTTCGGTTAACGAACCGGTACGCAGACGGTTCTCCTGAAACGCTCGGGCAAAACGCTCGCCGCTCATTTCATGCTCGACGGTTCCGCCACCGTGATTGGCTGTTTGGCACCCGGTCGGATTGTGAAGGTCTTCCCGTGGGACTGAGACGATTTGTTACTCTGTGAGCTACAACAAAAATCACAAGGTTTCATCAATCCCAATGTGTGATAGGAGCAGAATTAGGCCATTCGGCCCACTCTGCCATTCAATCATGGCTGATCTATCTCTCCCTCCCAACTCCATTCTCCTGCCTTCTCCCCCATAACCCCTGACACCCGCACTAATCAAGAATCTATCTCCACGGGTAAGATCATCTCTGACCCCTCTCACCCTGGCCACAAACTCTTTGAATCACTTCCCTCTGGAAGGCGACTCCGGACTGTCAAAGCTGCCACAGCCGGACATAAAAACAGTTTTTATCCACTAGTAGTTGCTCTACTCAACAGCCAAAAATCTGTAGCCTCCCTTTGATCTGGTATTTTGTTGGTCCACATGCTTGATCAATGGTGTTTTATCATTAATGTCTTGTTATTATTAATGTTTCGTGTTTTCCGAGTCATTCGTAACTGTCACTATATGTCATGTTGTTACTTGTGGGCGGAGCACCAAGGCAAATTCCTTGTATGTGAATACTTGGCCAATAAACTTACTTACTTACTTAAATATATCCACTGACTTGGCCTCCACAGCCGTCTGTGGCAAAGAATTCCACAGATTCACCACCCTCTGGGCATCAGATCCCAATCAGTGAGGATAAGGGACAAATCATCCTCAAACTGCGGAGCATCCTGGACAATGCAGCTCACCCCCTCCGTGACACACTGGTCAACCTGAGGAGCACCTTCAGCACCAAGATGCAGCAGAGAACGCCACAGGAGATCCTTCTTCCCCGTGGCTATCAAACTGTACAACTCCTCGCCCTTCTGTCGTGGGGTAGACTGAGCCTGACTCCCCCCTCTCTCCCCCAATCCTTTCCACTCGTCACTTTAACTTCATGTTTCGTGTATCTCGTGTGTTTATGACAGTTGCAGATCAACTTCCCTCCTGGGGTAAAGAACGTTCTATCGTATCGTAAATTTGCAGACGACACCACCATTGTGGGCCGGATATCAATTAATGACGAGACAGAGCACAGGAAGGAGATGGAGAACCTTGTGTCCTGGGGTCGAGACAACAACCTTTCTCACAAAGCAGACAGTGATGGACTTCAGGAAGTGACACATACCCCAGTCTGCATTGAAGGTGCCAAAGTAGAGATGGTTGAATACAAATTCCTGGGAGTTGGGCAGCCTAGATGCAGGAAGATTGTTCCCGATGTTGGGAGAGTCCAGAACAAGGGGTCACAGTCTAAGGATAAGGGGGAATTCCTTTAGGACCGAGATGAGGAAAACATTCTTTACACAGAGAGTGGTGGGTCTCTGGAATTTCATTTCGGAGTCACGTGAGTGACTTCGTGAAGAGCCCGCCGGCGCGCATGCTCGACATATCGTCGTATCGCGTTGCTGCGACGGCTGACGGAGGAGCGTGCTCCTCGCCAGCCCTTCATAAGGGAACCACGCAGGTAAGTATGCTACCTTAAGTTGGTGGTTCTTGTTGTGTTTGCTTCACAGCAAGAACATGGATGGGAGTCTACGAGGCCGGAGTTCGAGGAGAAGTCGCCGGCCAGCAGTTCCGGAGCGAGAGTTGTCGGGGGTACCTGCAACGCAGACCGGAACGAGGGCGGAGATGTCGGTGAGCTCTGTATTTTCAGGTCCGGACCCGCCCGCACACCACAGCTCGGAGGAGTCCGACGAGGAGGAGTGTGGTGTGCCGCCAGAGCAGGACGACCCTGCCGTGGCAGTCAGGTCGTCAGCAGGCTTGCTGACGGCTTCGAGCAGAAGGGTCCGTGCGGCTGCACGGCCCGTTTCACGCAGCCCTCTGAGGAGGGGAAGGGCAGGAGCCCAGCAGCCTAACCCTGTCGGGGCTAAGGCTCTGCCTGCCGCCAAGGAGCGGTCAGGTTCCAGGACGGGACCCGGGGCAGCTGTGAGGTCCAGCCGTCGCCCCCCAACTTTCGACGCCGGGACGAGTCAGTTGGGGGTCCCGTCACGGTCGCCGTGCCCCCCATGGATGGGTGGGCGAGACCATGCGTCGGCAAGGTCCACGATGTGGGCAGCTGGCAAGCCTGCATGGGCCCAAGGTATCCAGGCTTCGGCTGGTGCCGACACCATGCCGCATCTGTCCTTAGAGGCAACGGCTTCCGCTCCCGCTACACGGAGGCGGTTGAACACGCCCGTGCAGGAATCGCGCAGTTTCGCCTCGGCGGCTGTCGACGACAACTACCGGCACCGGCAGGGCCTCGACGAGGTGCGGGCCGATGACAGGAGCCCCGGCCAATTTTCAGAGCCGGAGGACTCCGACCACCTGAGTGTTCAGGGTGAAGGGCGTATTGACCGGATGGAGCGGCTGCTGGAGCTTCTCCTACAAGGTCAACATCAACAGGCATCCAGCAGCGACAGGCACAGGGCTTCATCACCAGCTTCGTACACCAGCCTGGAGCAGCAGGACGAGGAGGCCGTGGTTGACCCCATCCCACCCCCGCCTGAATTACCGGCGGAGGACCTCCTCGATGTGGCTACCAAATTTGCAGCCCCTCATTCGTTGGGGCTTCCCATCAATACGAAGTTGGCAGCCACAGTGGACTTCCTAAATAATCACCAGCTTCAGGAGGAAGTCCTACTACAAGCCATGAGCCGTCACAAGGCTCCATCAAACTGCAATTCCCTCAACGTGCCTGTGGTCAATACGCCAATATGGGGCAACATCAGTGCGGCTATCCGTCAGCAGGAGCTGAAAATTCAGCGGATCCTGAAACTCCTCATGGCCGGGATTACTGCCTTTGTGCGGTCGGTCGAGGGAGAGGAGCTTAATTTGGACCAGGAGGATGCTCTGGCGCTTCTGTGCGCTACTCAAAACGAAATAAATGGCTTTCGCAAAAACAGCATCCGCCCAGCGCTCAACCCTAAGTTTGCAGGGTTGTGCAAACCACCGCCGCCGCCGCCGCCCCGTCAGCTCTTTGGCGAAGACCTCTCCAAAAGGGTCAGAGAGCTGGATGAACAAGCCAAGACCGTGGGGCTCATGCGCTCTCACAGTGCCCCCACGCCATCAAGCTCGAAAGCCCCACTTGGCCGTTCACGAGGGTCTGTCAGCACTTCCACCAGGAATTACCCTCCAGCTCCAAACCGATATCATCCACCCCAACCCCAGGGGTCTTTTTTAGGACAGGCTCGGCAGAAGCCGAGGTGGAAAATGAGGACGCCACGACCTCAAACCAACCCAGCACCTCCACGACCACCCACTCGTGTCAGGGACCGCCGGTAACCACAGAGGTGAGGCGATCTGGTTCTCTTTTTTCTCTTTGTTTAACTCCACATGTTGGTGGGCGTTTGCGGTTGTTTGCGGGTGCATGGGGTGACATTACCAGCGATGAGTATGTGTTACGGAATATTCAGGGCCATAGTATTGAGTTTATTAATGGGGACATCCCTCCACCTCAGCATAGACCGGGTCGTACTTTTAAACTAACGGCTGCGGAACAGTCCGTAGGCTATAAGGAAATTTTAAGGTTGGAACAGAAAGGGGTCATAGAGAGAACGGTTCATGAGCCCGTTGAATTTGTTTCCAATATTTTTACTAGACCTAAGAAGGATGGAGGCTGTAGAGTCATTATTGATCTAACCACTCTGAATAACTTTGTAACATATACTCATTTTAAAATGGACACGTTTGAAACGGCCAAATCATTGATTTCACAAGGGTGCTTTATGGCATGCATTGATTTACAGGATGCGTACTATACCGTACCTATGAAAAAATATTACAGAAGGTTCTTAAAATTTATCTGGATGGATCAGCTGTGGCAATATAGGGCGTTGCCTAATGGGCTCACCACAGCCCCTCGCTTATTTACTAAATTGGTGAAGCCAATTATGGCTTATTTAAGACAACGACATCATATCGTTATGGCCTATTTAGATGATATTTTAATTGTCGGCCACACCTTGGAATCAGCTCAACAAGGGGTTGCAGCTGCGGTCAATTTGTTCCAACAGCTTGGGTTCATTGTTCATCCAGAAAAATCTAAGTTCTGCCCCACCCAGGTAATTAATTATCTGGGGTTCCAGGTGAATTCCATTAGCATGAGAGTCACCATCCCAATTAACAAAATTGAGGAGGTAACACAGGTGTGTACAGACTTGATTAATACTCGTATACCATCGATTCGTCACACAGCTACTGTCATTGGCAAGATTGTGGCTTTGTTTCCGGCAGCCCGGTATGGACCTCTGCATTATCAAAACTTGCAGAGAGCCAAGATCGCTGCGTTGCGACGGCATGCTGGTCATTATGATCGATCAATGCGGCTGCCGCCTGCAGCATTGGATGAATTACGATGGTGGGTTTGCCACATTAGTAAATCGTTCAAAACTATTATTGAGGCGAAACCGATGATATACTTACAAACTGATGCGAGCTCTGATGGCTGGGGAGCTACGAATCAATTCTCTAGTTGTGGGGGCCGATGGGATACCCTTGAGAATACGATGTTGGTATCACAAGGGATCAACTATTTGGAGCTGCTTGCAGCGTTTCACGGACTTCGTGCATATTGTTCCAAGATCATTGGAGCACATGTCCGGCTCCAAATAGACAATACCACAGCGGTGGCATATTTAAACCACATGGGCGGTACCAGGTCAGTTTCATGTGATAAATTGGCTAATTCAATTTGGCTCTGGTGTGTCAAGAGAGACATTTGGATTTCAGCCACCTATTTGCCAGGTGAGCTTAATATTGTGGCGGACGCCAGGTCACGCAAGTTCAATGATAATATTGAATGGATGTTACATCCTGAAATTTTTGCAAAAATCACAGCCAAATTTGGGAAACCGGACATTGACCTTTTTGCGTCCCGGTTGAACCATCAGGTACCAACCTACGTCGCGTGGGAACCAGATCCTGGGGCTATAGCGTTAGATGCATTCTCGCTAGACTGGGGGAATTGCTTTTTCTATGCATTCCCCCCGTTTTGCCTCATCAGTCGGGTATTACGTAAAATTCAGATGGACGGTGCCAAGGGCATCCTTATCATACCCGACTGGCCTACACAGCCGTGGTATCCGATGGTCTTTGACACGCTCAGTGAACCTTGGGTCCGTTTGCAGGGTAGCCCAGAATTAGTTACTCACCCTGTTTCAGGGGAGCCACATCCCTGCCATGGCTATTTAAATTTGTTGGCTTGCAGATTCTGAATCGGCCTTTAGAACAATACGGCCTTTCTACCCGGACCATGGATACCATTGCGGCGTCGTGCCGAGAGTCTACAAGGCGAAGATACCGCTCTCACATCAGGAAGTGGGAAGCCTTCTGCAGCCGCTCTCGCATCACGTACGATGCCGTGACTATAACCGACGTCCTGGAATTCCTCGCGGGGTTGCACCATGATGAACACTTAAGCTACAGTGCCATCAACAGCGCCAGGAGCGCTCTATCATTCTACCTCAATATTGAGGTGGGATCCAACAGGCTAGTGTCCAGGCTCATGCGGGGTATTTTCAATACGAATCTGCCTACACCACGTTACAATATCACCTGGGATGTCAGGGACGTTTTAACTCTGCTCAGGACGTGGTCCCCCATGGAAGGGCTCCAGCTGGACAAACTCACCATGAAGCTGGTGATGTTACTAGCGCTGACTTCAGCACAGAGGGTACAGACACTCCACAAACTACGTGTCGACAGAATGATGTCTACCCCCACAGAAGTAGTTTTCTTTGTTGACGAGCTACTGAAGCAACACAGACCTGGGTGCACAGGGCTGCAGCTGAAGTTCCCGGCATACCCCGCCGATGCTAGGCTATGCTTAGCCTCCCATATCCGTTACTACGTCAAGGTGACGGCACGCATCAGAGGAATGGAGAGATACCTGCTTGTCACTCATAAGAGACCTCACCATCGAGTGACAACACAGACGATATCCAGGTGGTTTCGAGTCGTCTTGGGTAAGTCAGGTATCGACACTAATGTGTTCAAATCTCATTCCACCAGGGCTGCATCGACGTCGGCGGCGAGGGTCATGGAGGTGCCCATGGACCATATTCTCGCCACAGCAGGATGGGCTAATGAGACGGTGTTCCAGCGGTTCTACAACCGGCCCGTCGCTGCGCCTCTACAGTTCGCAGAAGCCGTGCTAGATGCGGGGCAAGAACGTGGAGATGTCCCCGAATGAGGGGTTTTGATTTGTTTGTTAATAAATATGCTTTGTTTTGCAGTATGGACTAGTCAGCAAGTTATTCCTCCCATCCATCCCTGGTAGTGGTGTGACAGCATGGACGTGGTCCAGGGCGTGTCATCACAGAAGCTTTGAAGTCTTCACGAAGTCACTCACGTGACTCCGAAATGAAATAGTAAGATTGAACGAGAACTTACCAGTTCGAAGGTTGATCATTATTTCATGAGGAGTCGAAGTGAGGGATTTCGTGCCCTCCTCGCCCAACTCTCAATCACCTTCATCTGGTAATCTTAGTCGTTTCATTCTTACTATGTGAAGTCATTTCTTGATTGGTTTCTGTGATTCCACGCCGCTACTTTGAAGTATGTCGAGCATGCGCGCCGGCGGGCTCTTCACGAAATCCCTCACTTCGACTCCTCATGAAATAAAGATCAACCTTCGAACTGGTAAGTTCTCGTTCAATCTTACTATTCTCTGCCACAGAAGGTCGTTGAGGCCAGTTCATTGGCTATATTCAAGAGGGCGTTAGATGTGACACTTGTGGCTAAAGGGATCAGAGGGTATGGAGAGAAGGCAGGTACGCGATACTGAGTTGGATGATCAGCCATGATCATATTGAATGGCGGTGCAGGCTCGAAGGGCCGAATGGCCTCTACTCCTGCACATATTTTTCTATGTTTCTATGTTGAAGCAACGGCCAAGAATGCACACCAATGGCTCTACTTCCCGAGAATGTTTAGGACGTTCGGCATGTCCCCGACAACTCTCACCAACTTCTACAGATGCTCCATAGAAAGCATTCTATCCGGATGCATCACAGCTCGGTTTGGGAATAGCTCCACCCAAGGCCGCAGGAAATTGCAGAGAATTGTGGACGCAGCCCAGACCGTCACACAAACCAACCTCCCTTCCATCGGCTCCATCTACACCTCACGCTGCCTCGGCAAGGCCAGCAGCATCATCACGGACCAGTCTCACCCCGGCCACTCCCTCTTCTCCCCTCTCCCATCGGGCAAGAGGTACAGAAGTGTGAAAACGAACGCACACCTCCAGATTCAGGGACAGTTTCTTCCCGGCTGTTATCGGGCAACTGAATCATCCCAGCACAAATAGGGAGCAGTGCTGAACTACTATCTACCTCATTGGTGACCCTCGGACTACCGACTTTACCTTGCACTAAACATTATTCCCTTATCATGTATCTGTACTCCGTAAATAGATCAATTGGAATTGTGTATTGTCTTTCTGCTGACTGGATACCAGCGACAACACTTTTCACCGTGAGGTGATGCATTTTGGGATGTCTAACAAGGGCAGGACCTACACAGTGAATGGTCGGCCTCTGGGTAGTGTTGTGGAGCAGAGGGATTGAGGAGAACAGGTGCATGGTCCCTTGAAGGTCGAGTCGCAAGTAGATAAGGTGGTCAACAAGGCTTTTGGCACTTTGGCCTTCATCAGTCAGAGTATTGTATAGAATTTGAGAGGTCACGTTGCAGTTGTACAAGACGTTGGTGAGCCCGCATTTAGAATATTGTGTTCAGTTCTGGGCTCCGTGTTTTAGAGAAGTTGTCAAGCTGGAAAAGGAGCAGAGAAGATTTACGAGGATGTTGCCGGGACTAGAGGGTGTGAGCTACAGGGAGAGGTTGAGTAGGCTGGGTCTCTATTCCTTGGAGCGCAGGAGGATTGGGGGTGATGTTATAGAGGTGTACAAAATCATGAGAGGAATCTCTTGCCCAGAGTAGGGGAATCGAGGACCAGAGGACACAGGTTTAAGATGAAGGGGAAAAGATTTCAAAGGAATCTGAGGGGTAACTTTTTCACACAGAGGGTGGTGGGTGTATGGGATGAGCTGCCAGAGGAGGTAGTTGAGGCTGGGACTATCGCAACATTTAAGAAGCAGTTCGACAGGCACATGGATAGGACAGGTTTGGAGGGATATGGACTAAATGTGAGCAGGTGGGCCTAGTGTAGCTGGGACATGTGGGCAAGTTGGGCCGAAGGGCCTGTTTCCACACTGCATCACTCTGTGACTAAAACCCTCTGACTAAAGAAATTCCTCACCATCTCCTTTCTAAAAGAACGTCATTATATTCTGAGGCTGTTCCCTCTGGTCCCAGACTCTCCCACTAGTGGAAAATATAGATTAGTTTAGATATACAGCGCTGGAACAGGCCCTTCGGCCCACCGCGTCCATGCCAACCACCACATTAACATAGAAATTAGGTGCAGCAGTAGGCCATTCGGCCCTTCGAGCCTGCACCGCCATTCAATGTGATCATGGCTGATCATCCAACTCAGTATCCTGTACCTGCCTTCTCTCCATACCCTCTGATCCCTTTAGCCACAAGGGCCACATCTAACTCCCTCTTAAATATAGCCAATGAACTGGCCTCAACTACCCTCTGTGGCAGAGAGTTCCAGAGACCCACCACTCTCTGTGTGAAAAAAGTCCTTCTCATCTCGGTCCTAAAGGATTTCCCCCTTATCCTTAAGCTGTGACCCCTTGTCCTGGACCTCCCCAACATCGGGAACAATCTTCCTGCATCTAGCCTGTCCAACCCCTTAAGACTATCCTACAACCACTAGGGACAATTTTTACATTTCCACAAACCAATTAACCTACAAACCTGCACGTCTTTGGAGTGTGGGAGGAAACCGAAGATCTCAGAGAAAACCCACGCAGGTCACGGGGCGAATGAACAAACTCTGTACAGACAGCACCCGTAGTCGGGATGGGTAGCAACTCTACCGCTGCGCCACCGTGCTGTGAATGAATGGCCGACTAGTCTTGATGGGCCGAATGGCCTAATTCGGGACTGAACTCACCTTTTGGAGGCGGCCTGTGACTGGGTGTTTAGTGTCTGCACCCTGGTCCGTAGTTCGCCCATGATGTTGTCTTTGGCCTGCATGCTGTTAGCGTAGAGTCCAGTGTCCGCTTGTCCGTGGGCCGGCCTGGGGGCGTCGGGCAGCGGCTGGCCGGAGCCGCGGGCTTTGGCAGGGGCCCCGTTGGGCTTGGGGGCGATCAGCGGCTTCAGCCCACTGGAGATCGCAGAGGAATATAAAGGATTGGCGGAGGGCCGGTTAATGTGGAGGGTGTTGGGCGTGTAGTTCTGGGCCCTGGGCGTTGGGTGGTCCACACCGGCAGGGGGGGGTCCCAGACCCGTCCCCCCGCCACCACCACCACCCACCGCTGGCCCAGGGTCATCGCTGTTGGAGAACTCTGCTGGCGGAGGGAGGAAGGGGAGGGGAGGTTCCTCCATGTCTTCGTCACTGAAGAGAGGTGGCGGGGGCAGCAGGAGCGAGGACATGTCCGGCTCGTCGGCCGAATCAGCCCGGGGGGGCCCGGAGGGGAGTCCTGCACCGGGCGGAGGGGCCCCGTCTGCTCCGGGAGGGGCCCCGTGCACGACCGCGGCTGCCCCGGCGGCTCTGGGGGCCACTTGGAAGGAGTTGGGGTTGGTGGGCTTGATATAGCGGGTGCCCGCCATGGACGGGCCCGGGGTGTTGGTGTTGGTGTTGGGGTCACTCGCTGGACGCGAGCGGCTCCGGTCCCTCTCTTTAGCCGCCAGCAGCAGTGCCAGGGGCGATGGGGTCCCAATACGCGCGGGCGGGGGGGGTCGAGCGCTCGGGGCCCGGGGATCCAGGGTCGTCCCCCCATGTTGGGGGGGGCTGCGCGGGGGGAGAGGGGGGCCGCTGCTTGAGGCGGTCCTGGAGGGGGAGAGGGGCGGTCCCGGTGCTGGAGACCCCCCGGCTGTCGGGCTGGTCTGGGACTGGGTAGTCCGGGGGCAGGAGGGAGGGGAGGGGGGTGACGGAGGGGGGGACGGAGGGGGGGAGCGGGGGTGGGGTGGGGGGGACGGAAGGGGGGAGCGGGGGTGGGGTGGGGGGGACAGGGCCACCAGTCACCGCCTTGTTCTGCTGCATCTTGCGGACAGGTTTCTGGGGCCGGGCATCGGTTGGGGTCCTGGTGCCGATGGAAGCAGCAGCAGCGCCGGCTGCCACTGGGCCGGAGCGGGGGGTCCCAGCCCCGGACCCCGCCTCCTGCAGGACCAACACTGACCGGGCCCCTCGCTCGGGCTCCCCCGCCATCTCCGGCCGCTCGGCGGGCCCGGTCACCCCGTAGAGTTTGGCCATGGTCCGGGGGTTGAAGGTGGAGGCGACGGGAGTCTGAAGGGGAGGGGTGGGGGTGGGGCCGGGACTTCGGGCTGTGGAGGGGGGATTGGGGGCGAGGGTCCCGGGCCCAGGGGGGGTGGGGGCTGTGGGAGGGGTCCGGGGGTCCCGCTGCGGTGGGGGAGGGGGGGGCGGTTTCTTGGGGTGTTTAACCTGCCCCCCTCGCGGGTGGTCTCCGGGCCCCGGGCCCAGGGTGTAGTCACTGGGGGGCAGCATGGGAGGGGGCGCCTTGTGAAATGACCCCCCTGTACCCGGGAGTCTTTGGGGACCTGGGGAGGGGTGCACAGGAGGAGGGGGTGGTGGGGGGGCCATGCTGGGGGGAGGGGGGATGGGCGGCTCGTAGGGCGGGGGTGGCCCCTGGATGGGGGGCATTGCAGTGGCCACCGCTTGGGGAGGGGGAGGGGGGGGCATGGATGGCGGGGGAGGGGGGGCCATGGATGGGGGAGGGGGGATCCAGTCATCAGCAGCATTGTACACCCCATTGCCTTGGCTTCCACCACTGGGCTGGTCCATGCCGATCTTCCCCTCACTGCCTGCAATGGACAAGCGGAAACATTCACTCACACACCAGCACATTGACACGATGGGCCGAATGGCCTGACTCCACTCCGAGAATCCATGCACAACCCAGGGAACAGACTCTGTTCTACGTAGGAAGGAACTGCAAGCGCTGGTTTATACTGAAGACAGACACAAAGTGCTGGAGTAACTCAGCGGGACAGGCAGCGTCTCTGGAGAGAAGGCATGGGTGACGTTTCAGGTCGAGACCCTTCTTCAGCATTTACTCCAGTGTCTATCTTCAGTGTAAACATCTGCACTTCCCTCCTACACGTTTATGTCCCATGTTCCATGTTCTACGTCACGTGTTCCATGTTCTAAGTTCCATGTTATATGTTGCATGTTCTATTTTCCGTGATCAACTGTGAATCAGTTAGGAACACGGATGCCAGCGTGTACCTCAGTAAACCCCTCATCCCACACAGGAACAACGGAATAACGAGGTCAGGATTCACCCGACATCTCAGATTCCCATCATCAACTTCTCTTGCACTTTTCCTAATTATATTTTACATTTTTTTTAAATCTTGTTCTAATATTATTTTATTTACCCCCCAAAGTTAATGCTTGAGCAACACCTTCCCCGTACAGGTGAACTCTGTCACCCGCCTACTTTACACATCTCAGGTGTTCAAACAAATCACCAGTGACACAACAGTGGTGGGCCTCATCAGGGACGACAATGAGCTGGCTTACAGGGAGGAGGTGAAACCACTGGTGGACTGGTGCAATACGAACAACCTGAAGCTGAATGTCGAGAAAACAAAGGAGGTCATCGTCGACTTTAGGAAAAACCGGCACAGTCCCATACCAGTTCACATCAACGACAGCGATGTGGAGGTGGTCAGTAGCACAAAGTTCCTGGGGGAGCAGATCACCAACAGTCTGACCTGGTCGACTAACATCTCATCAACTGTTAAGAGAGCGCAGCAGCGGTTGCACTTTCTGCGCCGGATGAGAAGAGCTCATCTCCCCCATCCCATCCTCACTACTTTCTACAGGGGCACCATAGAGAGTATTCTGACCAGCTGTATCTCTGTCTGGTTTGGGGACTGTAGAGCCTCCGACTGGAAGTCTGTGCAGAGAGTGGTGAGGACAGCGGAAAAAATCATCGGGACCTCTCTCCCCTCAATCGGGGATATTGCGACCAAACGTTGTGTGTCTAAGGCCAGCAGTATTATAAAAGACCCCACACATCTCCATCACGGACTGTTCACTCTGCTGCCCTCGGGAAAAAGATACCGCAGCATGAGGAGCAGAACATCAAGGTTCCGCAACAGCTTCTTCCCACGAGCCATCAGACTCCTGAATGCCATGTAAATGGGCTGCCACTATTGTCTATTTATCCTTTTCATACATACCTATCCTTCGGTTAATTTATTGTGTTGCACAGGGAGCCAAATGCAACGTAATTTCGTTTGGAACTGCATATATCAATGTATTTCTAAATGACAATAAAGTTTGTTTGACTTTGACTTGTTTGACTTTGACCTGTCGCATTGAAGACAGGCACAAGATGCTGGAGTGACAGGTAGCATCTCTGGAGAGAACGGATGGGTGATGGCCCCCCTCCTGTTACATTGCCCTCACCCCATGCTTGCTCCAACTGACCAACGTCGACGCACCTGAAACCCAAGATCTACAGCAAGCAAGATAGTCCACTCCTGCTAAAACCAATGTAGTAACAACGGAGCAGGACGTTGGCCATTTTAGTAACCGGCCCCGACTTTGTAAATCCCTCTTGCAGTTTAATCAGCATTGCGGGGGAACAGTTTGTGTGTGTGTGTGTGTGACATAGTGTTAGACCCATTATTCATAATTCTGCTATTTTTTGTGAATGATTAATATATCAATAAATTATCATTCTGTTAATTTTTCTTTTTTTAATGTTTTTTTTAAAAACAGAAGCAGGTTACGGAAATGGGACCGAAGTTGACCCATGTATCTGCCCATGACCCTACTTCGTATTTTTCGTCGAGTGGGCTATCTTGCTTGCTGTAGGATCTTTGCCTGAAACCACCTGAACACCTGACGCACCTGAACACCTGACGTACCTGCAACAATCATCTTTCTGGGAAACTTCCCGTACAGTCCCGGGTCTTGCACCGTGGGAATGGGAACTGCCAATCCTGTTCGATCCACGAAAGGCTGGAACAAAAAAAAACAGAGAATATGTGAGAAGGAACTGCAGGCGCTGGTTTAAACCGAAGATAGACACAAAATACTGGAGTAACTCAGCGGGACAGGCAATGTCTCTGGTGAAAACATTTTGGGTCGAGACCCTTCTTCAGACAAACATAGAAAAATAGGTGCAGGGGTAGGCCATTCGGCCCCTCGAGCCAGCACCGCCATTCAATATGTGGATATGATCATCCACAATCAGTACCCCGTTCCTCCAGTCACATGTGACAATTAAGCATCGTTCATCCATTCAGAAGGGTCCCGACCCAAAACGTCGCCTGTCCACTCCCCCCATGGATGCTGCCTGGCCCGCTGAGTTCCCCCAGCACTGGTGTTTCGTGTTTTTAGCTCACAAAGATCACCACTAGACAGTTTTCCCCACTACATACAACTCATTGGACACATTAATAAGAGTTAGAAACATAGTGTAGATTAGTTTAGAAATACAGCGCGGAAACAGGCTCTTCCGGCCTTTCTACAGGGAAGGGGTGGACGACGTTTTGGGACAAGACCTTTCTTCAGACTGAAAAAGTGCTGGAGTAACGCAATTGGTATGTAGAAGGGTCCTGAATGAAAATGTTCAACAGAGATGCTGCCTGACCCGCTGAGTTACATAGAAAAAGAGGTGCAGGATTAGGCCATTCAGCCCTGTGAGCCAGCACTGCCATTCAATATGATCATGGCTGATCATCCCAAATCAGTGCCCCGTTCCTACTTTCTCCCCATATCCCCCTTGATTCCGTTAGCCCTAAGAGCTAAATCTAACTCTCTCTTGAAAACATCCAGTGAATTGGCCTCCACTGCCTTCTGTGGCAGAGAATTCCACAGATTCACAACTCTCTGATGAATTTCCTTTGTGTTCATCGAGTGCCGGTGTGTGTGCCAGTGCGTGGAGCAGTGCCTCCCCCTCCACTGGCTACCGGGACTGAAGGGGGGGGGGCACAGAGAGAGACTGCCATCACCCATCAAGCGCCTGAACCGCCCTGAACACCAACCCCTCAGCACCCAAACTACTGCGGACAAACCCTGCACTGTGCCCCTACTCCGGCCTGCTTTAGTGCTCCCGGATCACAGGGAATAACAATGTATTATTGGTTATGTGTAAGCAGGAACTGCAGGCGTTGGTCTAAACCGATGATAGACACAGATTGCTGGAGTAACTCAGCGGGACAGGCAGCATCTCTGGAGAGAAGGAATGGGTGACGTTTCGGGTCGAGACCCTTCTTCAGACTGAGAGTCAGGGGAGAGGGAAACGAGAGATATAGATGGTGATGTGGAGAGATATAGAACAAATGAATGAAAGATTTGCAAAAAAGTAACGATGATACAGGAAACGGGCCGTTGTTGGCTGTCAGCATTTTTATTCATTTGTTCTACATCTCTCTGCATCACCGTCTCTATCTCTCGTTTGCCTTTCCCGTGACTTTCAGTCTGAAGAAGGGTCTCGATCCAAAATGTCGCCCATTCCTTCTCTCCAGAGATGCTGCCTGTCCCGCTGAGTTACTCCAGCACTTTGTGTCTACGGTTGAAGCCAGCATCTGCAGTTCCTTCCTACATATAATCGTTAACTGGTTGGGTGTCAATGAATCTCGGGCATGCCAGCTTGACCCACGATGAAAGGTGGACATTACAATGGCGAGCTTGACCGTCGGTCTGGGCTTCACTTTGGCCGTGCCAGTGTCCACCATGGCGTTTGCCACCCCTTCCCTGGAGCTGAGTATCACCATCGTGTCCTCCACTCTACCTGCAAGCAAACACACACCGCAATGCTCAATCACAGCCTCTCAGCGTTCACACCCATCTTATACAATCTGGCATCTTAGACAAACATATAACATTCTGGAGGCATCGCCACTTTCATTTCATTCTACATGTGTATGTGTACGTGACAAATAAAGCTGACTCGACAGGCTAGAGGCAGGAAACATGTTCCCCATGTTGGGGGAGCCCAGGACCAGGGGGTCACACACAGTTTAAGAATAAGGGGTCGGCCATTTAGGACTGAGATGAGGAAAGGCTTTTTCACCCAGAGAGTTGTGAATCAGTGGCATTCTCTGCCACAGAAGGCAGTGGAGGCCGATTCACTGGATGTTTTCAACAGAGAGTTAGATTTAGCTCTTGGGGCTAAGGGAATCAAGGGATATGGGGAGAAAGCAGGAACGGGGTACTGATTGGGGATGATCAGCCATGATCATGTTGAATGGCAGTGCTGGCTCGAAGGGCCGAATGGCCTACTCCTGCACCTATTTTCTATGTTTAACCCTCTGTGTTAAAACAAAACGAGCTCCACACATCCCACTTGGAACCCTCCTCGGATGTCATAAGGTCATAGGAGTGATAGGAGTAAAATTAGGCCATTCGGCCCATCGATGGAGAGTTAGATAAAGTTCTTAGGGCTAACAGAATCAAGGGCCACTATGTTCTATGTTTCGATCCCCAGCCCCTTCCACACATACAACACATATCAGGCCCTTCGGCCCACAACAGCAGGATGCCAACAAAAACTAATCTCCGAGGGTTATACAAACAGCTGGAGAAACTCAGCGGGTGCAGCAGCATCTAAGGAGCGAAGGAGATAGGCGACGTTTCGGGTCGAGACCCTTCTTCAGACTTCGCTCCTTAGATGCTGCTGCACCTGCTGAGTTTCTCCAGCTTTTTGTGTAACCCTCGATTCTCCAGCATCTGCAGTTCCTTCTTTAAAACATTCTAAACTAATCCCCGCTGCCTGCACGTGACATACCAAGAGCCAAGCATGTTTTATTGTCGTGTGTCCCAGACAGAACAAAGACATTCTTACTTGCAGCTGCACAACACAATATGGAAACATCATACACTGTAAACAATAGAATCGAGGAAAAAGGTCGGTGTGTGTGTATATACACACACATATATATGTTATATAAATAACTTTTTTCCCATTTATTATATTGTTTACAGTGCAGCACACGTATATATATATATATATACGCCATATATATACACCATACGCCATATATATATATACGCGTGCTACACCACTCGATCACTACTCGACCCACCACTCGATTAAAACAAGGCTGGTGAGGGTTTGAGGAATGTTCCCGACCTGAAATGTCACCTTATCCACAATCTCCAGGGATGCTGCCCGACCCACTGATCCATCCGAGTATAGACACCAAAGCTGGAGTAACTCAGCGGGACAGGCAGCATCTCTGGAGTGAAGGAATAGACAATAGACAATAGACAATAGGTGCAGGAGGAGGCCATTCGGCCCTTCGAGCCAGCACCGCCATTCAATGTGATCATGGCTGATCATCCACAATCAGTACCCCGTTCCTGCCTTCTCCCCATATCCCCTGACTCCGCTATCTTTAAGAGCCCTATCTGGCTCTCCCTTGAAAGTATCCAGAGAACCGGCCTCCACCACCCTCTGAGGCCGAGAATTCCGGTGACTCACCACTGGGTGACGTTTCGGGTCAAGACCCTTCTCCAGACTGGTCAGGGATCAGGGAAACGAGAGATATAGACGGTGATGTGGAGAGATAAAGAACAATGAATGAAAGATATGCAAAAAAGTATCGATGATAAAGGAAACAGGCCGTTGTTCGCTGTTTGTTGGGTGAGAACGAGAAGCTGGTGCGAGTTGGGTGGGGGGGGGATGGAGAGCGAGGGAATGCCGGGGCTACCTGAAGTTAGAGAGGTCAATATTCATACCACTGGGCTGCAAGCTGCCCAAGCACAATATGAGGCGCTGTTCCTCCAATTTGCCCAATCATTGTGTCCTTCCTCTGTGTGAATCAATATGCCCCACACATCCCCTTTACACTTTGCCCCTCCCCCATTGTAGCTGTGGCCTACAGTCAGACTCGAGGGGGTAGAGGGAGCTTGGTTACAATTCCTCAAATCCCCAGGGGGGGAACACCGGTAAATAAGCCGGCTGACAGGATGTTAAAGAAGGAACTGCAGATGCTGGAGAATCGAGGGTTACACAAAAAGCTGGAGAAACTCAGCGGGTGCAGCAGCATCTAAGGAGCGAAGGAGATAGGCGACGTTTCGGGTCGAGACCCTTCTTCAGACTGGCTGACAGGATGTCGGGCTTCAATAGCAATGCCACAAACACAAGAGCATGGAGGAAGAAACATAGAAAAATAGGGGCAGGAGTAGGCCCATGTGATCATGGCTGATCATCCACATCAGTACCCTGTTCCTGCTTTCTCCCCATACCCCTTGATGCCGTTAGCCCCAAGAGCTAAATCTAACTCGATTCCCCTACTCTGGGTAAAGGACTCTATGACCCAGGGTGGGGGAATCACGAACCAGAGCTGACAGAGCCATAGGCCTGGGTTCAATCCTGACTACGGGTGCTGTCTGCAACGGAGTTTGCACGTTCTCCCCGTGACCTGCGTGGGTTTTCTCTGAGATCTCCGTTTTCCTCCCACACTCCAAAGACGTGCAGGTTTGAAAGTTAATTGGCTTGGTGTAAACGTTAAATTGATCCTAGTGTGTGTAGGATAGTGTTGGAGGAAGGACATTCTTGCTACTGAGGGAGTGCAGTGTAGGTTTACAAGGTTAATTCCCGGGATGGCGGGACTGTCATATGCTGAGAGAATGGAGCGGCTGGGCTTGTACACTCTGGAGTTTAAAAGGATGAGAGGGGATCTTATTGAAACATATAAGATTGTTAAGGGTTTGGACAAACTAGAGGCAGGAAACATGTTCCCGATGTTGGGGGAGTCCAGAACCAGGGGCCACAGTTTAAGATTAAGGAGTAAGCCATTTAGAACGGAGACGAGGAAACACTTTTTCTCACAGAGAGTTGTGAGTCTGTGGAATTCTCTGCCTCAGAGGGCGGTGGAGGCCGGTTCTCTGGATACTTTCAAGAGAGAGCTAGATAGGGCTCTTAAAGATAGCGGAGTCAGGGGATATGGGGAGAAGGCAGGAACGGGGGTACTGATTGGGGATGCTCAGCCATGATCACGTTTGAATGGCGGTGCTGGCTCGAAGGGCTGAATGGCCTCCTCCTGCACCTATTGTCTATTGTTAGTGTGCGGGGATCGCTAGTCGGAATGTACTCGGTGGCCGAAGGGCCTGTTTCCGTGCTGTGTCTCTTAAACTAAACTAAAGTGTTGATTGTGAAAGACATGGGCGGGCGGCGGGCAGGGCTGGAGCATTGGGAGATTGTCCAGGGTTTGTGGTGGGGTCAGTCCGCTGACCTGCAGCCGGCTGGGCGTGCCGTCCGACAGGCATACAACAGTGAGGGCAGAGCTGGCCGCCCGGATGATGACCACATCGACACCACACTCTCAGCAAAGCTGTGGGGAATGGGTGAGTGTACAGCCACTCCCTCCCCCCCCCCCCCCCCCCCCCACCCTCCCTGGAACAAAAAGGATCAGATTTACACAAGCCTTTAAATAGAACAACAAAACAGTGTCTACATTAGCAAGCTCACCGCCGACACAAGGAACTGCAGGCGCTGGTTTACATTTTTAAAAACACACAGTGTGCTGGAGTAACTCAGCGGGACAGGCAGCATCTCTGGAGAGAAGGAATGGGTGACGTTTGGGGTCGAGACCCTTCTTCAGACTGAGAGTCGGGGGAGAGGGGGCACGGAGAGATGTGAAAATGTTGCCCGATCCGCTGAGTTCCTCCAGCACTTTGTTGCCTGTGAGACGTGAACATCGGTGCCGGCGTCTCACACTTACATGTGGAGAGATACAGGGACAAGCTTTGTTTACACACGATCCAATCACATCACACTCGACGCACAAACAAGCCTTACACTGGTACAGCAGGCTGGGCAAGGAGGTCGGCACTAGAGTGCAGGATATAACATTACACAGATATGGTTACAGGCCGAAACTTGCTGCAATGTACCAGCCTCCACACCTCAGGCCCAACCCGCTCAATGCTGGCAAATAAATTATTCAGCAGAACTAACCACGGTGTTTTTATAGTCCTTAATGTCCCCAAATCTTATAGAAATGGATCTTGCAGAAACAATAGACAATAGACGCAGGAGTAGGCCTTGGCTGATCATCCACAATCAGTACCCCGTTCCTGCCTCATCCCCATACCCCCTGACTCCGCTATCTTTAACAGCCCTTTTTCTCACAGAGAGTTGTGAGTCTGCGGAATTCTCTGCCTCAGAGGGCGGTGGAGGCTGGTTCTCTGGATACTTTCAAGAGAGAGCTATATAGGGCTCTTAAAGATAGCGGAGTCAGGGGATACGGGGAGAAGGCAGGAACGGGGGTACTGATTGTGGATGATCAGCCATGATCACATTGAATGGTGGTGCTGGCTCGTAGGGCCGAATGGCCTACTCCTGCACCTATAATCTATTGTCTATCTAGCTCTCTCTTGAAAGTTGCCGGAGAACCGGCCCCCACCGCCCTCTCAGGCAGAGAATTCCACAGATTCACCACTGGGTGACGTTTCGGGTCAAGACCCTTCTTCAGACTGGTTAGGGATAAGGGAAACGAGAGATATAGACGGTGATGTGGAGAGATAAATTATCTGTGAGAAAAAGTGTTTCCTCGTCTCCGTCCTAAATGGCTTTACCCAGAATTCTTAAACTGTGGCCCCTGGTTCTGGACTCCCCCAACATCGGGAACATGTAAAATTCTTAAGGGATTGGACAGGCTAGATGCAGGAAAAATGTTCCCCATGTTGGGGGAGTCCAGAACCAGGGGTCACAGTTTAAGAATAAGGGGTCGGCCATTTAGGACTGAGATGAAGAAAAAACGTTTTCACCCCAGAGAGTTGTGGATCTGTGGAATCTCAGAAGGCAGTGGAGGCCAATTCACTGGATGTTTTCAAGAGTGAGTTAGATTTAGCTCTTGGGGCTAAATGAATCAAGGGATATGGGGAGAAAGCAGGAATGGTGTACTGAGTTTGGATGATCAGGCATGATTACATTGAATGGCAGTGCTGGCTCGAAGGGCCGAATGGCCTACTCCAGCACATATTTTCTATATCCATGTCTAAAATCTCACAAAGCGGCACAGTGTTACTAAATAAGATTAAACAGAGAAACATGTTTTTGCTTTTGTGTTGTGTCTGCCAGTTACTCTAATAACAGACTCCGTTTCACAGAGCTATTTTGTGCAGAGTCGACACACACAGTCTTTTACCCAGAGTACAGGAAACCAGAACCACAGGACAAAGGTTTTACGGTGAGAGGAGACGATTGTCTAGGAACCCGAGGGGCAAGCGTTTCCAGAGGGTGGTTGGTGTATGGAACAAGCTGCCAGTGGAGGCTGGGACTATAACAATATTTACAGGTAGAAGACACTTGGACAGGTACATGGACAGGACAGGTTTAGAGGGATACGGACCAAATGCAAGCAGGTGGGATGGTAGTATAGATGGGGGCGTCTTGGACAGCATGGGCAAGTTGGGCCGAAGGGTCTGTTTCTACGCTGTAAGACCCAATGACTATGGCTTAACACCTTGTGCTATCAAGGGCGGCCGTTCCCACTCTGGCAAAACATCAGCAGTACAGGGATCATCAGGGGCAAAGATAAAAGGACACAGAGTGCTGGAGTAACTCAGCGGGTCAGGCAGCATCTGTGGAGAACATGGATAGGTGACGTTTCACAGAGTGCTGGAGTAACTCAGCGGGTCAGGCAGCATCTGTGGAGAACATGGATAGGTGACGTTTCACAGAATGCTGGAGTAACTCAGCGGGTCAGGCAGCATCTGTGGAGAACATGGATAGGTGACGTTTCACAGAATGCTGGAGTAACTCAGCGGGTCAGGCAGCATCTGTGGAGAACATGGATAGGTGACGTTTCACAGAGTGCTGGAGTAACTCAGCGGGGTCAGGCAGCATCTGTGGAGGGAATGGACTGACAATGTTTCAGGTCGGGATCCTTCTTCAGACTGAACGCAGAGAGCAGATTGAAGAAGGGTCCCGGCCCAAGACGTCGCCTGTCCATTCCTTCCTCAGATGCTGCCTGACCCGCCGAGTTCCTCCAGCACTTTGTGTGGTTTTTTTCCGTGCAAGATTTCAGCGTCTGCAGTTCCTTGTGACTCCACCCATCTCAACAATCCTGAAACATGTTTGTCTCAAACTATCCCAGGCTTTGACATACCTGAAATATTCATTCTTTCTCTACAAAAGCTAATCAGGCACGGGGGCATTTCTGCCTCCGTTTGTGAGTGTGTCAGCCACATATTTCTTTACCCGGTTGAGCTCCATTCTTGGCTGCGAGGTCATTCCAGTCAGACAAGATCTACATCTCCTCCTCATCTGTTTTATTAACATTCCAATTCTTTTTAGCCCAGCCACATTTTCAGCATTGCGTCCCCAAACATTGCTCTCTGCCAAATCATCTCAGATGGTTACAATCTCTGGGGATGAATCGCCAACCGGCAGCGACTATTACCTTCCCTTGGCACTATGAACAGCACGGATATTGTGGGCCGAAGGGCCTGTTCCTGACCTGTCCTCCAGAGATGTAACCTGATCTGCTGAGTTACTCCAGCACTTTGTCTTTATTCTAGAAGCAAGACAAGGCCATTCGGCCCCTCTCTCCCATTCCGTACGTTGGAAGCTTTGCTTGACATCCCTGTCGACCCCACCTTTCAACACGTTGCCTTTCAACCCTCGCTCCCTTTGCACCAGCAGGCAATCAGAACCTCTACCTCCCCCCTTCCCCCTCTACCTCCCCGCCCCCTCTACGCCCTCCTTGCCTCTACCCACATCCAGCCCCCTCTACCCACCCCGCCCTCTCTACCCTCCCCCCCTCTCTACCCCCGCCACCCCCTCTACCCACCCCCGCCCCCTCTACCCCCTCCTCGCCCCCTCTACCCCCCCAGCCCCCTCTACCCCCCCAACTTGCCCACCCCAGCCAACATGCCCCATCTACACTAGTCCCACATGCCAGCGTTTGGCCCATATCCCTCCAAACCTGTCATATCCATGTGCCTGTCTGTTTATTAAACATTGCGATAGTCCCAGCCTCAACTACCTCCTCTGGCAGCTCGTTCCATACACCCACCACCCTCTGTGTGAAAAAGCTGCCCACTCGGATTCCTACTAAATCGTTTGCCCCTCAGCTGTGGAGACTGTTCCTGGTAAATAACTGCAATGGTGTATTCTTAACTAATTACAAACCTTTTTTTTTTAATAACAAGAGGACTATTTCTACAAAACATCAAATGCCAGACATTGATGCATCAAAAATCCCTGTGGGGCAAATGCTGAAGATGACAAAAATAAATCAGAGGATATTTAATATCGAGTCTCGCAGGGCTTACAGCTCAGTTAGATCAGTGTGGTACTGGTTCCCTAGGCAACCCCAGCAACAAAGCTTTAGCAAGCATATTCAGTACACTCGACTGTCATAAGAGGACGGCAAACAGGCGAGCTCATGGGCAGAGGGAAAAAAAAGCACAAGAAAATACTGTTGTGGTGTTGCATAAAGCATCAGTCACGTTGCATCTGGGCAGACTGGGTGTAACTCCGTTTAAACACAGGAAGGAGATTATTCCGCATGAGCTAACATTAGTTTCACGCCCACAGGTCACCCAGCCCAGCAGGGCGTCACGCTGCTGCAGCGGGTGGAGCTGCTGGGGACCCGGGTTCCATCCTGACCTCGGGTGCTGTCTGTACGGAGTTTGCACGTTCTCCCCGTGACCCCGTGGGTTTTCTCCGGGTTCTCCGGTTTCCTCCCACATGCTGAAAACGTGTGGGTTTGTAGGTTAATCTGCCGATCTCCAGCAGTGTGTGTGTGTGCAGGGAGTGTATTAGGAACGTGGATCGACAGTGTGAGCAGGTAGAGCTAGTGTGAACGGGTGATCGATGGTCGGTGTGGACACGGTGGGCTGGAGACCTGTATCCGTGCAACATACCATTCCCACCTCTCTCTCATCCCCGCCCACCACACCTCATCCTCCCATCTCCCTCTCAGGCACCAGCGCACTTTTCTCTTCACTGCATTTATTCTATTGGCCTCGCTGGGCCCATTGACAAATCAGTCTGAAACTATTTCCACTCTTTAGGTAAAGTCATTTTACCTGCAATCGCTCCAGGTGAGCAGATACAAGTCAGTCTGAGGTTTATAGTTCTCACCTGTACCAACGTAATGTCAGGCTACTATCTATTTACTTACTTTTTATGGCAGACTCAAGGTCCAAATAAAAAACAGGACATTACATGGAATAAATTACATATTCAATCAGATCAGATAATAATATCCATAAATGCAGTCGTCAAATTCAAGAAGCAAAGGTAGAGCACAGGGCTAGATACAGAATGCAGAACATAGCATTAGATTCATACATCATGGAAACAGGCCCTTCGGCCCAACTTGCCCACACCGGCCAACATGTCCCATCTACACTAGTGTCACCTGCCATATCCCTCTAAACCTGTCCCATCCATGTACCTGTCTAACTGTTTCGTAAACGTTGGGATAGTCCCAGCCTCAACTACCTCCTCTGGCAGCTCGTTCCACACACCCACCACCCTCTGTGTGACAAAGTTGCCCCTCAGGTTCCTATTGAATCTTTTCCCCTTCACCTTAAACCCATGTCCTCTGGTCCTTGATGCCCCCACTCTGGGTAAAAGACTCTGTATGAACACTATCTATTCCCCCTCATGATTTTAAACACCACAATAAGATCACCCTTCATCCACATTGTAGCGCACCAGTTCCACAGACAAAGTCCAATGTCCGCAATGGGGTGGAGGTGAATCGGACAGTACCCGAGCTTATGGAAGGACCGTTCAGAAGCCGGATAGCAGAGGGGACGAAGCTGTCCCTGAGCCTAGTGGTGCGCGCTTTCAAGCTTCTGTACCTTCTGCCGGACGGGAGCGGGGAGAAGGGGGAATGTCTGAAACATAAGGAGATCAGTGGGTCCTAGAGAGATACGGCCAAACCTGCGGCTAGTGAACTAATGTCTGGAGTTGGAATCCATTGAAGTCAGTTTAGTTCAGTTTAGAGGTACAGTGCGAAAACAGGCCCTTCGGCCCATTGAGCCCGCGCTGACCAGCGATCCCCGCACACTAACACTATCCCGCACACACTCGGGACAATTTATAATTTTACCAAGCTGATTCGCCTTCGAAACTGCACGTCCTTGGAGTGTGGGAGGAAGCCTGAGCACCCGGAGAAAGCCCACGCAGGTCACGGGGAGAACGTACAAACTCTGCACAGACAGCACCCGTAGTCAGGATCGAAAGGGGTAAGTCATTTAGAACGGAGACGAGGAAACACTTTTTCTCACAGAGAGTTGTGAGTCTGTGGAATTCTCTGCCTCAGAGGACGGTGGAGGCCGGTTCTCTGGATGCTTTCAAGAGAGAGCTAGATAGGGATCTTAAAGATAGCGGAGTCAGGGGATATGGGGAGAAGGCAGGAACGGGGTACTGATTGGGGATGATCAGCCATGATCACATTGAATGGCGGTGCTGGCTCGAAGGGCCGAATGGCCTACTCCTGCACCTATTGTTTGTTCTAAGCCATGATTGAATGGTGGGGTAGACTTGATGGGCCGAATGGCCTAATTCTACTCCTATCACTTATGACCTAAACAGGAAATGACTACAGGAACCACCCAACCTCAAGCAGTTACCCTACATTAAATTAAAGGAGTCTCCTGAGGATTGGCGACATCATTAAGTCTCCAAACCAGTTTTAATCAAACTATCATGAGTTTAAATTACAGAACTCCCATGTGGAAACTGAGGAACGGTGCAGAGAGAGGCAGCAGACTGAAGCTGCTGATCGAGGAATATTCCTCAAACCTCTCCAGCCCCTGGAATCACCAGCAGCCAAGACTAAGATTCATCAACTGCATTCTCCCCGCACCCACAATCAAACATTATATCAGGTGGGTCGCCACAGAATGCTGGAGTAACTCAGCGGGACAGGCAGCATCTCTGGAGTGAAGGAATGGGTGACGTTTCAGGTCGAGACCCTTCTACAGACCAATTCCTTCTCTCCAAAGATGCTGCCTTACTCCAGCACGAGTTACTCCAGCATTTTGTGTCCACCTTCGATTTAAACCAGCATCTGCACTTCTTTCCTACACGCTATTTCAGGTGGGACTAGCTTAGATTTAGATTTTGAGATGCAGCGCGGAAACAGGCCCTTCGGCCCACTGAGTCCGTGCCGACCAGCGATCCCCGCACACTAACTCTATCCTACACACACCACTGAGCCAATTAGCCTACAAAGCTGCACGTCTTTGGAGTGTGGGAGCACCCAGAGAAAACCCACGCAGGTCACGGGGAGAACGTGCAAACTCCGTACAGACAGCGCCCGTAGTCGGGATCGAACCCGGGTCTCTGTAAGCAACTCTACTGCTGTGCCACCAATGGGGCATCTTGGTCAGTGCGGACAAGTTCATAAGTTCTAGGAGCAGAATTAGGCCATTCGGCCCATCAAGCCAACTTCGCCCCCCCCCCATTCAGTCTATCCCTCTCAACCCCATTCTCCTGCCTTCTTGGGCTGAAGGGCCTGTTTCTGTGCTGTATTATTCTTGAACCCCGAGTTATAGAATGGTGCAGCATGGATACAGGCCCTTCAGCCCAACTCATCTACACCTATCTCATCATTTTAAACACCTCCACCCCATGGGACCAGACCCAGTCTCTCCACAGTTCTGGTTACGAGAATGACCACCCTCCATGCTGCCTGGATTAGAAGGTTTCAGCTCAGGGAGAGGTTGGGAAGACTTGGGATTGTTTTCACTGGAATGTCAAAGGGAGAGAGGGGACGATATAAAATTATGAAAAGCCTAGATTGGCTAAAGAGTCAGGCCCTTTTTCCCCCTGGGTGGAGATGGTTAACACTAGAGGACTTAGCGTTAAGGCGAGGGGGGCAGAGGGTGGTGGGGGCCTGGAACGCGCTGCCAGGGGTGGGGGCGGAGGCAGATACCATAGTGGGGTTTAAGAGGCTTTTAGACAGGCGCGAGGATATGCAGGGAATGGAATGATTCGGATCACCTGCAGGTTGACGAGATCAGTTAAACTTCAGCACGGACATGAATGTAATCATGTATTTCCGCTGACTGGTTAGCACGCAACAAAAGCTTTTCACTGTACCTCGTTACACGTGACAATGAACCAAACCGAAACTGAAGAAAACCATAGTTGGCTGAAGGGCCTGTTCCTGCGCTGTTCTATGGTCAACATCCCATGTCTGAACAAGTTCACAAGTTATAGGAGTAGAATTAGGCCATTCGGCCCATCGGGTCTACGCCACCATTCAATCATGGCTGGTCTCTGCCTCCGACTCCCATTTTCCTGCCTTCTCCCCGTAACCCCTGACACCCGTTCTAATCAAGAATCTATCTATCTCCGCCTTAAAAATACCCACTGACTTGGCCTCCACAGCCGTCTGTGGCAATGAGTTCCACAGATTCACCGCCCTCTGCCTAAATCTGTTCCAGCCCACCTCCTGGTGAATCTCCTCTGCACCCTCTCCAGCAGGGTGGTGACCAGAACTGCACACCATGCTCCAACAATGGTCTGACCAACGGCTTATAAAATAGGAGCATTACCTCCCTTCTTTTATTCAATGCCCCGACTAATCGCACATGCCTCCCTGACCATCATGATGTCACCATCAAGGATCTTAACAGAAGGACCATGCGTAAAATCATGAGAGGAATGGATCGGGTAGATGCACAGGGTCTCTTGCCCAGAGTAGGGGAATCGAGGACCAGAGGACACGGGTTCAAGGTGGACAAAAGTGCTGGAGAAACTCAGCGGGTGCAACAGCATCTAAGGAAATAGGCAACGTTTTGGGCTGAAATCCTTGGTTTCGGCCCGAAATGTTGCCTATTTCCTTCGTTCCTTAGATGGTGGGTGTATGGAACGAGCTGCCAGAGGGGGTAGTTGAGGCTGGGACTATCCAAACAGTTTAAGAAACAGTTAGACAGGTACATGGATAGGACCGGTTTGGAGGGATATGGGCCAAACGCAGGCAGGTGGGACTGGTGTAGGTGGTACATGATGGCCGGTGTGTGCAAGTTGGGCCGAAGGGCCTGTTTCCATGCTGTATCACTCTGTGGCCATTCATGGTGCTAGTCCAAACTTCTTCACCACATCAATCTACATTAAACAACCATCTCATAAATTCATGTTCACATGTGATAGGAGCAGAATCAGGCCATTCGGCCCATCAAGTCTACTCTGCCATTCAATCACAGCTGATCTATCTCCCCCACCTAACCCCAATCTCCTGCCTTCTCCCCATAACCCCTGACACCCGCACTAATCAACGATCTGTCTTTCTCTCCCTTAAAAAATATCCACTAACTTGTGGCCTCCACAGCCGTCTGTGGCATTCGCCATCTGTCAGCCCAGTCCACCCACACTGGCATCTGTGTGTGTGTGTGTGTGTCTCACTGTGTGTGTGTGTGTCTCACTGTGTGTGTGTGTGTCTCACTGTGTGTGTGTGTGTCTCACTGTGTGTGTGTGTGTGTGTGTCTCACTGTGTGTGTGTGTGTCTCACTGTGTGTGTGTGTGTGTGTCTCACTGTGTGTGTGTGTGTGTGTCTCACTGTGTGTGTGTGTGTGTCTCACTGTGTGTGTGTGTGTCTCTCACTGTGTGTGTGTGTGTCTCTCACTGTGTGTGTGTGTGTGTCTCACTGTGTGTGTGTGTGTCTCACTGTGTGTGTGTGTGTCTCACTGTGTGTGTGTGTGTGTCTCACTGTGTGTGTGTGTGTCTCACTGTGTGTGTGTGTCTCACTGTGTGTGTGTCTCACTGTGTGTGTGTGTGTGTCTCACTGTGTGTGTGTGTGTCTCACTGTGTGTGTGTGTGTCTCACTGTGTGTGTGTCTCTCACTGTGTGTGTGTGTGTGTGTCTCACTGTGTGTGTGTGTGTCTCACTGTGTGTGTGTGTGTCTCACTGTGTGTGTGTGTGTCTCACTGTGTGTGTGTGTGTGTGTGTCTCACTGTGTGTGTGTGTCTCTCACTGTGTGTGTGTGTCTCTCACTGTGTGTGTGTGTGTCTCACTGTGTGTGTGTGTCTCACTGTGTGTGTGTGTGTGTCTCTCACTGTGTGTGTGTCTCTCACTGTGTGTGTGTCTCTCACTGTGTGTGTGTGTCTCACTGTGTGTGTGTGTCTCACTGTGTGTGTGTCTCTCACTGTGTGTGTGTGTGTCTCACTATGTGTGTGTGTCTCTCACTGTGTGTGTGTGTGTCTCACTGTGTGTGTGTGTGTCTCACTGTGTGTGTATGTCTCTCACTGTGTGTGTGTGTGTCTCTCACTGTGTGTGTGTGTGTGTCTCACTGTGTGTGTGTGTGTCTCACTGTGTGTGTGTGTGTCTCACTGTGTGTGTGTGTGTCTCACTGTGTGTGTCTCACTGTGTGTGTGTGTGTGTCTCTCACTGTGTGTGTGTGTGTCTCACTGTGTGTGTGTGTGTCTCACTGTGTGTGTGTGTGTCTCACTGTGTGTGTGTGTGTCTCACTGTGTGTGTGTGTCTCTCACTGTGTGTGTGTGTCTCTCACTGTGTGTGTGTGTCTCTCACTGTGTGTGTGTGTCTCTCACTGTGTGTGTGTCTCACTGTGTGTGTGTGTCTCTCACTGTGTGTGTGTGTCTCTCACTGTGTGTGTGTGTCTCTCACTGTGTGTGTGTCTCTCACTGTGTGTGTGTCTCTCACTGTGTGTGTGTGTCTCTCACTGTGTGTGTGTCTCTCACTGTGTGTGTGTCTCTCACTGTGTGTGTGTCTCTCACTGTGTGTGTGTGTCTCTCACTGTGTGTGTGTCTCACTGTGTGTGTGTGTCTCACTGTGTGTGTGTCTCACTGTGTGTGTGTGTCTCTCACTGTGTGTGTGTGTGTGTCTCACTGTGTGTGTGTGTGTGTCTCACTGTGTGTGTGTGTGTCTCACTGTGTGTGTGTGTCTCTCACTGTGTGTGTGTGTCTCACTCTGTGTGTGTGTGTCTCTCTCACTGTGTGTGTGTGTGTCTCACTGTGTGTGTGTGTCTCTCTCACTGTGTGTGTGTGTCTCTCACTGTGTGTGTGTGTCTCTCTCACTGTGTGTGTGTGTCCCTCTGTCCCCCCCCCCCAGTCTAGAACCACCCCCACAGTCAACCCCCCCCCCCCCATTTTGCGGTGCCCCACCCGCCAGTTAGTCACATCACCCCCCCCCCCCCCCCGGGGCTGCTTGTCCCCCCCTCACTCACCGCTGCCCGGGGCCGGGGCCGGGCTGTAGAGCGACGGCGAGCTCCGTCTCCGCAACAAACGGCTCAACGTCTCCCCCGGACCCGACTTCCTCATCGCCCCGCAACGGCCAACATGCCCGCAACGCTGACCCCCGCACTGGCCCCCGCACACTGACCCCCGCACTGGCCCCCGCACACTGACCCCCGCACTGGCCCCCGCACACTGACACACACACACTGGCCCCGCACTCGCCCGCAAACCGCACCTGCGGCGCCCGCTCTCCGGTGCAGCCCTTGTGTGTGTGTGTCTCTCTCTCTCTTTCTTTCTCTCCCTCCCTCCCTCCTCTTTCTTGTCTGTCTCCTCCCTCCCTCCCTCCCTCCCTCCCCCGCCCCTTAGTTCCTTCCTCTCTCCCCGGTGTGTGTGACTCTGTGTGTGTGACTCTGTGTGTGTGTACCTGCGTGGAGCAGCGCTCACTAGCCCTCTCCCTCTCACCCTCCCTCCCCCTCCCCAAACACACACACAGTTGGGGAGAGGAGGGTGAGAGGGAGGGGGAGGGGGAGAGGGAGAGAGACAGGGAGGGGGGAGTAGGGGCAGGAGCCGCCGTGGGCCGGTCCCGGTCCCGGTCCCGGGATCTCTCTCTCTCCACATTCCACACACAGGGAGCTGCTCGCCGTTCATCACCTTCTAGAATCGCCCAGCTACTGGCGGTGAGGTGTGTGGGTGTGTGTGTGTGGGGGGGGGGGTGTCACACCTGTACCCGGTACCTGAAACACTGGCGGGGCGAGGATTCATCACAGCTCCCAGTATCTGTTGTGTAGGAAGCAACTGCACCCGATGCTGCTTTAAACCGAAGATATATATATATATGTATGTGTGTGTATATATATATATATATTGCGTATATATGTATACATGGTGTATATTTTGCGTCTATATATATATACACCTATATATATGCACACACACACCTACACACACCCACACCCCACCCCCCCCCACACACACAACCCCCCCCCACACACACACACACACTCCCCCCCCACACACACACACCCCCCCCACACACACACACACCCCCACACACACACACCCACACACACCCCCCCACACACACACCCACACACACCCCCCCACACACACACCCACACACTCCCCCCACACACACACACACACCCCCCCCACACACACACACACCCCCACACACACACACCCACACACACCCCCCCACACACACACCCACACACTCCCCCCACACACACAAACCCACACACACACACACACCCATACTTACACACACCCACACACACACCCACACACATCTAAACCGACACACACCTACACACACACCTAAACACATATACACACCTATACACACCTTGTTTCAGTGTGAAGAAGGATCTGGCCCTGAAACGTCGCCCATTCCTTCTCTCCAGAGATGCTGCCGGTCCCTCCAGCCTTTGTGTCTATTATTATCTAGTTATTGTCTGCCTGTTTTTAGCCAGTAACGTTGGATCAAAGAGGGTCCAAGGGTCCCCACCGGCTTTACCTTGCACAGAAGGTTACTCCATTATCCTGTATCTGTACACTGTAAATGGCTCGATCATAATCATGTCTTGTCTTGCATAGAAGAAGCTGAGACCACGTTCGACCATTAGGGAGACTGACAAAAACCTCCGGGAACCGCACGGAAACCTTGGGTGGGGCGCAAAGTCTCCAGAGGTTTCCATTCAGGTTTCCTAAGTGGGACAGGGGCATTTGCACGCAACAAAAGCTTTTCACAGTACCTCGGTACACGTGACAATAAACTGAACTGAACTAGATGTTATTAAGGATTGTTGAGGACATGCAGGATCTCCTGACTGGAAGCAGAGAGGCGGGTGTGGTTTCATCAATGTGGTTAGTCCACGACAAATTGCTGATATCTATAGAAACCAAATTAACCTACAAGCCCGCACGTCTTTGGAGTGTGGGAGGAAACCCCACATGGTCACAGGGAGAACGTGCAAACTCCGTACAGACAGCGCCTGTAGTCAGGATGGAACCCGGGTCTCTGGCGCTGTGAGGCAGCAGCTCTACCCGCTGCGCCACCGTGCCGCCCACACAGTTTAGGATTCAGAACTGGACTTCTACTGAACCAGGGTTGAGTGATTGCAGCATTCCTGTGGAGTGCAGGGACATGTCACACCTTCCAGCAGGTGACCACTCTACAACTGGAGATTCCTGCTTCAATACACCTTCACCTCCTTACTTCCCCTTGTGTGTGGGAAGCAACTGTAGATGATGGTTTCAATCAAAGAGGGACACCAAATGCTAGGGGTGATTCAGCGGGACGGGCAGCATCTCTGGAGAGAAGGGATGATAATACACAATAGACAATAGGTGCAGGAGGAGGCCATTCAGCCCTTCGAGCCAGCACCGCCATTCAATGTGATCATGGCTGTTCATCCATATTTAAGGCAGAGATAGATAGATTCTTGATTAGTGAGGGTGTCAGGGGTTATGGGGAGAAGGCAGGAGAATGGGGTTAAGAGGGAGAGATAGATCAGCCATGATTGAATGGCGGAGTCGACTCGATGGGCCAAATGGCCTCATTCTGATGCTCGAATTTACGAAGTTATGAATTTATTCATCACTTTGCGGCAGCCAAACTGAAAAGGTTTGTGAATGGGTGAGTTTGTATCGGAGGAGCATCCTCTCATGAATGAAAATAGGTCACTACACAAAAAGTTGGAGTTTAACTCAGCGGGACAGGCAGCATCTCTGGAGAGAAGGGATGGGTAACGTTTCGGGTCGAGTCTCCCATCCCTTCTCTCCAGAGATGCTGCCTGTCTCGCTGAGTTAAACTCCAGTTTTTTTTGCGTCTATCTTCAGTTTAAACCAGCATCTGCCGTTCCTTCTTGTACCCTTTGATGGACGCATTGCATCGGGAACATATTGTGTTGGGAAAGTCAAATCTGTGTGGTTTTTTTTGTTGCTTCCCCTTCTGTTTGGCCGGTTGCTGGTCCACTCGGTGGAGGTGCCTGCGTCTAACCCAGATCACCATGACCGCTCACAAAGGCATTCACCACACCCTGAAACCTGCAGAACCTGCCACAATAGCAACGAGAACACAAACACTCTCCCTCTCTCCCTCCCCTCCCCATTCAGACTGTGATCACGATCAGAAAGGAGCTGTGATTTCCCAGCTGACTGCTGCGGGCATGGGTTTGTCCCAGTATGTCACAGGTAGTAAGTACTCTCCGGAATTAAGCATGTAGTAAGTATGTAGTATGAAAGCAAGCATGCAGGTACAGCAGGCAGTGAAGAAAGCCAATGGCATGTTGGCCTTTATAACATGAGGAATCGAATATAGGAGCAATGAGGGTTACACAAAAAGCTGGAGAAACTCAGCGGGTGCAGCAGCATCTAAGGAGCGAAGGAGATAGGCGACGTTTCGGGTCGAGACCCTTCTTCAATGAGGTCCTTCTGCAGTTGTACAGAGCCCCGATGAGACCACACCTGGAGTATTGTGTGCAGTTTTGGTCCCCTAATTTGAGGAAGGACATTCTTGCTATTGAGGGAGTGCAGCGTAGGTTTAGAAAACATAGACATAGAAAACATAGAAAATAGGTGCAGGAGTAGGCCATTCGGCCCTTCGAGCCTGCACCGCCATTCAATGTGATCATGGCTGATCATCCAACTCAGTATCCCGTACCTGCCTTCTCTCCATACTCCCTGATCCCTTTAGCCACAAGTGCCACATCTAACGCCCTCTTAAATATAGCCAATGAACTGGCCTCAACTACCTTCTGTGGCAGAGAATTCCAGAGACTCACCACTCTCTGTGTAAAGAATGTTTTCCTCATTTCGGTCCTAAAGGAATTCCCCCTTATCCTTAGACTGTGACCCCTTGTTCTGGACTCCCCCAACATCGGGAACAATCTTCCAGCATCTAGCTTGTCCAACCCCTTAAGAATTTTGTAGGTTTCTATAAGATCCCCCCTCAATCTTCTAAATTCCATCGAGTACAAACCGAGTCTATCCAATCTTTCCTCATATGAAAGTCCTGACATCCCAGGAATCAGTCTGGTGAATCTTCTCTGTACCCCCTCTATGGCAAGGATGTCTTTCCTCAGATTTGGAGACAAAAACTGTACGCAATACTCCAGGTGTGGCCTCACCAAAACCCTGTACAACTGCAGTAGAACCTCCCTGCTCCTATACTCAAATCCTTTCGCTATGAATGCTAACATACCATTTGCTTTCTTCACTGCCTGCTGCACCTGCATGTCTACTTTCAATGACTGGTGTACCATGACACCCAGGTCTCGTTGCATCTCCCCCTTACCTAATCTGCCACCATTCAGATAATAGTCTACCCTCATGTTTTTGCCACCAAAGTGGATAACCTCACATTTATCCACATTATACTGCATCTGCCATGCATCTGCCCATTCACTCAGCCTATCCAAATCACCCTGCAGCCTCCAAGCATCCTCCTCACACCTAACTATACCCCCCAGCTTGGTATCATCTGCAAATTTGGAGATGTTGCATTGAATTCCCTCGTCCAAATCATTAATATATATTGTAAATAGCTGGGGTCCCAGCACTGAGCCTTGCGGTACCCCACTAATCACTGCCTGCCTTCTGATAAGGACCCGTTTACTCCTACCCTTTGCCTCCTGTCTGCTAGCCAGTTAACAAGGTTAATTCCCGGGATGGCGGGACTGTCATATGCTGAGAGAATGGAGCGGCTGGGCTTGTACACTCTGGAGTTTAGAAGGATGAGAGGATATCTCATTGAAACATTAAGGGTTTGGACACGGTAGAGGCAGGAAACATGTTCCAGATGTTCGGGGAGTCCAGAGCCAGGGGCCACAGTTTAAGAATATGGAGTAAGCCATTTAGAATGGAGACGAGGAAACACTTTTTCACTCAGAGAGTTGTGAGTCTGTGGAATTCTCTGCCTCAGAGGGTGGTGGAGGCAGGTTCTCTGGCCACTTTGAAGAGAGAGCTAGGTAGGGCTCTTAAAGATAGCGGAGTCAGGGGATATGGGGAGAAGGCAGGAACATGGTACTGATTATGGATGATCAGCCATGATCACATTGAATGGCGGTGCTGGCTTGAAGGGCCGAATGGCCTACTCCTGCACCTACTGTCTATTGTCTATAGTAATGACGTTCTACATTGTCTGGGCTGGTACTGTGCACATTCCAACCAATGACCTGCATATATTGTACTTTTTCATTAATTAGACTTTAGTGTGGAAACAGGCCCTCTTGGCCAACTGAGGCCTCACGGTGCTCACAGCGCCGGACACCCGGGTTCGATCCTGACTACATAGAAACATAGACAATAGGTGCAGGAGTAGGCCATTCGGCCCTTCAAGCCTGCACCGCCATTCAATGTGATCATGGCTGATCATCCAACTCAGTATCCCGTACCTGCCTTCTCTCCATACCCCCTGATCCCTTTAGCCACAAGGGCCACATCTAACTCCCTCTTAAATATAGCCAATGAACTGGCCTCAACTACCTTCTGTGGCAGAGAATTCCAGAGACTCACCACTCTCTGTGTAAAGAATGTTTTCCTCATCTTGGTCCTAAAGGAATTTCCCCCTTATCCTTAGACTACGGGTGCTGTCTGTGCGGAGTTTGTACGTTCTCCCCGTGACCTGCGTGGGTTTTCTCCGAGATCTTCAGTTTCCTTCCACACTCCAAAGACGTGCAGGTTTGTAGATTAATTGACTTGGTGTAAATGTAATTTGTCTCTAGTGTGTGTAGGATAGTGTTAATGTGCGGGGATCGCTGGCCAGCACGGACTTGGTGGGCCGAAGGGCCTGTATCTGTGATGTATTTCTAAACTAAGCTGAGCAATGTAAATGAATCTGCGTAATACTAGTACACGACAGGTTTAGACGGATGGGGGCCAAACACAGGCTGGTGGGACTAGTGTAGTTGGGGCATGTTGGCCAGGGTGGGTAAGTTGGGCCGAAGGGCCTGTTCCCGTGCTGTGTGAATCTATGAGTCTAATACTCACTACATGCAGAGTCTGCAACGTATCCAAACTCACACCCAGAAAGTAAACGTCTCATTATGGAATGCAAGAATTTCCTAATGTTCCACGTTTCATAAGAGGAATTGTCAGGGTCAAGGTTGGGGTCAGGGACGGGCTGAGCAGATCGAGGAGATTGACTATGTTAACTAATACTCTATTAGCCTTCTACAGGTGCGCAGTAGAGCGCTGTGGTGACTTCCGCAACTCCGAGGGCCAGACAGTGGTGGATGTTCCCCACCATCCGAGGGATCTGTACAAGGTGTGGTCTCCAAAAGGCAGCCAGCATTGGTGCAGAGACAGACCCACACCACCCTGACCACTCTCATCTCACTACTGCCTTTGGGAAGAAGGTACGAGTGCCTGAAAACTGTGAGCTCCAGATTCAGGAGCAGCTTCTTCAGGCTGTTGCACTCTGCACTACACTAACTCACTTGTGAAATATCGACTGACTTTGGTCGTCTTGGAGATTCTGTCTGCACTGGTATTTGGGTAATTAGTTTAGTGAGTTTTTGTTACCCTGCGATATAGAAACATAGGAAATAGGTGCAGGAGTAGAGGCCATTCGGCCCTTCGAGCCTGCACTGCCATTCAATATGATCATGGCTGATCATCCAACTCAGTATCCCGTACCTGCCTTCTCTCCATGCCCTCTGATCCCCTTAGCACAAGGGCCACATCTAACTCCCTCTTAAATATAACCAATGAACTGGCCTCAACTACCTTCTGTGGCAGAGAATTCCACAGATTCACAACTCTCTGTGTGAAAAAAGATTTTCTCATCTCGATCCTAAAAGACTTTCCCCTTATCCTTAAACTGTGACCCCTTGTCCTGGACTCCCCCAACATCGGGAACAATCTTCCTGCATCTAGCCTGTCCAACCCCTCAAGAATGTTGTAAGTCTTTATAAGATCCCCCCTCAATCTTCTAAATTCCAGCTAGTACAAGCCGAGTCTATCCAGTCTTTCTTCATATGGAAGTCCTGCCATCGCAGGAATCAGTCTGGTGAACCTTCTCTGTACTCCCTCTATGGCAAGGATGTCTTTCCTTAGATTAGGAGACATATCCATGTGTATTGTCCCTACAGGCCAAGCGGCACAGTGGCGCAGCGGGTAGAGCTGCTGCCCCACAGCGCCAGAGACCCGGGTTCGATCCTGACTGCGGGTGCTGTCTGTACGGAGTTTGCACGTTCCCCCTGTGACTGCGTGGGTTTCCTCCGGGTGCTCAGGTTTTCTTCCACTCTCCAAAGACGTGTGGATTTGTAGGCGAGTTGGCTTTGGTAAAATGATAAATTGTCCCTGGTGTGTGTAGGATAGTGCTAGTGTGCGGGGTGATCACTGGTCAGCACAGACTTGGTGGGCCGAATGGCCTGTTTCCGCACTGTATCTCTGGTTTAAAGACCTGTTATGCTGCAGCAGGTAAGAATCTAATTGTTCTGTTGTTGGTTCGAGACGATTATACTTTCCTGACTCTGAAAAACGTTTGTTGCGCGGTAACCAGCCGGCGGAAAGACATTACATGATTACAATCGGGCCGTCCACTGTGGACAGATACAGGGTAAAGGGAATAACGTTTAGTGCAAGGACAAAGTCCAGTAACGTCTGATCTAAGATAGACACAAAAAGCTGGAGTAACTCATCGGGACAGGCAGCATCTCTGGAGAGAAGGAATGGGCGACGTTTCAGGTCGAGACCCTTCTTCAGACTCTTGTCCTGCTCAGTTACACCAGGTTTTCGTGTCTATCATCGGTTTATTTATATTTTGTTACGTTTTTTTATTAATTAGAAGCAATTACATAATTTTAAAAAAAGATACGTGTTCATTGTTGACATAATAAAAATCATTTTTGTTCTTTGTAGCTATACATCGTCAGTATTATTTATGTTAATCCTTGCTTAATCATTGTGCTTCGATATTATTTTTTTCCCATTTCTTGTAAAGATAGAAAATAGTGGAAATAGATTAAACAAAAAAAAACATATATACATATATATTATATATATAAAAAGTTAGGAAAGAATGGAATATTCTACAGATTTTACATCGTTGGAGATATATCCGCGTTTTATGAAATGAACGACTTCATCAGTACTACCAGACTGATTCCTGGGATGTCAGGACTTTCATATGAGGAAAGATTGGATAGACTCGGCTTGTACTCGCTGGAATTTAGAAGATTGAGGGGGGATCTTATAGAAACTTACAAAATTCTTAAGGGGTTGGACAAGCTAGATGCTGGAAGATTGTTCCCGATGTTGGGAGAGTCCAGAACAAGGGGTCACAATCTAAGGATAAGGGGGAATTCCTTTAGGACCGAGATGAGGAAAACATTCTTCACACAGAGAGTGGTAAGTCTCTGGAATTCTCTGCCACAGAGGGTAGTTGAGGCCAGTTCATTGGCTATATTTAAGAGGGAGTTAGATGTGGCACTTGTGGCTAAAGAGATCAGGGGGTATGGAGAGAAGGCAGGTACAGGATACTGAGTTGGATGATCAGCCATGATCATATTGAATGGCGGTGCAGGCTCGAAGGGCCGAATGGCCTACTCCTGCACCTATTTTTCTATGTTTCTATGTTTCTATCTATTCTTCGATTCTGGTTTCAGTCGGGTTCTCGTGCCGAACTAGTTTGCCCCTTCAAATATTCAATAAACGGGGACCATATTATTTTAAATAGTTCTTGTTTGTCCATTAAGACAAATCTATCATCGGTTTAAAGCAGCATCTGCAGTTCCTTCCTACACACAAAGTCCGATCAAAGATCGTCCGAGGGTCTCCATTGAGGCTGGTGGGAGGTCAGGACCATTCTCTAGTTGTTGGTGTTTAAGAAGGAACTGCAGATGCTGGAAAATCGAAGGTGGACAAAAGTGCTGGAGAAACTCAGCGGGTGAGGCAGCATCTATGGAGCGAAGGAAATAGGCAATGAAGGAAATAGGCAACGTTGCCTATTTCCATCGCTCCATAGATGCTGCCGCACCCGCTGAGTTTCTCCAGCACTTTAATCTACCTCTAGTTGTTGGACATTCCAACGAGACTGCAGAAGGATTCGATGGTTCGATGATGCTTCATCCTCATGGGCGTAAAACACAGCAAAATTCTTCTCCAGTCACCAGACTTGGGGCCATTTCCAAAATCCGTGTCCGCGCAGGGGGACTTGTGGAGCGGAGGCCGATCCAGGCGAGACCCAGGCTGCTCCACTCCACCCGAAAGCCCAGGCCCAAGGGCTTGGATATGGGATAGGTAGGCAGACGATGGGCCGAATGGCTCTCTGCTTGAACTTGTGAACCCGTCTCTCTCTGCTGGCATCCGTAGTAGTAGGTTCCAGTTTCATTCAGACTTGTTGGAATAACAATGAAGGAGAATTTGCATCTTGCAAATTCCCCGTGGAGGAGTTCCCCATGGTCTGTCTGAAGAAGGGTTTTGGCCCGAAACGTCGCCTATCTCCTTCGCTCCTTCGATGCTGCTACACACACTGAGTTTCTCCAGCCTTTTGTGTACCCCCATGGTGAACATTACTACCTGACAATGTGCGGTTTTAACAACAGAAAATGAACAGCAAATGTGTACACAGCACGGCCATAAGTGATAGGAGCAGAATTAGGCCATTCGGCCCATCGAGTCCACTCCGCCATTCAATCATGGCTGTTCTACCTCTCCCTCCTAACCCCATTCTCCTGCCTTTCCCCATAACCCCTGACACCCGCACTGATCAAGAATCTATCTATCTCTGCCTTAAAAATACCCACTGACTTGTGGCCTCCACAGCTTCCTGTGGCAAAGAATTCCACAGATTCACCGCCCTTTGACTAAAGGTCACACAAAGAGCAGTAAAAAAGAGAATAAATATAGACAGGGCTTCAAATACTCAGCAGGCCAGGAAGCATCTGTGATTATAGAACAGGCCCTTCAGCCCACAATGTCCGTGCTGAACAAGATGCCAAGACCAACACTCCTCTGCCTGCATGTGATCCGTATCCCTCCAATCCCTGCCTGTCCACAAGCCTCTTAAACCCCACTATCGTTATCTGCCTCCCCCATCCCCACCCCTGGCACACACCACCCTCTGTGTGAAACATATAAACATAGAAGATAGGTGCAGAAGCAGGCTATTCGGCCCTTCGAGCCAGCACCGCCATTCATTGTGATCATGGCTGATCGTCCCCTATCAATAACCCGTACCTGTCTTCTCCCCATATCCCTTGATTCCACTAGCCCCTAGAGCTCTATCTAACTCTCTCTTAAATCCATCCAGTGATTTGGCCTCCACTGCCCTCTGTGGCAGGGAATTCCATAAATTCACAGCTCTCTGGGTAAAAAAGTTTTTTCTCACCTCAGTCTTAAATGGCCTCCCCTTTATTCTAAGACTGTGGCCCCTGGTTCTGGACTCACCCAACATTGGGAACATTTTTCCTGCATCTAGCTTGTCCAGTCCTTTTATAATTTTATATGTTTCTATAAGATTCCCCCTCATCCTTCTGAACTCAAGCGAATACAAGCCTAGTCTTTTCAATCTTTCCTCATTTGACAGTCCCGCCATCCCAGGGATCAATCTGGTGAACCTACGCTGCACTGCCTCAATCACAAGGATATCCTTCCTCAAATTAGGAGACCAAAACTGTACACAATACCCCAGATGTGGTTTCACCAGAGCCCTATACAACTGCAGAAGAACCTCTCTACTCCTATACTGAAATCTTCTTGTTATGAAGGCCAACATTCCATTAGCTTTCTTCACTGCCTGCTGTACCTGCACGCCAACTTTCAGTGGCTGGTATACAAGGACACCCAGGTCTCGCTGTACCTCCCCCTTACCTAACCTAACCCCATTGAGATAATAATCTGCCCCCTTGTTTTTGCCACCAAAGTGGATAACCTCACATTTATCTATATTATACTGCATCTGTCACGCATCTGCCCACTCACTCAACCTGTCCAGGTCCCCCTGCAACCTCCTAGCATCCTCTTCACAGTTCACACTGCCACCCAGCTTTGTGTCATCCGCAAACTTGCTAGTGTTGCTCCTAATTCCCTCTTCCAAATCATTAATATATATGGTAAACAGTTACGGCCCCAACACCGAGCCTTGCGGCACTCCACTCGCCACTGCCTGCCATTCTGAAAAGGACCCGTTCACTCCTACTCTTTGCTTCCGGTCTGCCAACCAATTTTCTATCCACGTCAACACCCTACCCCCAATACCATGTGCTCTAATTTTAGTCACCAGTCTCCAGGCTTTCTGAAAGTCTAGATACACTACATCCACTGGCTCCCCTTCATCCATTTTACTTGTCACATCCTCAAAAAAACTCCAGAAGATTAGTCAAGCATGATTTCCTTTTCATAAATCCATGTTGACTTGGACTAATCCTTTTACTGCTATCCAAATGCCCCATTATTACCTCTTTAATAATTGACTCCAGCATCTTTCCCACCACCGAAGTCAGGCTAACTGGTCTGTAATTCCCCGTTTTCTCTCTCGCTCCTTTCTTGAAAAGTGGGATAACATTAGCTATCCTCCAATCCACAGGAACTGATCCTGAATCTATTGAACATTGGAAAATGATCACCGATGCATCCACTATTTCTAGAGCCACCTCCCTAAGGACCCTGGGATGCAGACCATCAGGCCCAGGGGATTTATCATCCTTCAGTCCCATTAGCCTACTCAATACTATTTCTCGCCAAATGAAAATTTATTTCAGTTCCTCTACCCCCTTAGATCCTCTGTCCTCCAGTACATCTGGGAGATTGTTTGTGTCTTCCTTAGTGAAGACAGATCCGAAGTACCTATTCAATTCTCTGCCATTTCCTTGTTGCCCATAATAATTCCACCTGCGTCTGCCTTCAAGGGACCCACATTGGACTTTGCTAGAATCGACTTGCCCCGCATGTCTCCACTTAGTCAATGCATTCACATCCCATTGTGGGATCACAGTACCCTGATTCCAACATTGCCTCACAAGTGTTTACATATCACCCGCTTGGTTGGAAGGTTTACACCCTGTTCCTGCTCCCGCGGTGATCAATGTAAATATTGAATGTGAACATATCACTTCCTGGTCCACCTGGAATCAACCCATTCATTCCAACTCCAGAGAACAAATGTTTATGAACCCATTCTAACACACTTCCTCCGACATTGTGGTCTGCTTAGTTCAGAGATACAGCGCGGAAACAGGCCCTTCGGCCCACCGAGTCCGTGCCAACCAGCGATCCCCGCACACTAACACTATCCTACACACACACTGGGGACAATTTACATTTCCACCAATCCAATTAACCTACAAACCCGCACGTCTTTGGAGTGTGGGAGGAAATCGAAGATCTCGGAGAAAACCCACGCGGTCACGGGGAGAACGTACAAACTCCGTACAGACAGCACCCGTGGTCAGGATCGGAGACGGGTCTCTGGCGCTGTGAGGCAGCAGCTCTACCCGCTGCTTCACCGAGCCGCCCCCTCTACCTACATCCCGCCATTCAGAAAGAGGGAGAGAGCCGCAGAAAGCAAAGCAAGAATTTCATTGTCCTATCAGGGACACATGACAATAAACTCACTTGAACTTGAACTTGGACTGGCGATTTGATTCATAGTTTATACAGTGGAAAACTAGCAGGTGGCGAAAAAATAACTAGTCCAAGTTTCCGTGGATGTATAAATAGGACGAGGTTGGCTCATGTTGGCTCGGCAGAACGAGGCTGGTGGATTAGTTACAACGAAGGAAGAATCAATGAATAAACACGTTTACTGGCCAGGTATTCACATACAAGGAATTTGTCTTGGTGCTCCGCTCGCAGGTGACAACATGACATACAGTGACAATTAACAATGACTCAGAAAACACCAAACATTAATAATAAAACATTATCGAATAAACATGTGAATGAAATAAAATAACAGAATAAAAGGAGGCTACAGATTATTGGTTATTGAGTAGAGCTCCTGCTCGTGGGGAAAACAGTCCGGAGTTGCCTTCCAGAGGGAAGTGATTCAAAGAGTTTGTGGCCAGGGTCAGAGGGGTCAGAGATGATCTTGCCCGCTCACTTCCTGGCCCTTGCAGTGAACAGTTCATCAATGGAGGGAAGGTTGCAGCCAATAACCTTCCCTGCTGATCGGACGATTCGCTGCAGCCTCCAGGTGTCGTGCTTGGTGGCTGAGCCAAACCAGACCATGATGGAGAAGGTGAGGACAGACTCTACGATGGCCGTGTAGAATTGGACCATCATTGTCTGTGGCTGATTGTGCTTCCTCAGCTGCCACAGGAAGTACATCCTCTGTTGTGCCTTTTTGACTGTGGAGTCGATGGCAGATGCGTGAAGTACATTCTTGGCGTCTGACCTCGCTGTGCAAGGCATCACTGGTCTGCTTAACGCCCTGCCCCACGTTCCCGAGTTACTCACAAACTCGCCCGAGTTTTCCCCTTGATTCAAACTCGGGGAATGTCGGTAGCAAGCCCGTAGGAGGCCGTAGATGTTTTGTAGCGGCTCGTAATTCCAGCCATACGAACTCGGGGCATCAGATAAGTCGAGACTTTTTTTCAACGTGTTGAAAAATGTCCGTGAGTTAAAAAAATAGCCCCGAGTACCTACGAACGGTTATTACTGTAATTCTCCGAGTTCGAATCACGGGGAAAACTCGGGAGAGTTCGTGAGTAACTCGGGAAAGTGGGACAGGGCCTTTACGGTATCAGATGTGATCGTTCCAAATAACATCGTGGATTGTACAACAGTACAACTACAAAAGGATAAAGACCTGGATAATCTCAGAGGGCCTGGTCAACTCAACTTGGTGCTTCACACACACGCAATGGTCTTAACAGAGAGAAGGAAAAAGGAACTGCAGACGCTGGTTTACAAAAAAATGATACAAAATGCTGGATAACTCAGCGGGTCAGGCAGCATCTGTGGAGAACATGGATAGGTGAGGTTTCACAGAGTGCTGGAGTAACTCAGCGGGTCAGGCAGCATTTGTGGAGAACATGGATAGGTGACGTTTCACAGAGTGCTGGAGTAACTCAGCGGGTCAGGCAGCCTCTGTGGAGAACATGGATAGGTGAGGTTTCACAGAGTGCTGGAGTAACTCAGCGGGTCAGGCAGCATTTGTGGAGAACATGGACAGGTGAGGTTTCAGGTCGGGGGCCCTGCATCAGGGTTTATATGCGTGAGTACGTGAGGTTTGTGGACAGTGATCTTGTTTGCTGGAGTGTGGCTCTGCAAGCACAGACTCATTCCCCGAGTGATCAGATGATTAGATTAGTTTCAGGAATGCTCTTTGATAGCGTGGAAAGGAATGCAGAATGAAGCCGGTCGGACCAGTTACTGACTGCACGCACATCACAGCCTCAACAACTAATGAGAGGAGTGCCGGGGAACAGCGTGGTGCGGAGGTGGGGCAATAGACAATAGACAATAGGTGCAGGAGTCGGCCAATCAGCCCTTCGAGCCAGCACCGCCATTCAATGTGATCATGGCTGATCATCCCCAATCAGTACCCCGTTCCTGCCTTCTCCCCATATCCCCTGACTCCGCTATCTTTAAGAGCCCTATCTATATCTCTCTTGAAAGTATCCAGAGAACCGGCCTGGATGCTGCCTGACCCGCTGAGTTACTCCAGCACTCTGTGTCTATTTTTGCCTGTCTTGACCAGCAGTTCAGGGAGGGGATGAATTTCAGTGTGTGCAGGGTCATAGATGCTGGCCTTGCCAACGACACTTTCATTCTGTACAGAAGCTGCCAGATCGACACCGGTAAATGTAAACCTGGGCAGGTTTGAGAAACGGTGCAGGATATATCCTTTGAATGAAACTTTGTGTGTTGGTTAAATGGAAACAAATATTTATTCATCTCAGACACATTACCGGATTAAATACAAGACGTTAGATGATATTGTGAAACGGTGAGAATGTATTTTGGTGCCGTGGGAAAGTATTAGGTGTTGCTACGCCAGGTATAATCCCGCTGAACCTGACGTGCTGTAATATTCTGTGCAACGTCCCACAGTACTATGCCACAGCGCCAGTGTGCCAGGTTCGATCCTGACCTCGGCCGCTGTCTGTGTGGAGTTTGCTTGTTCACCTTGTGTCCGGGTGGGTTTCCTCCGGGTGCTCTGGTTTCGTCCCACATCCTAAAGACGTGCAGGTTGACTGGTCAGCTGCTGTCAGCCAACGGCACCATTTGACCAACAACTGGAGATCTTTAATCAGACATTACTGGACTTTATAGAAACATAGACATTAGGTGCAGGAGTAGGCCATTCAGCCCTTCGAGCCTGCACCGCCATTCAATATGATCATGGCTGATCATCCAACTCAGTATCCTGTACCTGCCTTCTCTCCATACCCCCTGATCCCTTTAGCCACAAGGGCCACATCTAACTCCCTCTTAAATATAGCCAATGATACTCCTACCCTTTGCCTCCTGTCTGCTAGCCAGTTCTCTATCCACATCAATACTGAACCCCCAATACCGTGTGCTTTAAGTTTGTATGCTAATCTCTTATGTGGGACCTTGTCGAAAGCCTTCTGAAAGTCCAGATATAACACATCCACTGGTTCTCCCTTATCAACTCTGCTAGTTACATCCTCGAAAAATTCTATCAGATTTGTCAGACATGATTTACCTTTCGTAAATCCCTGCTGACTTTGTCCAATGATTTCACCACTTTCCAAATGTGCTGCTATCCCATCTTTAATAACTGACTCTAGCAGTTTCCCCACTACCGATGTTAGACTAACTGGTCTGTAATTTCCCGCTTTCTCTCTCCCTCCTTTTTTAAAAAGTGGGCTCACATTAGCAACCCTCCAATCCTCAGGAACTACTCCAGAATCTAAGGAGTTTTGAAAAATTATCACTAATGCATCCACTATTTCTGTGGCTACCTCCTTGAGTACTCTGGGATGCAGCCTATCTGGCCCTGGGGATTTATCGGCCTTTAATCCATTCAATTTACCCAACACCACTTCTCGGCTAACCTGGATTTCACTCAGTTCCTCCACCTTATTTGACAGTCGGTCCCCTGCTATTTCCGGCAGATTATTTATGTCTTCCTTAGTGAAGACAGAACCAAAGTAGTTATTCAATTGGTCTGCCATGTCCTTGTTCCCCATGATCAATTCACCTGCTTCTGACTGCAAGGGACCAACATTTGTTTTAACTAGTCTCTTTCTCTTCACATATCTATAAAAACTTTTGCAGTCAGTTTTTATGTTCCCTGCCAGTTTCCTTTCATAATCTATTTTCCCTTTCCTAATTAAGCCCTTTGTCCTCCTCTGGTGGATTCTGAATTTCTCCCAGTCCTCCGGTAGGCTGCTTTTTCTGGCAAATTTGTATGCCTCATCTTTTGTTTTTATACTATCCCTGATTTCCCTTGTTATCCATGGATTCACTACCTTCCCTGATTTATTCTTTTGCCAAACTGGGATGAACAATTGTTGTAGTTCATCCATGCAGTCTTTAAATACCTTCCATTGCACATCCACTGTCAACCCTTTAAGAATCACCTGCCAGTCTATCTTGGCCAATTCACGTCTCATACCTTCAAAGTTACCTTTGTTCAAGTTCAGAACCTTTGTTTCTGACTTAATTTTGTCACTCTCCATCTTAATGAAGAACTCAACCATATTATGGTTACTCTTGCCCAAGGGGCCACGCACAACAAGACTGCTAACTAACCCTTCCTCATTACTCAATACCCAGTCTAGAATAGCCTGCTCTCTCGTTGGTTCCTCTACATGTTGGTTTAGAAAACTATCCCGCATACATTCCAAGAAATCCTCTTCCTCAGCACCCCCGCCCATTTGATTCACCCAATCTAGTGTTTTGCAGCTCTACCCATATCGATTCCACATCCTCCAAGCTAATGTCCTTCCTTTCTATTGCATTAATCTCCTCTCTAACCAGCAACGCTACCCCACCTCCCTTTCCTTTCTGTCTATCCCTCCTGAATATTGAATATCCCTGGATGTTCAGTTCCCAGCCTTGGTCCCCCCGGAGCCATGTCTCCGTGATCCCAACTATAGCACAGTCATTAATAGCTATCTGCACATTCAACTCGTCCACCTTATTACGAATGCTCCTCGCATTGAGACACAATGCCTTCAGGCTTGTTTTTACAACACTCTTACTCCTTATACAATTATGTTACAAGTAGTCCCTTTTGATTTTTGCCCTGGAAACCCACCACCTCTTATTCTCTGTTTATTATTTTTTTCTTCTTCCCCCCGTACATGTTGGGTCTGAGTGCTTCCCTTCTCTGCCTCCTGCCTCAGACCCTGTCTACTGGCTTTCTCTATTTGAGTCCCTCCCCCCAACCGTTCTAGTTTAAAGTCCCCCCGGTAGCCTTTGCAAATTTCTCTGCCAGGATACTGGTCCCCCTCGGGTTTATCGTGCACTAAATGTCTATACACTTTATTGTGTATCTGTGGACGGCTCGATGGTAATCATGTATTGTCTTTCCGCTGACTGGATAGCCCGCAACAAAAGCTTTTCACTGTACCCCGGTACACGTGACAATAAACTGAACTGAAAATTGCCCCTGTGCAAGAAGGAACTGCAGATGTTGGTTTAAACCGAAGATAGACACAAAAAGCTGGAGTAACTCAGCGGGACAGGCAGCATCTCTGGAGAGAAGGAATGGGTGACGTTTCGGGTCGAGACCCTTCTTCGTCTGAAGAAGGCCTTTTCGCCATTGTCTCCGTCTCGACCCGAAACGTCACCTATCCATGTTCTCCACAGATGCTGCCTGACCCACTGAGTTACTCCAGCACTCTGTGAAACGTCACCTATCCATGTTCTCCACAGATGCTGCCTGACCCGCTGAGTTACTCCAGCACTCTGTGAAACGTCACCTATCCATGTTCTCCACAGATGCTGCCTGATCCGCTGAGTTACTCCAGCACTCTGTGAAACGTCACCTATCCATGTTCCCCACAGATGCTGCCTGACCCGCTGAGTTTCTCCAGCATTTGGAACGTTCTCTTCCCGTACAACCACACTCCAATCCACGGTGAAAGTAGTGTTGAGGAGTTACACCAAAATCGTCAGTTTTATTGATTCTGTTAACAATGTACATTTGTATTCACAACCCCTCACATTCCCCCCCAGACAGACAGCACCCCCTCCTTTGGACTCTGTCAAGGTTCTCACCTCCTTCTGAAGGAGGGACGGTCAGAGTTCACCTACTCTTTCTCTCCACAGATGCTGCCTGACCCGCTGAGTTACGCACTCCAGCTTTTTGTGTCTTTCTTCTGAAGAAGGGAGAGATCAGTCTGAAGGGGGGAGAACAAAGGAGGACGTGGGGGTGGGGGTGGGGGTGGGGGGGGGCACCGCCGACAACTAATGGGGACCACAAATGGAATGTGTCAAAAATGGTTTGTGTAACATGGAATACTTTGTAGATGTGTCTGTGCCCTTGATGTGGCCACTCTTTGCATACCTTGGGAACGCAGAACACAGAATATCACTGCGACTTGTCTAATCTGACAATTAAGCATCGTTCATCCATTCAGAAGGGTCCCGACCCGAAACGTCGCCTGTCCACTCCCCCCATGGATGCTGCCTGGCCCGCTGAGTTCCCCCAGCACTCTGTTTCGCGTTTTTAAGCTCGAAAATAACATCATTAGACAGCTTTCCCCACCACATACAACTCATTGGGCACATTAATAAGAGTTACAAACATAGTTTAGTTCAGATACAATGCGGAAACAGGCCCTTCGGCCCACCGGGTCCGTGCCGACCAGCGATCCCCGCACATTAACACTATCCTACACACACACTAGGGACAATTTTTACATTTACACCAAGCCAATTAACCTACAAACCTGCACGTCTTTGGATTGTGGGAGGAAACCGAAGATCTCGGAGAAAACCCACGCAGGTCACGGGGAGAACGTGCAAACTCCGTACAGACAGCGCCCGTAGTCGGGATGGAACCCGGGTCTCTGGCGCTGCATTCGTGTAAGGCGGCAACTCTACTGCCCCGAAGTCGATTGGAACTCAGTGAGGTTTGTAAAATGATGCACATTAACACAATCCTACACCCATTTGGGCCAATTTCTACTTTTTTACATTTTACAATTTTAACATTTTCAACAAAGAAACATAGACAATAGGTGCAGGAGTAGGCCATTCGGCCCTTCGAGTCAGCACCGCCATTCAATATAATCATGATTGAGTACCCCGTTCCTGCTTTCTCCCCATATTTGCCAGTCCCAGCGCCTGCAGTTCCTCATGTCGGTGCCGGTTAAAACTAAGCACTTTTCCGCCTCTGCTCGTTAATCCAGCTGCCGGGGTTGACATCCATCTGTAACATCTTCATCACCCATCTGTCCTTGCGAGCTCCGTCTATGAACTCATCCAGGGACAGGTGCCCTGCAGGAAGGGGAGCAGCGGGTCACAGTAATGCAGTAACATGCCCCATGCATGGGCCCTGGTCACAGTAATGCAGTAACATGCCCCATGTATGGGCCCTGGTCACAGTAATGCAGTAACATGGGCCCTGGTCACAGTGATGCAGTAACATGCCCCATGCATGGGCCCTGGTCACAGTAATGCAGTAACATGGGCCCTGGTCACAGTGATGCAGTAACATGCCCCATGCATGGGCCCTGGTCACAGTGATGCAGTAACATGGGCCCTGGTCACAGTGATGCAGTAACATGCCCCATGCATGGGCCCTGGTCACAGTGATGCAGTAACATGCCCCATGCATGGGCCCTGGTCACAGTGATGCAGTAACATGCCCCATGCATGGGCCCTGGTCACAGTGATGCAGTAACATGCCCCGTGCATGGGCCCTGGTCACAGTGATGCAGTAACATGCCCCATGTATGGGCCCTGGTCACAGTGATGCAGTAACATGTTCCATGTATGGGCCCTGGTCACAGTGATGCAGTAACATGTTCCATGTATGGGCCCTGGTCACAGTGATGCAGTAACATGCCCCATGCATGGGCCCTGGTCACAGTGATGCAGTAACATGCCCTGTGCATGGGCCCTGGTCACAGTGATGCAGTAACATGCCCCATGTATGGGCCCTGGTCACAGTGATGCAGTAACATGTTCCATGTATGGGCCCTGGTCACAGTGATGCAGTAACATGTTCCATGTATGGGCCCTGGTCACAGTAATGCAGTAACATGTTCCATGTATGGGCCCTGGTCACAGTGATGCAGTAACATGCCCCGTGCATGGGCCCTGGTCACAGTGATGCAGTAACATGCCCCATGTGTGGGCTGTGATCACAGTGATGCAGTAACATGCCCCGTGCATGGGCCCTGGTCACAGTGATGCAGTAACATGCCCCATGTATGGGCCCTGGTCACAGTGATGCAGTAACATGCCCCATGCATGGGCCCTGGTCACAGTGATGCAGTAACATGCCCCATGTATGGGCTGTGATCACAGTGATGCAGTAACGCATGAAATTGCAGAGAATTGTGGACGCAGCCCAGACCATCACACAAACCAACCTCCCTTCCTTCACCGCCTCCATCTACACCTCACGCTGCCTCGGCAAGGCCAGCAGCATCATCACGGACCAGTCTCACCCCGGCCACTCCCTCTTCTCCCCTCTCCCATCGGGCAAGAGGTACAGAAGTGTGAAAACGCACGCACACCTCCAGATTCAGGGACAGTTTCTTCCCAGCTGTTATCGGGCAACTGAACCATCCTCTCACCACAACCAGAGAGCGTCCTGAACTACTATCCACCTCTTATACTATTGTTATAGCAATATAAAGAGCTTTGGCCAACAAGAGTTGTTTTTTAAACGTGCTATATAAATAAAAGTGACTTGACATTGGTGACCCTCGGACTATGTTCGATGGGACTTTGCCGGCTTTACCTAGCACTAAACGTTATTCCCTTATCCTGTATCTGTACACTGTGAATGTCTGGATTGTAATCATGTGTTGTCTTTCCGCTGACTGGTTAGCTCGCAACAAAAGCTTTTCACTGTACCTCAGTCCACGTGACAATAAACTAACTGATGTATCTGCAATGATCAGCATGAACAGACACAGGGAGACAGAGAGTCTAATCGAGAGTGTTTCATTGCCGTATGTAACGAGAACAGAATAAATACTTACTTGCAGCAGCGTAACCAACCGATAAACGTAGACAGACAGATGAGTTGAGTTTATTGTCGCGTGTAGCGAGGTACAGTGAAAAGCTTCTGTTGCGAGCTAACCAGTCAGCGGAAAGACAATACATGATTACAATCGAGCCGTCCACAGTGTACAGATACAGGATAAGGGAATAACGATTAGTGTTAAGGGCCTGTCCCACGTGGTGATTTTTTCGGGGACTGCCGGCATCATTGACTGACGTATCAGGTCACCGAAAAATTTCACGGCGAGACGCGGTGTGTTGCCGTGTTTTTTAGTGTCGCAACATTTTTTTTTATCGCCGCTGAATTTTGAAATGTTCAAAATCTTGTTGGCGACACTGATATAACGCCGGCAGTTGCTGGAAAAATCTCCAAGTGGGACAGGTCCTTTGGATAAAGCCGGCAAAGTCCCATCATGGATAGTCCGAGGGTCCCCAAAGAGGTAGATAGTAGTTCAGGACCGCTCTCTGGTTGTGGTAGGACGGTTCAGTTGCCTGAAAACAGCCGGATAAGGAACTGCAGATGCTGGTTTACACCGAAGATAGACACAAAATGCTGGAGTAACTCAGCGGGACAGGCAGCATCTCTGGAGAGAATGAGTGGGTGACGTTTCGGGTTGAGACCCTTCTTCAGACGTCTGAGTTACCCCAGCTTTGGCGGAGGAGATTAGTTTAACTTGGCATCATGTTCTGCACGGACATTGTGGGCCGAAGGGCCTGTTCCTGTACCGTGTTCTAATGTAAGTTGCTGTTACACCGTCTCCCTGCACTACCACTGTCCCAGCACCAGGTGGAGCATGGACACACCAGTGCCACAGGTTGGTGTTGAGGTGCAGAAACTGCTACAGAATTCACCACCGATCATCCGGCATCTGGTGTTCAGAAACCTCCTTTAATCCGGATTAAAGAGCCCGCTCGGAATCCCCCTCAGCTGTCATAAGATCATAAGCGATAGGAGCAGAATTAGGCCATTCGGCCCATCGAGGGACAGCTAGATTTAGCTCTTAGGGCTAACGGACTCAAGGGATATGGGGAGAAGGCAGGAACGGGGCACTGGTTGTGGATGATCAGCCATGATCACATTGAATGGCGGTGCTGGCTCAAAGGGCCGAATTGCCTACTCCTGCACCTATTTGCTATGTTTCTATAAAGTCTACTCCGCCATTCAATCGTGGCTGATCTATCTCTCCCTCCTAACCCCATTCTCCTGCCTTCTCCCCATAACCCCTGACACCCACACTAATCAAGAATCTATCTATCTCTGCCTTAAAAATATCCACTGACTTGGCCTCCACAGCCGTCTGTGGCAATGAATTCCACAGATTCACCGCCCTCTGACTAAAGAAATGTCTCTTCATCTCCTTCATAAAAGAACGTCCTTTAATTCTGAGGCTGTGCCCTCTGGTCCTAGACTCTCCCATTAGTGGAAACATCCTCTCCACATCCACTCTGTAAGTTGCAATGAGGTGCCCCTCAACCTTCTGAACTCCAGTGAGTACAGGCCCAGTGCCGACAAACGCTCATCATAGGTTAACACACTCATTCCTGGCATGCTGACTGGTTGCATCGTGGCTTGGTTCGGCAACTCGAGCGTCCAGGAGCGGAGAAGAATGCAGAAAGTTGTGACCACTGCCCAGCCCATCATCGGCTCTGACCTCCCCACCATCGAGGGGATCTATCGCAGTCGCTGCCTCAAAAAGACTGGCAGCATCATCAAGGACCCACACCACCCTGGCCACACACTCATCTCTCCACTGCCATCGGGTAGAAGGTTCAGGAACCTGAAATCTGCAACGTCCAGGTTCAGGAACAGCTTCTTCCCCACAGCCATCAGGCTATTAAACTCACCAACAAACAGACTCTGGACTGTGACAGCCTATTGCACTTTATCTGTTTATTTATGTGTATATAAACATGGTCCACGCTATATAGACACACCGATCTGTTCTGTATTCATGCCTACAATACTCTGTTGTGCTGCAGCAAGCAAGAATGTCATTGTCCTACCTGGGACACGTGACAATAACTCTCTAGACTGGACTTGACTTATTCTTGTAAACCTCCTCTGGACCCTCTCCAGAGCCAGCACATCCTTCCTCAGATATGGGGCCCAAAAACTGCTCACAATATTCCAAAATGTGTCCTGACCAGCGGCTTCTAGAGCCTCAGCGTTACGTCCCTGGTTTTGTACACGAGCCCTCGTGAAATAAATGCTGGCATTGAGTTTGCTTTCTTTATGAAGCTGGGTCCCGGGTGTTGCCAGCACGGTACCTACCATCGCCGTTCTCATCCACTAACTGGAATATTCGATCTACAACCTCCTCGGGGGAGAGGAGAGGGGTCCCGTCGTCCGGCTGTTTGCGACACGCTGCCTTCAACCTGTAAATAGACTGGACAAGGGACAGGCTCAGAATCCAGGCGTCAGCAACAGAAGCAAAAATCCACGATGTCCACAACAACAACACAACTCTTGCCATAAGGTCATGAGGGAGTGGAGCAGAATTAGGCCATTCGGCCCATCAAGTCCACTCTGCCATTCAATCATGGCTGATCTATCTCTCCCTCCTAACCCCATTCTCCTGCCCTCTCCCCATAACCCCCGACTAATCAAGAATCTATCTATCTCTGCCTTAAAAATATCCACCTGTCTTGTCCTCTTGTGGCAAAGAATTCCACAGATTCACCACCCTCTGACTAAAGAAATTTCTCATCTCCTACATATAAATACGTCCTTTAATTCTGAGGCTGTGCCCTCTGGTCCTAGACTCTCCCACTAGTGGAAACATCCTCCCCACATCCACTCTATCCAGGTCTTTCACTACTTTGTAAGTTTCAATGAGGTCCCCCCTCATCCTTTAATTCTGAGGCTACGACCTCTAGATCTAGACCAGGGGCTCCCAACCTTTTTCGTCCCGTTTACCCCCGGCAACTTTAATAGCACATAACAATGTTACTTCACTTATTTATGAACAACTAATAGACAATAGATAACAGGTGCAGGAGTAGGCCATTCGGCCCTTCGAGCCAGCACCGCCATTCAATGTGATCACGGCTGATCATCCCCAATCAGTACCCCATTCCTGCCTTCTCCCCATATCCCCTGACTCCACTATCTTCAAGAGCTCTATCTACCTCTCTCTTGAAAGTATCCAGAGAACCGGCCTCCACCGCCCTCTGAGGCAGAGAATTCCACAGACTCATCACTCTCTGTGAGAAAAAGTGTTTCCTCGTCTCCATTCTAAATGGCTTACTCCTTATTCTTAAACTGTGGCCCCTGGTTCTGGACTCCCCCAACATCGGGAACATGTTTCCTGCCTCTATCTTGTCCAATTCCTTAATAATCTTATATGTTTCAATGAGATCCCCTCTCATCCTCCTAAATTCCAGAGTGTACAATCCCAGCCGCTCCATTCTCTCAGCATATGACAGTCCCGCCATCACAGGAATTAACCTTGTAAACCTACGCTGCACTCCCTCAGTAGCAAGAATGTCCTTCCTCATATTAGGGGACCAAAACTGCACATAATACTCCAGGTGTGGTCTCACTAGGGCTCTGTACAACTGCAGAAGGACCTCTTTGCTCCTATACTCAACTCCTCTTGTTATAAAGGCCACCATGCCATTGGCTTTCTTCACTGCCTGCTGTACCTGCATGCTTACTTTCATAGACTGATGTACAAGGACCCCCAGATCCCTTTTCCTAATTTGACACCAGTTAGATAATGATGAACAGACCCAAACACAGTCTGTCAATGAGAACAAATATGTACACATCCACAATGAACTAATTCATCCCCTGGGTCGGCAAAATTTACCCCTGGGGGGTTTGTAAGTAAATAAGTAAGTTTATTGGCCAAGTATTCACATACAAGGAATTTGTCTTGGTGCTGCTCCCACAAGTGACAACATGACATACAGTGACAGTTCAGAATGACTCAGAAAATACTAAACATTAATAATAATAAAACATTAATGATAAAACCCCATTGATCAGGCAAGTGAACCAACTTTACCCCAGGTTGGGAACCCCGTGCTCTGGCCTCTCCCACTGGTGGGAACCATATAACAATTACAGCACGGAAACAGGCCCTCTCGGCCCTTCCAGTCCGTGCCGACCATTTATTTTCCCCTAGTCCCATCTACCTGCACTCAGACCATACCCCTCCATTCCCTTCCCGTCCATATACCTATCCACTTCACTTTTAAATGTTAAAATCGATCCTGCCTCCACCACTTCTGCTGGAAGATCATTCCACACAGCCACCACTCTCTGAGTAAAGAAGTTCCCCCTCATGTTACCCCTAAACTTCTGTCCCTTAATTCTCATGTCATGCCCTCTTGTTTGAATCTTCCCTACCCTCAATGGGAAAAGCTTATCCACGTCAACTCTGTCTATCCCTTTCATCATTTTAAAGACCTCAATCAAGTCCCCCCTTAACCTTCTGCGCTCCAAAGAATAAAGACCTAACTTGTTCAACCTTTCTCTGTAACTTAGTTGCTGGAACCCAGGCAACATTCTAGTAAATCTCCTCTGTACTCTCTCTATTTTGTTGACATCCTTCCTATAATTAGGCGACCAAAATTGTACACCATACTCCAGAATTGGTCTCACCAATGCCTTGTACAATTACTTCCCTACTCCTATATTCAATGCTCTGATTTATAAAGGCCAGCACACCAATAGCTTTCTTTACCACCCTATCTACATGCGATTCCACCTTCAGGGAAGATGAGTGGATGACAGTAAGACAACCGTTGTCCAGAAGTGTGGGCTGGACATTGTGGTCACCAACCTCCACTATCCCCAGCAGCTCAGCCTTGTCGATGCATCCGTTGCCATCTTTGTCGTACACTTTGAAGGTCCATTTCAGCTTGTGCTCCAGGTTGCCTCTCAGCACCAGGTTGAGCGCGGCCACATATTCCAGGAAATCAATGGTGTTGTCCTGTCAGAAATGGCGATGACAAATAACGTTTCACATCATTTCACAGCGTTCAAACTCCCCCTCCCATTCCGTATCCGACCTCTCGGTCCTGGGCCTCCTCCACGGCCAGAGTGAGCAACACCGCAAGTTGGAGGAACAGCACCTCATATTCCGCTTGGGGAGTCTGCATCCTCTGGGCTTAAACATTGATTTTTCTCAATTCTGTTAACCCTTGCTGTCTCCTCCCCCTCCCCACCTCTCCCTCAGCCCTCGGGCCCTGGCATTCCCTCTCTCTCTCTATCTCTCCCCCACCCAAGTCTCATTTTCACACCACAAACAGCTTACAACGGCCTGTTTCCTTCATCATCGATACTTTTTTGCATCTTTCATTCATTGTTCTTTATCTCTCCACATCACCGTCTATATCTCTCGTTTCCCTGATCCCTGACCAGTCTGAAGAAGGGTCTCGACCCAAAACGTCGCCTATCTCCTTCGCTCCTTAGATGCTGCTGCACCCGCTGAGTTTCTCCAGCCTTTTGTGTGCCCACGTTTCACATCATAGCGTCCATCACCCAGACCAGAGTCCCCGCCCTCAATAGACAGGCACAGAGTGCTGGAGTAACTCAGCGGGTGGGACAGGCAGCATCTGTGGAGAACAGGGACATTCTAGCTCAGTTTAGATATGCAGCGCGGAAACAGGCCCTTCGGCCCACCGAGTCTGCACTAGCCAGCCATCCCCGCACAGTAACACTATCCGACCCACACTGGGGACAAACTTGGAGTGTGGGAGGAAACCGGAGCACCCGGAGAAAACCCACGCAGGTCACAGGGAGAACGTGCAAACTCCGCACAGACAGCGCCCGTAGTCAGGATGGAACCCGGGTCTCCGGCGCTGTGAGGCAGCAGCCCTACCCGCTGCATCGCCACCGAATAGGTGATGTTTCTGAAGAAGGGTCTCGATCCGAATCGTCACCTGTGCACGTTCTCCACAGATGCTGCCCGACCCGCGGAGTTACTCCAGCACTCTGTGTGTGTGTGTGTGTCTGCCGTTGTACCTGCGCTGTGTATATGGTCCACCCCCACCCATCGCCCCCCACGCCCCCCCCCGTTCCCCGCTCACCCCGTTCTTGTCGAAGGCGCGGAACAAGTTCTCGATGTATTCGGCAGCCTCCTCGTTGTCCAACACTCCACAGAAGCGCCTGAACTCGTGGAAGAAGAGCGTGCCGCTGGGGCACTCGGTGACAAACTTCTTGTACCAGTCCTGCAGCTCGGCCACCCCGATCTCCCCCTGGTCCCCGCTCCCAGCGCCCCCACTCCCCGCCTGGCCCATGCCCCCCGCCCCCCTGCCCGGCGATGCCCAGGGACCGGACCCTCCCCTCCCTCCCCTCCCCCGGCTACCCGCTGCCCCTCTCCCTCTCCCCCTCCCCTCCTGCCTCTATCCTACAACCCCCCCGCTCCCTGCGCCCAGTTCTTCATGAGGAGTCTGTCCTCTCTCTGTCTCCCCCTGTTTGGGCCGGGGGTCTGGTTGGTGTTTCTCCCTCTGGTGTTGCAGGAAGCCCCCCCTCCCTGCTCCTTGTCCTCCAGTACGCCCCCCCCCCCTCTGCTCCTTGTCCTCCAGCAGGGCGCTGGCTGTGAGACGAGGCGCCCGGCGATTATCACTGCGAGATGTCACGTCGTCTCAAACAGGCCAATACCCGCTTAACCTGGACGCGGCTCAGTCAGTTGATGAAGAGCTTTCCCGCGACCTTCCCTGGGCACCTGGTGACCTTCAGGTGGGAGGGGGGAGAGGGGGTAGAGAGGCTCCTGACAGTTGTGGAGCCGATGCCTCACAGCGCCAGAGACCCGGGTTCGATCCTGACCTTGGGTGCTGTCTGTGTGGAGATGGCACGTTCTCCCCGTGAAGCCAGAGGAAGGAATTTAGAGTGAAAGGGGACGGGGGGGTGGGTGTACAGGCAATGGGGCACGAGGTAGAGAAGGGGGGGAGGGGGGGGGGGGTTGTAGAAGCCAGTGTTCACACCGCTGGGGTGTAAGTTGCCCAAGTCAAGTATGAGGTGCTGTTCGTCCAATGTGCGCTGGGCCTCAGGGCACAACTGGGCCCAGGACAGGGGGGTCAGTGTGGGAATGGGAGATATGGACATTCTGAACTATTAGTAAGCACAGTTATACTTCTCAGAATCGATGTGTAAAAGGTTCAGGTGCTGGGAACAGTCAGGGGTTGAACGCGAGACCACCAGTGGGTTATTGATCAGTGCGGGGGTCAGGGGTTATGGGGAGAAGGCAGCCAGGGTGGGGTTAGGAGGGAGAGATAGATCAGCCAGGACTGAGTGGCGAAGTAGACTTAGAAATATAGAAACATAGAAAATAGGTGCAGGAGTAGACCATTCGGCCCTTCGAGCCAGAATCGCCATTCATTGTGATCATGGCTGATCATCCTCAATCAGTACCCCGTTCCTGCCTTCTCCCCACATCCCCTGACTCCGTTATTTTTAAGAGCCCTATCTAGCTCTCTCTTGAAAGTATCCAGAGAACCGGCCTCCACCGCCCTCTGAGGCAGAGAATTCCACAGACTCACAACTCTCTGTGAGAAAAAGTGTTTCCTCGTCTCCGAGCCAGCACCGCCATTCATTGTGATCATGGCTGATCGTCCCCAATCAATAACCCGTGCCTGCCTACTCCCCACATCCCTTGACCCCACTAGCCCCTAGAGCTCTCTCTAACTCTCTCTTAAATCCATCCAGTGACTTGGCCTCCACTGCCCTCTGTGGCAGGGAATTCCACGAATTCACAACTCTCTGGGTGAAACCGGTTTTTTTTTTCTCATCTCAGTCTTAAATGACCTCCCCTTTAGTCTAAGAGTTGATGGGCCGAATGGCCTAATTCTGCTCCTGGAACATGAACTGGTGAACAATAGCGGGGAATAACCGTGAAGTGGTGCGCCATGTCCCTGTACATTCGGCAGATGTTTCCTCTCCAGTGTGTCCTTGAAGGCTGCAGGCAGGGACATTAGTCTTCTGATCTTCACCAGCTATTACTGTCATAATCAGTAATAAGGAGATTTGATCGGGGCCATCAGTGTCACGTGTGGGATTTAGTTCACGTGTGTCGGAAGGAACTGCAGATGCCGGTTTAAACCGAAGATAGACACAAAGTGCTGGAGTAACTCAGCGGGACAGGCGGCGTCTCTGGAGAGAAGGAATGGGTGACGTTTCAGGTCGAGACCCTTCTTCACACATTTAAACAGGGAAGGGTCCCAAGCCGAGACATCACCCATCCTTTTACTCCAGAGATCCTGCCTGTCCCGCTGAGTTACTCCAGCATTGTGTGTCTATCTTCAGTGTGAACCAGTATCTGTAGTTACACAAAAAAAGGGTCTGAAGAAGGGTCTCGACCCGAAACGTCGCCTATCTCCTTCGCTCCTTAGATGCTGCTGCACCCGCTGAGTTTCTCCAGCTTTTTTTGTGTAACTCTCGATTCTCCAGCATCTGCAGTTCCTTCTTTAACACAGTATCTGTAGTTCCTTCCTGCTCCAACTAGAAGCTTCTAGTTTCTGGGGATTTCCTTTTTGATCTTCAAGCATTTGTTGTGTAAACATTGCAGGAGTCTTGGTTTCACTGAGCAAGAGAGTTTGCAACCAACCACAACTCCCCGAGACAGAAACTCTCCTCAGAGGATGGGAAACAGGCCCTTCGGCCCAACCTGGCCATGCTGACCAAGATACCCATATAAACTAATCCCATTATCCTAATCCCAGTCTAAAGAAGGGTCTCCTGCCGAATCCCACCCATCCCTTCTCTCCAGAGATGCTGCCTGTCCCGCTGAGTTACTCCAAGGTCTGGTTGGTGAATGCAGCTGGGACGAATAAGGTGACTGAGATGAGGAAAAAAAAATCACCCAGAGTGGTGAGTCTGTGGAATTCTCTGCCTCAGAGGGCGGTGGAGGCCGGTTCTCTGGATGCTTTCAAGAGAGAGCTAGATAGGGCTCTTAAAGATAGCGGAGTCAGGGGATATGGGGAGAAGGCAGGAACGGGGAACTGATTGGGGACGATCAGCCATGATCACATTGAATGGCGGTGCTGGCTCGAAGGGCCGAATGGCCTCCTCCTGCACCTATTGTCTGTCTGTCCCGTGAAATTACTCCGGCATTTTGTGTCCATCTTCGGTTTAATCCAGCATCTGCAGTTCCCAAGGGAGGGGGGGGGGGGAGGGGGGGGGGGAGGGGGGGGGGGAGGGGGGGGGGGAGGGGGGAGGGGGGGGAGGGGGGGAGGGGGGGGAGGGGAGGGGGAGGGTTGGGGAAGAGTGAGGAGAGAACGGGGAGAGAGAAGAGAGAGGGGGAGGATTGGGGAGAGAGCGGGGGGGGGGGGGTGGGGAGGGAGAGGGGGGGAAGAGAGAGAGAGAGAGGGGGGGAGGGAGAGAGAGAGAGGGGGGGAGGGAGAGAGAGAGAGGGAGGGAGGGGGGGGGGCTGCTTGCCGGGATTCCCCGGGGTGAGTGGGTGGGGGGGAGGAGCGATACCTGACTCAGCGCCGCCGCTCCCGGCGAAACCGACAGGTAAACGCACCTGGCCCCGTGACCGTGCGTCAGATACACCTGGACAAAGCACAGGCTGCCCGGGACAGGGAAGTGGAGAGAGGGAGAGGGAGAGGGAGAGGAGAGGGAGAGGGAGAGGGAGAGGGAGAGGGAGAGGGAGAGGGAGAGGGAGAGGAGAGGGAGAGGGAGAGGCGCAGGAAGCAGAGAGAAGAAGGAAAAAGTAGAGAGAGCGAAGGTGAGTGAGAGAGACGAAAGTGCGTGGAGGGAGGGGGGAGGGAGGGAGGGAGGGGGAGAGAGGGGGAGAGAGGGGGAGAGAGGGGGAGAGAGGGGAGAGAGGGGAGAGAGGGGGAGGAGAGAGGGGGCCGGGACACGCGGGGCTCCGGGTGAGAGTCGGCAGCGTCTGTGGAGCGGAAACGGGGGGTGAGTGAAGGGGGGAGCGCGGAGGCCGGGTCTGTCTCTGTCTCTGTGGGACACAACACCTTCTCCAAGGCCGAATGGGTGCAGTTTCTCTCTCCCCACCCCCCCCCCCCCTCTCTCCCCCCCCCCTCTCTCGCTCTCCCCCCCCCCCCTCTCTCTCCCCACCCCTTCTCTGTCCCCGTGTGTGTGTGTGTGTGTGTGTGTGTGTGTGGGGGGGGGGGAGATGTGTATTCTGGCTGATGCTTATCTTGTTTGCATTACAATTGCAGATTCCCTGCTGCTGGGGGAAGGGACACACAGACACACACAGAGACAGAGAGACACACACAGAGACACGCACATACCTACACGCACAGACGCACACACACACAGACAGAGAGAGAGAGACACACAGAGACGCACGCACACGCACAGAGAGACACACACGAACATAGACACACACACCTACACACACACCTACACACACACCTACACACACACACAGACACACACACACAGACACACACACGCACCCACACACACCTACACACACACAGACACACACACAGACACACACACAGACACACACACACAGACACACACACGCACCCACACACACCTACACACACACAGACACACACACAGACACACACACAGACACACACACACAGACAGAGAGAGAGAGAGACACACACACTCTTCATTGTGGAGTGCCGGGTTAGTTTCTATGTATCTAGGCACTCTGTGTGTGTGTGTGTGTGTGGAGTGGGTGGTGATGCGAGTTTGTGGGAGTTACTCTCTGGGTGGAGTGTGGACTTGGTGTTCAGGGCCTGGCACTCGCTGCTCTCTCTCTCTCTCTGTGTTCATGGAAGCAGCTTCAGTCTCCTGCTTGATGCCACTGGGTCGGGCAGCGTCTGTGGAGGGCAGGGACCCACAACGTCCTCGCCTGTCCATTCCCTCCCCAGATGCTGCCTGACCCACTGAGTTCCTCCAGCACTTTGTGCTTTGCTCAAGTTTGCAGCACCTGCAGTTGGTTGTGTCTCTGGCATCTGACTGCCAGAATCATTTGCTCCAGATTCCCTTCAGGAAATTCCCTCCGGTCCTGACCTCCCATCTCCCTCATCGGAGACCTTTGAACTATCCATCAGATCATGTGATAGGAGCAGAATTAGGCCATTCGGCCCATCAGGTCTACTCCGCCATTCATTCATGGCTGATCTATCCCTCCCTCCTAACCCCATTCTCCTGCCTTCTCCCCACAACCCCCGACACATATTTAATCTGCGTTTCAGCTCAGTTTATTGTCACGTGTAGCGAGGTACAGTGAAAAGCCTTTGTTGCGTGCTAACCAGTCAGCGGAAAGACAACACATGATTACAATCGAGCCGTCCACAGTGTACAGATACATGATAAGGGAATAACGTTTAGTGCAAGGTAAAGCCAGCAAAGTCCGATCAAGGATAGTCCGAGGGTCACCAATGAGGTAGATAGTAGTTCAGGACCGCTCTCTGGTTGTGCTGGGATGATTCAGTTGCCCGATAACAGCCGGGAAGAAACTGTCCCTGAATCTGGAGGTGTGCGTTCGTTTTCACACTTCTGTACCTCTTGCCCGATGGGAGAGGGGAGAAGAGGGAGTGGCCGGGGTGAGACTGGTCCGTGATGATGCTGCTGGCCTTGCCGAGGCAGCGTGAGGTGTAGATGGATCTTAAATGGAGGGACATTTATCTTGCACTAATTGTTGGCCCTTGATCCTGTGTCTGTACACTGTGGACCGCTTGATTGTGATCATTTATAGTCTTGTCTTTAGCTGGCAAACAAAAGCTTTCCACTGTACCTCAATACATGTGACAAGATTAAACTAAACTAAACATAGAGGTGTATAGAATCATGAGAGGAATAGATCGGGTAGAGTCTCTTGCCCAGAGTTGGTGAATCGAGGACCAGAGGACACGGGCTCAAGGTGAAGGGGGAAATATTTAATAGGAACCTGAGGGGTAACTTTTTCACACAGAGGGTAGTGGGTGTACGGAGGTAGTTGAGGCTGGCACTATACCATTGTTTAAGAAACAGTTAGATGGTACATGGATAGGACAGGTTTAGAGGGATATGGACCAAGCGCAGGCAGGTGGGGCATGTTGGCCGGTGTGGGCATGTTGGGCCGAAGGGCCTGTTTCCACACTGTGTCACTCTATGATTCTATCCCAACTGTTTAAGAAGCAGTCAGACGGGTGTAGGAAGGAACTGCAGATGCTGGTTTAAACCGTAGACACAAAATGCTGGAGTAACTCAACGGGACAGGCAGCATCTCTGGAGAGAAGGCAGGAGAATGGGGTTGAGACCCTACATGGCTAGAACAGGTTTGGGGGGGATATGGGCCAAACACGGGTAGTTTGATCTTATGGAGACTCGTGTAGCTGGGACATATCTGCCGGTGTGGGCCAGTTGTTACCGTGCCGTGTCCCTCTGTGACTCCGTTAAGTCACTGTCCCACTGTACGAGTTTACCCAAGAGCTCTCCCGAGTTTAAAAAAAAATCAAACTCGTGGTAAGTATGTAGAATGTACGTAGCGGGTACGTCGGAGCCCGTGGACATCTCGTAGCGGCTCGTAACGCTAACGGCAGGTACTCGGGGAACGCGGTCAGCTCGTGAAGTATTTTCAACATGTTGAAAAATGTCCACGAGAGCCCCGAGTCCCTACGAGCGGCCATTACCGTAAATCTCCGAGTCCGAATCGGGGTAATCTCGGGAGAACTCTTGAATTACCTCGTACAGTGGGACAGGCCCTTTACTCTGTGTGTGTGTGTGTCTCTCTCTGTCCCCGTCTCTCCCTGTGTGTCTCCCTGTGCCTCTCCCCGTGACTCTCTGTCTCCGTGTCTCCTCGCAGGTTGGCGTTGTGCGTGGGGGAGGGGAGATGATGGCGGTACACCCACGCAGGGTGCGTCTGAAGCCGTGGCTCATGGCGCAGGTGGACAGCGGACTCTTCCCGGGCCTGGTGTGGCTCCACCGAGACAACAAACGCTTCCAGATCCCGTGGAAACACGCCACCCGCCACAGCCCGCCGCAGGACGAGGAGAACACCATCTTCAAGGTGAAGTCTCCACGCACCAGCTCACTCTGATGAGCCCGCCCGCGACTCGCTGCTCGCCCACCGTTCCAATAGACAATAGGTGCAGGAGTAGGCCATTCGGCCCTTCCAGCCAGCACCGCCATTCAATGTGATCATGGCTGATCATCCCCAATCAGTACCCCGTTCCTGCCTTCTCCCCATATCCCCTGACTCCGCTATCTTTAAGAGCCCTATCTCGCTCTCTCTTGAAAGCATCCGGAGAACCGGCCTCCACCGCCCTCTGAGGCAGAAAATTCCGCAGACTCACAACTCTGTGAGAAAAAGTGTTTCCTTGTCTCCGTTTTAAATGGCCGACCCCTTATTCTTAATCTGTGGCCCCTGGTTCTGGACTCCCCCAACATCGGGAACACGTTTCCTGCCTCTAGCGTGTCCAAGCCCTTAACAATCTTATATGTTTCAATGAGATCCCCTCTCATCCTTCTAAACTCCAGAGTGTACAAGCCCAGCCGCTCCATTCTCTCGGCATATGACAGCCCCGCCATCCCGGGAATTAACCTTGTAAACCTACGCTGCACTCCCTCAATAGCAAGAATGTCCTTCCTCAAATTAGGGGACCAAAACTGCACACAATACTCCAGGTGTGGTCTCACTGGGGCTCTGTACAACTGCAGAAGGACCTCTTTGCTCCTATACTCGATGACTCCTGTTCTGAAGGCCAACATGCCATTGGCTTTCTTCACTGCCTGCTGTACCTGCATGCTTACTTTCATAGGGTTACACAAAAAGCTGGAGAAACTCAGCGGGTGCAGCAGCATCTAAGGAGCGAAGGAGATAGGCGACGTTTCGGGTCGAGATCCTTCTTCAGACTGGTCAGGGATCAGGGAAACGAGAGATATAGACGGTGATGTGGAGAGATAAAGAACAATGAATGAAAGATATGCAAAAAAGTATCGATGATAAAGGAAACAGGCCGTTGTAAGCTGTTTGTAGTGTGAAAATGAGAAGCTAGTGCGACTTGGGTGGGGGAGAGATAGAGAGAGAGGGAATGGGAGGGGGAGTTGAAGTGCTGAGCCACCGGGAGGTCGGGTTGGTTATTGCGGACCGAGCGGAGGTGTTCGGCGAAACGGTCGCCCAGCCTCCGCTTGGTCTCACCGATGTAGATCAGCTGGCATCTGGAGCAACGGATGCAGTAGATGAGGTTGGAGGAGGTGCAGGTGAACCTCTGTCGGACTTGGAAGGACTGCTTGGGTCCCTGAAAGGAGTGGATGGGGGAGGTGAAGGGACAAGTGTAGCATCTCTAGCGGTTGCAAGGGAAAGTGCCCGGGGAAGGAGTGGAGCAGGAGGGAAGGGAAGAATTGACGAGGGAGTTGCGGAGGGAGCGGTCTTTGCGGAAGGCAGATAGGGGGGGAGATGGGAAGATGTGGCGAGTGGAGGGGTCATGCTGGAGGTGGCGAAACTGGCGGAGGACTATGTGTTGTATGTGCCGGCTGGTGGGCTGAAAGGTGAGGACCAGGGGGACTCGGCCCTTGTTGTGAGTGGGGGAATGGGGAGAGAGGGCAGTGTTGCGGGGTATGGAGGAGGCCCTGGTGCGAGCCTCATCTATAGTGGGGGAGGGGAAACCCCGTTCTCTGAAGAATGAGGACATTTTTCATAGACTGATGAACAAGGACCCCCAGATCCCGTTGTACTTCCCCTTTTCCCCAACTTGATGCCATTTAGATAGTAATCTGCCTTCCAGTTTTTGCTACCAAAGTGGATAACCTCAAATTTATCCGCATTAAACTTCATCTGCCCTCCCCCCAACCTGTCCAAGTCACCCTGCATCCTCCTCACAGTTCACACTGCCACCCAGCTTTGTGTCATCTGCAAATTTGCTAATGTTACTTTGAATCCCTTCATCCAAATCATTGATGTATATTGTAAATAGCTGCGGTCCCAGCACCGAGCCTTGCGGTACCCCACTAGTCACTGCCTGTCATTCTGAAAGGGACCCGTTAATCCCCACTCTCTGTTTCCTGTCGGCCAACCACTTCTCTATCCATGTCAGCACTCTGCCCCCAATACCATGAACCCTGACCTGAAACGTCACCCATTCCTTCTCTCCAGAGATGCTGCCTGTCGCGCTGAGTTACTCCAGCATTTTGTGTCTACCTTTGGTTTAAACCAGCACCTGCAGTTCCTTCCCACATACAACATAGACAATAGGTGCAGGAGGAGGCCATTCGGCCCTTTGAGACCGCATCGCCATTCAACATGATCATGGCTGATCATCCACAATCAATACCCCGTTCCTGCTTTCTCCCCATATCCCTAAGAGCTAAATCTTGAAAACATCCAGTGAATCTGCCTCCACTGCCTTATGTGGCAGAGAATACCACAGGTTCACAACTCTGTGGGTGAAAAGTGCTGCCACTGCTGATTATTGGCAGCACAGCCTGCAATGTCCGTGCTGGAGTAACTCAGCGGGTCAGGCAGCATCTGTGGAGAACATGGATAGGTGACGTTTGGGTCGAGACCCTATGTCTGAGGAAAGGTTACGACCCAAAACGTCACCTATCCATGTTCTCCACAGATGCTGCCTGACCCGCTGAGTTACTCCAGCACTCTGTGTCTATACTTGGTCTTGCCATTGTGTTTGGCACGGACATTGTGGGCCGAAGGGCCTGTCCTTGTGCTGTTCTGTGGTCCAGGGAGTTGGTGGTGGGGGGGGTGGGGGAGTGGGATGTTGAGGGGGGGGGGGGGGGGTGACTGTGGGTGTGGCAGGGTTAACGGTTGTGTGGGACCTGCAGGCGTGGGCTGTGGAGACGGGCAAGTACCAGGACGGCATTGACGAGCCGGACCCTGCCAAGTGGAAGGCTCAGCTCCGCTGTGCACTGAACAAGAGCCGCGAGTTTAACCTGGTCTACGACGGCACCAAGGAGGTGCCCATGAACCCACTGAAGATCTACCAGGTGTGTGACATCCCCCAGCCCAGCGGGGCCCACAGCAACCCAGGTAGGTCCACGTCACTCTCTCGCTCTCGCTCCCACCCCCTCGCCCCCCACTTTCCCCCTCCACCCCCCCCCCCCCCCCCCTACACACACTGGGGACAACCTACAAACTCTACCAAAGCCAATTAACCTACAAACCCGCACGTCTTTGGAGTGTGGGAGGAAACCGGAGCACCCGGAGAAAACCCACAGAGGTCACGGGTAGAGAACGTGCAAACTCCGTACAGACAGCATCCATGGTCATACACAAAAGCTGGTGTAACTCAGACGGACAGGAAGCGTCTCTGGAGAGACCTTCCTTGCACCGTAGTCGGGATTGAACCCGGGTCTCTGGCGCTGGAAGGCACCGTGCACCACCGTGCCGGCCCAACTTGTCTATGCCGACCTCAATGCCCCATCTACATTAGACCCACCTGCTGGTGTCTGCTCCTATTCACGCACCTGCCCAGGTGTCCGTCCCTCTACACCGTCCCCCTACACGCACCTGTCGTGTGCGTCCCCCTACACTGTCCCCCGCGCTGACCTGTTCCCGTGCGACCGCAGGCTCGGTTCCCTGGGAGGATAACGACGTGGACTTGGAGGACGAGGATGACGAGGACTTGGGATCATCGCAGCCCCAGGTGGAGGTGAGTGACGGGAACATTGTGCAGATGCTCGGCCCAGCCCAGCCCAGCCCTGACGCCCCAATAAATGCCCCATTATGGCAACCGGGTTAGCACGGGCTAGATGGGCCAAAGGGGGGTCACTGTATGTATGCGTGTGTGTTTGTGTATGTGCTTGTCTGTGTGTGTGTCTATGTGTACGCTTGTGTGTGTGTCTGTGTTCTGCGTCCCTCTCTCTGCGTCCCTCTCTCTGCGTCCCTCTCTCTGCGTCCCTCTCTCTGCGTCCCTCTCTCTGCGTCCCTCTCTCTGCGTCCCTCTCTCTGCGTCCCTCTCTCTGCGTCCCTCTCTCTGCGTCCCTCTCTCTGCGTCCCTCTCTCTGCGTCCCTCTCTCTGCGTCCCTCTCTCTGCGTCCCTCTCTCTGCGTCCCTCTCTCTGCGTCCCTCTCTCTGCGTCCCTCTCTCTGCGTCCCTCTCTCTGCGTCCCTCTCTCTGCGTCCCTCTCTCTGCGTCCCTCTCTCTGCGTCCCTCTCTCTGCGTCCCTCTCTCTGCGTCCCTCTCTCTGCGTCCCTCTCTCTGCGTCCCTCTCTCTGCGTCCCTCTCTCTGCGTCCCTCTCTCTGCGTCCCTCTCTCTGCGTCCCTCTCTCTGCGTCCCTCTCTCTGCGTCCCTCTCTCTGCGTCCCTCTCTCTGCGTCCCTCTCTCTGCGTCCCTCTCTCTGCGTCCCTCTCTCTGCGTCCCTCTCTCTGCGTCCCTCTCTCTGCGTCCCTCTCTCTGCGTCCCTCTCTCTGCGTCCCTCTCTCTGCGTCCCTCTCTCTGCGTCCCTCTCTCTGCGTCCCTCTCTCTGCGTCCCTCTCTCTGCGTCCCTCTCTCTGCGTCCCTCTCTCTGCGTCCCTCTCTCTGCGTCCCTCTCTCTGCGTCCCTCTCTCTGCGTCCCTCTCTCTGTCTCTGTGCTGATCTGCCCTTTCTTTTACACACAGATGCAAGAGAGCTTCCCCTTTCTCAACTTAAACGGTAAGTGCCTGCGTTATTGCCGTGAATCTAACCTGTGGACGAGCCCGCTGCACCGTTTCCAGACACTTGAACTAATGCAGGGTCTCGGCTCGAAACATTGCCGTTCCCCTCCACAGATGCTGCTTGTCCCCGCTGAGTCTCACCTGCAGATTGCGTGTTGCTGGTGACTGAGGTTAGAGTGGGTGGAACCGGGCAGAGCTGCAGTAACTCAGCGGGTCAGGCAGCATCTGTGGAGAACATGGATAGGTGACGTTTCACAGAGTGCTGGAGTAACTCAGCGGGTCAGGCAGCATCTGTGGAGAGAGGGAATGGGTGGCGTTTCAGGTCGAGACTCTTTTTCAGACTGTGTCGGGGGGAGGAACATACATAGATAAGCAAGTGTAAGGTGTGAAAACAAGACAAAGGAGATGAAGATCAAGAAAAATATAGAATAGATCGGTGTTGGCTGGGAGAAGGTAACAACAAACAAACAGAGAGAATGTAGTCGGGGACAGTCAGACTAGTGGGAGAACTGGGATGGGGGAGGGGATGGAGGGAGAGGGAAAGCCAGGGCTACTTGAAGTTAGAGAAGTCAATGTTCACACCGCTGGGGTGGAAGCTGCCCAAGCGGAATATGAGGAGCTGTTCCTCCAATTTGCGCTGGGCCTCACTCTGACAACGGAGGAGGCCCAGGACAGAAAGGTCCGTGTGGGAATGGGCGGGGCAGTTAACGTGTTTGGCAACCGGGAGATCAGGTCGGTTTAGACGGACTGAGCGGAGATGTTCAGCGAAACAAAGTCAAAGTAGACTTTATTGTCAATTGAAGTAATGCAACAAGTAGTTACACAGAGGATTGAAATTGCGTTTCCCCGTACTCCACATGTGCAAGTAATATTTATTTATAACACAGACGGACAATATACCTTTAAAAAATAGACATTATATAAAATAATTCACAGTGTGCCAGAGTCTAGTCACATTTTGAGGTATGTTATTAAGGTGCAATAATAAAAGGTACAATATAGAAAAGTGCAAATAGCGTACTACAGACATTGAGTTAAAGTTATCTGACAGTCAGTTGGTCTTTGTTTGTGGAATGTTCATGGAATTTTCTTGAGTGAGTTGAGTCGTCTGACGGCCTGAGGGAAAAAGCTGGTTTTGAATCAGGTGGTTTTGCTCCGCGGGATGGGCGGTGTCTTTGATGATGTCGGTTGCTCTCTTGCGACAGCGAGACGGGTATAAGTCCTGGATTGCTGGTTGGGGTGATCTTCTCCGCTGTCCTCACCACTCTCTGTAGGGCCTTCTGGTCAGCAGCAGAGCAACTGCCATACCAGACTGAGAGACTGCTGGTAAGAATGCTCTCAATGGCACCCCTGTAAAAGGTGCCAATGATCGCCGAGCCTGCGCTTGGTCTCGCCGATATACAGGAGTCCACACCTGGAACAGCGGATACAGTGGATGAGGTTGGAGGAGGTGCAAGTGAACCTCTGCCTCACCTGGAAAGACAGTCGGGGTCCTTGGACCGAGTCTGGGTGATGGGGGGGGGAGGGTTGGAGTTAGCGTTGGGCTTCAGCTATTCACAAGTTGTATCAATGATTTACCCACGGAAAACAAGTGTGGCTTACGCGGGCCAATGGCCGGCAGCGAGAGGCAGCGAGCGTGAGCAGTTTGAGGGCCAGAGGGCACGGCCTCAGAATTAAAGGACGTTCCTTTAGGAAGGAGATGAGGAGGAATTTCTTTAGTCAGAGGGTGGTGAATCTGTGGAACTCATTGCCACAGACGGCTGTGGAGGCCAAGTCATTGTGTATTTTTAAGATAGATTCTTTATAGGTCAGGGGATGTCGGGGGTTATGGGGAGAAGGCAGGGGAATGGGGTTAGGAGGGAGAGATAGATCAGCCATGATTGAATTGCGGAGTAGACTTGATGGGCCGAATGGCCTAATTCTGCTCCTATCACTTGTGAAGAGGGTGCAATGAGTCTGTGGGGAGTGAGGGGCAATAACTATGCAGGTGGAGTATTGTGTGGAGGCTCAAAGATGGGCCGTTGAGTCTGAGGGTCAGGAAGTCATGATATGACTCTGGGGGGGGGGGGGGGGGGAATTGCGTGCAGTTCACTCGGCTTGTACTCGATAGAATTTAGGAGATTGAGGGGGGATCTTATAGAGACGTACAAAATTCTTAAGAGGTTGGACAGGCTAGATGCAGGAAGATTGTTCCCGATGTTGGGGAGGTCCAGGACAAGGGGTCACAGCTTAAGGATAAGGGGGAAGTCTTTTAGGACCGAGATGAGAAAAACATTTTTCACACAGAGAGTGGTGAGCCTGTGGAATTCTCTGTCACAGAGGGTAGTTGAGGCCAGTTCATTGGCTATATTTAAGAGGGAGTTAGATGTGGCCCTTGTGGCTAAAGGGATCAGAGGGTATGGAGAGAAGGCAGGTACGGGATACTGAGTTGGATGATCAGCCATGATCATATTGAATGGTGGTGCAGGCTCGAAGGGCCGAATGGCCTCTACTCCTGCACCTAATTTCTATGTTTCTATGTTCCATTGTTCCGTTGGGGACCTGACGATGGAACTCTCAAAACGTCAGCTCGCCCCGTTACGGGAAGGATGAGGAGGGTCGCCATAACGCTGGAGTAACTCAGCGGGACAGGCAGCATCTCTGGGGAGAAGGAATGGGTGACGTTTCGGGACGAGACCCTTCTTCAGACTGGTCCAGACCCGCAAACGTCGCCCATTCCTTCTCGCCACAGATGCTGCCTGTCCCGCTGAGTTACTCCAGCACTCTGTGTTTTTCCTGGTGTTTCTACAAATGGGGGAATGGGAGGTGAACTATGGGATGTTGTGATGTGGCTGGGTCGGCTGCAAGAGCCATGATGGGTGCAGGGGTCAATGAAGGGTCATACTGAGCTGTGTTGGTGACGTGACGTTTCTGTGTCCAGACTCCCCGATGCCCCCAGCGAGCGAGTCCAGCTGCTCCCCCAGTGACTGGATCAAGGCCGACCCCGACCTCATCCTTCACACGGACCCTCCCCTGCTCACCGAGATGTTCAGCACCCCGGAGACTTGGATCAGCTCGCTGCCCAGTAAGTAGCGCACCGCCCCGTACAGCAGTGGACCCTCCCTCCACACTACCCTGCACCCGCACCCACCCCACTACCCCCCCTCCACACTAACCCCCAGCCCCAGTACAGCAGTGGACTCCGCCCCACCCATCCGCACCCACCCCCAGCCCCACCCCCGCTCCACACTAACCCCCAGACCCCCCTCCACACTACCCCCACCCACCCCACTACCCCCCAGCCCCAAACCCACCCCACCCTCCACACTACCCCCCACCCGCACCCCCCACTCCACTACCCCCCAGTACAGCAATGGACCCCCCCTCCACACTACCCCCCAGCCCCATCCTCCACACTACGCCCCAGCCCCACCCTGCATCCACCACACTACCCCCCCCCCCCCGCACCCAGCCCACTGTGCACCCAGCCCCACCTCCCATCCTCCCGCACCTACCTCCACCCCCCCCCCCCCCTCAACCCAGCCCACTCCCCCCTCCTCCCCACCCCACTGTCTGTACGGAGTTTGCACGTTCTACCCATGACCACGTGGGTTTTCTCCAGGTGCTCTGGTTTCCTCCCACATAGAAACATAGACAATAGGTGCAGGAGGAGGCCATTCGGCCCTTCGACACAGCACCACCATTCAATGTGATCATGGCTGATCATCCACAATCAGTACCCCGTTCCTGCCTTCTCCCCATATCCCTTGATTCCGTTAGCCCAAAGAGCTAAATCTAACCCTTGAAAACATCCTGTGAATTGGCCTCCACTGCCTTCTGTGGCAGAGAATTCCACAGATTCACAACTCTTTGGCTGAAAAGGTTTAACCTCATCTCAGTCCTAAATGGCCGACCCCTTATTTTTAAACTGTGACCCCTGGTTCTGGACTCCCCCAACATCGGGAATGTTTTTCCTGCATCTAGCCTGTCCAATCCCTTAAGAATTGTATATGTTTCTATAAGATCCCCTCTCGTCCTTCTAAATTCCAGTGAATACTAGCCCAGTCAACCCATTCTTTCATCATATGTTCAGTCCCGCCATCTGGGAATTAACCTGGGGAACCTACGCTGCACTCCGTCAACAGCAAGAATGTCCTTCCTCAAATTAGGGGACTAAAACTGCATACAATACTCCAGGTGTGGTCTCACCAGGGCCCTGTACAACTGCAGTAGGATGTCCTTGCTCCAAAACTCAAATAGTTTCGCTATGAAGGCCACCTGCCAAAAACCTGCAGGTTTGTAGGATAATTGGCCCTCTGTAAAACGTGGGATAACATAGAACTAGGGTGAACAGTTGATCGCTGGTCAGCATGAACTAGGTGGGCCGAACAGCCTGATGCCGTGCTGCATCTTTAAACTAAATGCTCTAAACTAAACAAATAACATATTGGAGCAGAATCAGGCCATTCGGCCCTTCGAGCCAGCACCGCCATTCAATGTGATCATGGCTGATCATCCCCAATCAGTACCCCGTTCCTGCCTTCTCCCCATATCCCCTGACTCCGCTATCTTTACGAGCCCTATCTAGCTCTCTCTTGAAAGCATCCAGAGAACCGGCCTCCACCGCCCTCTGAGGCAGAGAATTCCACAGACACAACTCTCTGTGAGAAAAAGTGTTCCCTCGTCTCCGTTCTAAATGGCCGACCCCTTATTCTTAAACTGTGGCCCCTGGTTCTGGACTCCCCCAACATCTGGAACATGTTTCCTGCCTCTAGCGAGTCCGTGCCGACCAGCGATACACAGACAGACAGACAGACAGACAGACAGACACAAAAAAAACTGGAGCACCCGGAAAAAACCCACGCAGGTCACGGGGAGAACGTACAAACGGCGTACAGACAGCGCCCGTAGTGGGGATGGAACCCGGGTCTGTGGTGCTGTGAGGCAGCAGCTCTACCCGCTGCGCCACCGTGCCTCCCACCGTGCAGCTGTCTACACACTGGGGTGGAAGCTGTGATCTGATTGTCCTCTCGTTGCTGTTGCCGCCAGTGACGGACCTGGAGATCCAGTTCCAGTACCGGGGCAAGGAGCTGGGCCCCCCCCTCATCGTCAGTAATCCCCAGGGCTGCCGCCTGTTTTACGGGGACCTGGGCCCCATGCCCAACCAGGAGGAGCTGTTCGGCCCCGTCTCGCTGGAGCAGATCCGCTTCCCGGCCACCGACCACATCGTCAACGAGAAGCAGCGCCTCTTCACCAACCGCCTCCTGGACGTGATGGACCGCGGGCTGATTCTGGAGGTGAGCGGGCACGCCATCTACGCCATCCGTCTGTGCCAATGTAAGGTGTACTGGTCTGGACCCTGCGCTGGGGGCAGCGGCATTCCACACGTCATCGAGCGACAGAAGAAGGTCAAGCTCTTCTGCCTGGAGACCTTCCTGAGCGGTGAGTTTAGTCCATCGTCATCATCTTCTTCTTGCGAATGGCGCGCAGCCTGGAGATGGAGGACAACTTGTTCTATCTGATTGTGCATCCGTCAAAACAGGGCGGACCACGTGAAGGTTGCAATCTCCCACCCCAGTCTACTCCATGAGGGATAGGAGCAGAATTACACATAGAAACATTCAGTAGTCAACAGACAATAGGTGCAAGAGTGGGCCATTCGGCCCTTCGAGCCAGCACTGCCATTCAATGGCTGATCATCCACAATCATTACCCCGTTCCTGCCTTCTCCCCATATCTCCTGACTCCATTAGCCCTTGCAGCTAGTTGTTGTCTCTGTTGGCGCCAATGTCTGCCAGGCCCTGACGGAGCTCCATCTGGTGGGTGGTAGAGCGGGCACCCAGAGATGACATGGTTGGCTGCCTGTTGTTCTGCTCCACATTCACAGGCTGGGCTCTGGCGGAGGGAGGGAGCCCCCATCTCCACACGCTGGCGTTGAAACGCCCAACTCCAGTACCAAGTGTGTTGAGCTTCACCCACGCTCCTCTGGGGAGCTCAGACCCTGGACAGCTTTTATCTGGTGAAGAGATGTCGCTGTGTAATGGAGAAGAGGTAGCCTTCCACCCCTGTGGCCACTCACTCGGTGGCTGTTCTGTTCCTCCTGTCTCTCTGTTACACGTTCAGTATCTCCACTGTGATTCGGTTCCAAGCCACTCTGTGTAAAACTTCAGGTGTGTGATTGTGATTGTCCGATTGCAGATCTGATCGACCTTCAGAAGGGCCAGAGCAACAAGGTGCCCTCATTTGAGATCTACCTGTGTTTCGGTGAGGAGTGGCCGGATGATAAACCCAAGGACAGGAAGCTGATAATGGTGCAGGTAACACACAACCATCTGCTGACCCAGTTGATTTTGCAACTAATTCATGTGATCAAAGGTGGCGCAGCGGGTAGTGTTGCTGCTTTGCAGCGAATGCAGCGCCAGAGCCCTGGGTTCCATCCCGACTACGGGTGCTGTCTGTATGGAGTTTGCACGTTCTCACCCGTGACCTGCGTGGGTTTTCTCCGAGATCTTCGGTTTCCTCCCACACTCCAAAGACGTGCAGGTTTGTAGGTTAATTGGTAAATTGTCCCCAGTGGGTATAGGGTAGTGTTAATGTGCAGGGATCTCTGGTCGGCACGGACCTGGTGGGCCGAAGGGCCTGTTTCCATGCTGTATCTCTAAACTGCGGGCGTGGTGTTGAAGGCTGAGCTAGGTCGAACACTGGGACGTTCAATAACGCTACGCGACTTCACAAGTTCTAGGAGTAGAATCAGGCCATTCGGCCCATCGACTCTACTCCGCCATTCAATCATGGCTGATCTCTGCCTCCTAACCCCATTTTCCTGACACCCGTTCTAATCAAGAATCTGTCTATCTCTGCCTTAAAAATATCCACTGACTTGGCCTCCACAGCCGTCTGTGGCAATGAGTTCCACACATTCACCACCCTCTGACTAAAGAAATTCCTCCTCATCTCCTTTCTAAAAGAGCGCCCTTTAATTCTGAGGCTGTGCCCTCTGGTCCTAGACTCTCCCACCAGTGGAAACATCCTCTCCACATCCACTCTATCCAGGCCTTTCATTATTGGGTTTCAATGAAGTAACATCTGCAGGGGATAAATCACCAACGCTAGGTTTAGTTGCCTTTATTGTCACGTGTACCGAGGTACAGTGAAAAGCTTGTGTTGCGAGCTAACCAGTCAGCGGAAAGACAATACATGATTACAATCGAGCCATTTACAATGTACAGATACAGGATAATAAGTAAGTAAGTTTATTGGCCAAGTATTCACATACAAGGAATTTGCCTTGGTGCTCCGCCCACAAGTAACAACATGACATACAGTGACAGTTACAAATGACTCACAAAACACTAAACATTAATAATAATAAGACATTAATGATAAAACACCATTGATCAAGCATGTGAACCAACAAAATACCAGATCAAAGGGAGGCTACAGATTGTTGGCTGTTGAGTAGAGCAACTACTCGTGGATAAAAACTGTTTTTGTGTCCGGCTGTGGCAGCTTTGACAGTCCGGAGTCGCCTTCCAGAGGGAAGTGATTCACAGAGTTTGTGGCCAGGGTGAGAGGGGTCAGAGATGATCTTGCCCGCTCGCTTCCTGGCCCTTGCAGTGTACAGTTCACCAATGGAGGAAAGGTTGCAGCCAATAACCTTCTCTGCTGATCGGACGATTCGCTGCAGCCTCCGGGTGTCGTGCTTGGTGGCTGAGCCAAACCAGACCATGATGGAGAAGATGAGGACAGACTCTACGATGGCCGTGTAGAATTGGACCATCATTGCCTGTGGCAGATTGTGTTTCCTCAGCTGCCGTAGGAAGTACATCCTCTGTTGGGCCTTTTTGATTGTGGAGTCGATGGTGGCCCCCCACTTAAGGTCCTTGGAGATGATGGTTCCTTAAAAGACTCCACAGATGTGACTGTGGTGTTGTTGATGGTGAGTGGGGTGAGGGCAGGGGGAGCTCTCCTAAAGTCTACAATCAATTCCACTGTCTTAAGAGCATTGAGCTCCAGGTTGTTGCTACGGCACCAGGATGCCAGCTGTGACACTTCCTGTCTGTAGGCAGATTCCTCCCCATCCTGGATCAGTCCAATCAGGGTTGTGTCATCCGCAAACTTGAGAAGCTTGACAGAGGAGTCTGTGAAGGTGCAGTCATTGGTGTAGAGAGAGTAGAGTAGAGCAGCCTTGCGGTGCTCCTATGCTGAGCGTTTGCGGGTTCGAGATGAGCTTTCCCAGCCGCACATGCTGCTTCCTGTCTGTCAGGAAGTTGGTGATCCACCGACAGAGGGGTTCAGGCACAGTCAACTCGGAAAGTTTGGAGTGTAGTAGCTCTGGCACAATGGTGTTGAATGCAGAGCTAAAATCAACAAACAGGATTCTCGCATAGGTCCCCTGGCGGTCTAGGTGCTGGAGGATGAAGTGCAGGCCCAGGTTGACTGCATCATCCACAGATCTATTGGCCCGATATGCAAACGGCAGAGGGTCCAGCAGGGAGTTTGTGATATTTTTCAGCTTGGCCAGCACAAGCCTTTCAAGTGTCTTCATGACTACAGAGGTCAGTGCGACAGGCCTGTAGCCATTAAGACCAGTAATCCTTGCCTAATGGATAAGTTATACCTTGTAAACAGTCTCAGTTTGTGAATTCCACCATTCCACTTACTCCAGCATTTTGTGTCTGTCTTTGTAACTCAGCGGGACAGGCAGCATCTCCAGAGAGAAAGAATGGGTGACATTTCGGGTCGAGATCCTCCTTCAGACAATTTGATGAAGACCCATTTCTTCCCTGGAGAGATGCTGCCCGTCCCGCTGAGTTACTCCAGCATTTCTGTCTATCTGCAGGCCCTTCCTACACATTCCACTTAGAAAGCTGATTTAACCATTGACCCGACCATTATAAATGCCCGGTGCTATAAGCAACAAAAGTGTCCGGTGTATCCTGGTTGTAAACCCGGAACACAGAACTGAAATATCCGGGTTCCATTCCGACCTCAGGTGCTATCTGTGCGGAGTTTGCACGTTCTACGTGACTGCGTGGGTTTCCTACAACTGCTCCAGCTTCCACCCACCACATCCGAAAGATGTCCGCGTTTGTAGGTGCAGGAAAAATGTTCCCCACGTTGGGAGAAGAGTCCAGAACCAGGGGTCACACACAGTTTAAGAATAAGGGGTCGGCCATTTAGGACTGAGATGAGAAAAACCTTTTCACCCAGAGAGTTGTGAATCTGTGGAATTCTCTGGCACAGAAGGCAGCGGAGGCCAATTCACTGGATGTTTTCAAGAGAGAGTTAGATTTAGCTCTAAGGGCTAACGGAATCAAGGGATATGGGGAGAAGGCAGGAACGGGGAATTGATTGTGGATGATCAGCCATGGTCATATTGAATGGCGGTGCTGGCTCGAAGGGCTGAATGGCCTCCTCCTGCACCTATTTTCTATGTTTATTCGGGGCCCTCTGTAAATTGTCCTTGTGTGTAGGGAGTGGGAAAACATAGAACTAGTTCTTTGTCCCTTATCATGTACTCTGTGGACGGCTCGATTGTAATCATGTATTGTCTTTCCGCTGACTGGTTAGCGCACAACAAATGCTTTTCAATATATTTGTAGGAGAGAACTGCAGATGCTGGTTTAAATTGAAGAGAGACACAAAATGCTGGAGTAACTCAGCGGGACGGCAGCGACTCAGACTGAAGAATGGTCTCGACCCGAAACGTCACCCATTCCTTCTCTCCAGAGATCTGCCCGTCCCGCTGAGTTACTCCAGCACTTTGGTGTCCGGCTTTTCACTGCACCTTTGTTACACACGTGAGAAACCGAACTGTAACTAGATGGTCAGCATTGACCCGGTGGGCCGAAGGGCCTGTTTCCGTACTGGTCTTGCCCGTCTGACTTGTGTATCTTCCGCAGGTTGTACCGATAGTTGCACGGATGATCTACGAGATGTTTAGCGGGAATTTACCCGCTCGTTTGACAGCGGCAGCATCCGGCTGCAGATCTCCACGCCTGACATCAAGGACAATATCGTGACCCACCTGAAACAGCTGTACCACCTGCTGCAGACCACGCAGGGGCACGAACCCTGGCCGGTGCAGCCTCCAGTCATGCATATGGCAGCCCCGCTGCCAGTGCAGTAAGCTGCACTGCCCCCCAACACTGCAGCATTGCACCTGTTTCTGCAGCATTGCACCTATTTTAGAAGATATGCACCTGTTTCTGCAGCGTTGCACCTGTTTCTGCAGCGTTGCACCTGTTTCTGCAGCGTTGCACCTGTTTCTGCAGCGTTGCACCTGTTTCTGCAGCGTTGCACCTGTTTTTGCAGCGTTGCACCTGTTTTTGCAGCGTTGCACCTGTTTCTGCAGCGTTGCACCTGTTTCTGCAGCGTTGCACCTTTCTGCAGCGTTGCACCTTTCTGCAGCATTGCACCTGTTTCTGCAGCAATGCACCTGTTTCTGCAGCGATGCACCTGCCTTGCAACGAGTCGCAAGTTCAGCAAGTGAACTTTCTGCATTTCATCGACCGTGGTTGATAAATTTGCCGTACCAGTGCTGTATCCCATACTGTGCCAAAATGATTTTATTCCATTCAGCCGAGCTCCCAGAGAATGCTTAGTTCCACGTTTTGTATACCTGTTCTCTCTGCACCTCCAACCTTGGTGGGCTAGTCCATGCGTGGCTGCCCAGCCCTGCAACAACCATTCCGACAGTCTAACTTCACGAGATTGGACTTTGTTCTCATAAAAAAAAACCCAGCCCAACCAGAGAGCAGGAGAGAGCGTTTCACATTGAGAACGAATAACGTTCTTGTTTAATGAACGTGAACGCACTCATTGAGTGTTTTTTGGTGATGTGCTCCTGAATAAAATCCCGTTAATAGAATCCTTTTTTTTTCGTTTACCAGTTCCAGCCTGTTGTGCCACGAATATTTTCTATTTCAGTTTTTTACCATAATACCAAATTAATGAAAGAATGAGAAGATAAACCGAGCTTGTTTGTACAATTCAGACGCGACTGTCGTTTTTTTAAATGATGTGACTGAAAGTTGACCCACTTTAGGTTTGGATGATTTAGTGGAGGAACTTTAAAACAAGTGTTTAATTGTTATTAACTACATCGTGAGTCGCTCGGTGCAGCGGGTAGGACCACTGACCCACCGTGCCAGACACCCGGGTTCAATCCTGACCTCGGGTGCTGTCTGTGTGGAGTTTGCACGTTCGCACCCTTGACCGTGTGGGTTTCCTCCAGGTGCTCCGGTTTCCTCCCACATCCCAAAGACGTGCGGGGTTTGCAGGTTAATCGGCCCCTCTGTAAACTGCCCCTAGTGTGTACGGAGTGCATGCGAAAGTGGTGTTAGCAATTCTATCAATGGTCAGCATGGACTCGGTGGGCCGAAGGGCCCGTTTCCATGCTGTATCTTTCAATCAATCAATTGACACGAGCTTTACACCTGTGGTACTGACCACGATTCTGTACACAGGGATTTATTTTGTGGTTGGAGTGTATGTTTGCATCGAAGATAGGCACAAAATGCTGGAATAACTCAGCGGGACAGGCAGGCAGCATGTCTGTAGACAAGGAATGGGTTGAGACCCTTCTTCAGTCTGAAACGTCACCCATTCCTTCTCTCCAGACATGCTGCCTGTCCGCTGAGTTACTCCAGCATTTTGTGTCGCTCTTCGGTTTAAACCCAGCATCTTCCTACACGTGTATTCTTTGCATGTTGTTTAATCTAGTGTGTGGTCTGAAGACTAGAAATAGTTGTGTCCACTCGTACGTATAATTAAGGGCCTGTCCCACTTACGCAACCTTTTTCCGGCACCCGTCAAAGTTGCAGCAGGTTGCTGAATATTTTTAACGTGTTGAAAATCCAGCGGCGACCAGAAAAACGTACGACTCTTTGGGCGACTACTCACGACCATACAGGCGACACCCCGCGACATGGCAACATTTTCAGAGACCCGCTGCAACTATGACGGGTGCCAGCAAGTGTGTTACAGCCCCTTAGTGTGTTCCAGCCGCTGTTTACCGAACTACAGGTCGTGTTTAACTATTAGCTCCAAACACTAATATATCGTCTGGATGAGCCTGTTGTGTTCCCAGAAGAGTTAGGAATGCTTCAGGATAACATTGTAACGTGCAGAGACGACACTTGAACCAAGAATACTAAACTATTATCATTTAAGTTGCAGATTTTATTTCAGCAAATCATTTATAGACCAATAAAACTACTGTGTGTAACACTGGGAATTAACTTTCAATAAGCACGTTAAAACATGTGATTTTTATGGATTCCAGTACTTGCTGTCTATCTGAAAGTACTGTCGTATTAAATTGTAACTTTAAAAAATATTTTTATTGTACTGTGATTATTTACTATAAAAGCCCTGTCCCACGGTACGAGTTCATTCCAAGAGCTCTCTCTCCCGAGTTTGCCCTGATTCGATCTCAGAGATTTACGGTAATGGCCACTCGTCGGTACTCGAGGCTCTCGTGGACATTTTTCAACATGATGAAAGATCTTCACGAGTCTTCCCGTGCTTACCTGCCGTTAGCGAGTCTTCCCGAGTACCTGCCGTTAGCGCTAAGAGACGTCCCCGAGCTCCGGCGTACCCGCTACGCTCATTCTCCGTGCTTACCACGAGTTTGATTTTTTTTTTTTTTTTTTTTTTTTTAAATATTTTTATTAACAGTAACCAATTATAATGCTTTTAACAACTTTCCAAACGTCAACTTAATTCCATTATTTTACCAACAATGCATCAATAATTCTTCTTATACTCTATTTTTTGATATATAGATAGAAAAAGAATAGAACAGATATAAATCATTAAAGATGTGATTAAATAATAATTTGATTATATATAAGAAAAAGGAAAAAAAGAAAGAGAACAGAGTTATCAAGAAAAAAAAACTGATAGAATATTATATATATATATGTAAACAGCAATATACATTATCGATAAAACTATTACAGATAGTAATATCCATGAGAACATGCATGTCAATCCCATGCATTTTAAACTGGGGAGAGCTCTTGGACTGAACTCGTACCGTGGGACAGGCTTTAAGGTTTTAGCGGGTTCAGAGTGCTCAGTGTGTGCACTGTCTTGTTTTCCCGTTCTCACCGAGCCCACAGCTGACAGCGGCCTGTGTCATCGTTCCTTGTTTGCGTCTTTCATTAATTTGTTCTATATCTCTCTACATCACTGTCTATATCTCTCGTCTCCCTGTCCCCTGACTCTCAGTCTGAAGAAGGGTCTCCACCCAAAACGTCCCCATTCATGTTCTCCACAGATGCTGCCTGACCCGCTGAGTTACTCCAGCACTCTGTGAAACGTCACCTATCCACGTTCTCCACAGATGCTGCCTGACCCGCTGAGTTACTCCAGCACTCTGTGAAACGTCACCTATCCATGTTCTCCACAGATGCTGCCTGACCCACTGAGTTACTCCAGCACTCTGTGAAACGTCACCTATCCATGTTCTCCACAGATGCTGCCTGACCCACTGAGTTACTCCAGCACTGTATCTCTTCACCTGATGCTACTGACCAGCTGTGAATTAGCCTTACTGTGTTCCACCAGATATTAGGTTTGGTGATGGGTAAATTTGACCATAACATCAGGATTAGTCTATTTAACCCATTGAATCTACGCTGCCATTCAATAATGGCTGGTCTACCCTCCCCTCTCAACCCCATTCTCCTGCCTTCTCCCCATAACAGTTTTAATAATCAAGAATTTGTCAATCTCCGCTTTAAAAACAGCGCTGGAGACACGGGTTCTATCCCAATTACAGGTGCTGTCTGTACGGAGTTTGTACGTTCTCCCTGTGACCTGCGTGTGATCCAAAATCTTCAGTTTCCTCCCACACTCCAAGGACGTGCGGGTTTGTAAGTAAAATGGTTTGGTAAATGTAAAGATTGTCCCTAGTGTGTGTCGGGTAGTGTTAGTGTGCGGGGATCGGTGGTCGGCACGGACCCGGTGGGCCGAAGGGCCTGTTTCCGCGCCGTGTCTCTAAACTAGACTTCGGGCGTTAGCGTGGAATCCGTGTCGCCCACTCGCGGGGTGACAATCGCTCTGTTTATTCCCCGTCAGCACACGGCTGATTCCCAGAAGTTCATGCTTTGTGTACACTGGTGACAACCTTTCAAAATCTGTTGGTTATTTATTAACCAAAATATTAAAAAATCCACGATGAAATGCTGACAAGACAAAGAGTCGAGCTGGGCTCTGACGGAGTTGGAATCAATTGGGAAGATCTCAAGTCTCACATTGGATCGGACGCCTTCAGGCCAGCATGCCGGCCACTCTAAGCTGCGGGATAGTGTTGTGCCTTCTTGCTGGCACTCATGCAACTGATGGTAAGTACCAACTAACTGTCAGCGTGACCCCTTCCTCCTGTCTACGCCCGTGTTCCTGTGGTGGTGGTGTAGTGGGGAGATGTCAGTCTGAATGGTCAACCTTACCTTGGGAGTCCTGCACCCTCTCTGTCCATTGCTGCTCACCAGTGTATCTGCTCTGTGCCAAAACAACGAGAAAGACACAAAATGCTGGAGTAACTCAGCGGGACAGGCAGCATCTGTGGGGAGAAGGAATGGGCGACGTTTCGGGTCAAGACCCTTCTTCAGACTTCAGTTCACTTGCTCTTCTCCCATCTTCACTTCACTGGAATATTAAGAAAGGTCTTGACCTGAAACGTCACCCATTCCTTCTCTCCACAGATGCTGCCTGACCCGCTGAGTTACTCCAGCACTGTGTGAAACGTCACCTATCCATGTTCTCCACAGATGCTGCCTGTCCCACTGAGTTACTCCAGCACTGTGTGAAACGTCACCTATCCATGTTCTCCACAGATGCTGCCTGTCCCACTGAGTTACTCCAGCACTGTGTGAAACGTCACCTATCCATGTTCTCCACAGATGCTGCCTGACCCGCTGAGTTACTCCAGCACTGTGTGAAACGTCACCTATCCATGTTCTCCACAGATGCTGCCTGACCCGCTGAGTTACTCCAGCACTGTGTGAAACGTCACCTATCCATGTTCTCCACAGATGCTGCCTGACCACTGAGTTACTCCAGCACTCTGTGCATTTATCAGTAACCAGCTCTTGCTTTTGTCATTGCATTAGTTTAGTTTTGCAAGGTCATTGTTAAATTACCTCTGAATAATATTTGAAGCCAATTTTTCTCCAGTTATTCTCCAGAATCCCTCTGACAGTCAAGCAGTGGTTTACACAGTCATCACATCACAGTCACTGACAGGCTTGGCGTTTAACACGCTTTAGCAACAAGAATGTCCTAGTATTTAGGCAACAGTTATCGAAGAGAATGGAATACTTCATGGTCACATGTGGCAAGGCATGGTGACGGGCTTAGCTTGACAAAGAATAGTCACCACATACGGAGCGTACAAGCACCTCTGCACTGGCTTCTCATTTGTTCTGCCCCCAACACCCCCCCCCCCCCCCCCCCCCCCCCACAACCTCCCCCCAACATTCCAACATTCCCCCCCACAACCCCCCCCCCCCCCCCCCCTCCCCCACAGCCCACACCATTTCCCTATATATCTTAATTCAAGAACAAGGCCAAGTATTTCAGCCACATGATGTTTAACACAACGTGTAGGAAGGAACTGCAGATGCTGGTTTACACCGAAGATAGACACAGAGTGCTGGAGTAACTCAGCGGGACAGGCAGCGTCTGTGGAGAGAAGGAATGGGTGACGTTTTGGGTCGAGACCTTTCTTTTCCTTTATCACTACGGATGTGTTTTTCAGTATTTCTACAGAGACGCAGCGCTTGCGATTTCACGAAGAATCTTCCAAGAGTGAAATATCGTTTCTGGGGTCTGGACAGAGAGTGCTTTAAAAAAACGTGCAGTTACGAAGAAGTCCATGAGCTTTCTGAAGACGACAGCAAAACAGTAAGGACTAAGTTGTGAGGTTCTGTTCTGACCCTGTAGCCCATGCCCAGACCTGTTATAGAGTCACAGAGTGATACAGTGTGAAACTGTCCCTTCGGCCCAACCCGCCCACAATGACCAACAATGTCCCAGCTACACTAGTCCCACCTGCCTACCCACCTCCATATCCCTCCAAACCTGTTCTATAAAATGCACCTGTCTAACTGTTTCTTACACGATGGGATAGTCCCAGCCTCAACTACCTCCTCTAGCAGCCTAATCCCTACACCCACCACCCTTTGTGTGAAAAGGTTACCCCTCAGATTCCGATTAAGTCTTTTCCCCTTCAGCTTCAACCTATGTTCCTAAGACAGAAAAGCCGAAAGAATCTCCAGGGCCGGACAATATTTCCCCCTCTACTCTCAATCTCTGTGCCGAACAGCTTGCACAGACATTTTCAACCAGTCCCTGCAAACCTGTACTGTCCCTGTCTGCTTCAAAGTCTCCACTATTGCTCCTGTACCCAAAGAGGCAAGGATTACTGGTCTTAATGACCACAGGCCTGTCGCACTGACCACTGTAGTCATGAAGACCCCTAAAGACGTGCTGGCCAAGCTGAAAAATATCACAAACCCCCTGCCAGACCCTCTACAGTTTGCATATCGGGCCAATAGATCTGTGGATGATGCAGTCAACCTGGGCCTGCACTTCATCCTCCAGCACCTAGACCGCCAGGGGACCTATGCGAGGATCCTGTTTGTTGATTTTAGCTCTGCATTCAACACCATTGTGCCAGAGCTACTACACTCCAAACTCTCCAAGTTGACTGTGCCTGAACCCCTCTGTCAGTGGATCACCAGCTTCCTGACAGACAGGAAGCAGCATGTGAGACTGGGAAAGCTCATCTCGAACCCGCAAACGCTCAGCATAGGAGCACCGCAAGGCTGCTCTACTCTACTCTCTCTACACCAATGACTGCACCTTCACAGACTCCTCTGTCAAGCTTCTCAAGTTTGCGGACGACACAACCCTGATTGGACTGATCCAGGATGGGGAGGAATCTGCCCACAGACAGGAAGTGTCACAGCTGGCATCCTGGTGCCGTAGCAACAACCTGGAGCTCAATGCTCTTAAGACCGTGGAATTGATTGTAGACTTTAAGAGAGCTCCCCCTGCCCTCACCCCACTCACCATCAACAACACCACAGTCACATCTGTGGAGTCTTTTAAGTTCCCGGGGACCATCATCTCCAAGGACCTTAAGTGGGGGGGCTACCATCGACTCCACAGTCATAAAGGCACAACAGAGGATGTACCTCCTGCGGCAGCTGAGGAAACACAATCTGCCGCAGGCAATGATGGTCCAATTCTACACAGCCATCGTAGAGTCTGTCCTCACCTTCTCCATCATGGTCTGGTTCGGCTCAGCCACCAAGCACGACACCTGGAGGCTGAATACCTGGCCAATAAACTTATTCATCCATTCATGTTCTCTGGTCTGCGATTCCCCTACTCTAGGAAGAGACTCTGTGCATCTACCCGATCTATTGCTCTCATGATTTTGTATACCTGTTGTCCCATTGACCCTGTGCTCACATGTAGCTGATCGGTCAGAGTGCCCAGGGGGTGTTTGCTACAGGATGGGCTGGACATTGGTTTGTCTGATGAATTCCCCCCCCCCCCCCCCAAGGTTCTGGAGGTACAAACCTAGGGTGCGTGGTGTTACCAGTGACACAGACTGACATGGGCGCTGCCTTGGTGTGGAATGCAGAGTAAGGCAGGTGGCACCAGATCAATAGACAATAGGTGCAGGAGTAGGCCATTCGGCCCTTCGAGCCTGCACCACCATTCAATATGATCATGGCTGATCATCCAACTCGGTATCCCGTACCTGCCTCCTCTCCATACCCCCTGATCCCTTTAGCCACAAGGGCCACATCTAACTCCCTCTTAAATATAGCCAATGAACTGGCCTCAACAACCTTCTGTGGCAGATAATTCCAGAGACTCACCACCTGTGTGAAAAATGTTTTCCTAATCTCGGTCCTAAAGGAATTCCCCCTTAGACAATCCTTAGACTGTGACCCCTTGTTCTGGACCTCCCCAACATCGGGAACAATCTTCCTGCATCTAGCCTATCCAACCCCTTAAGAATTTTGTAAGTTTCTATAAGATCCCCCCTCAGTCTTCTAAATTCTAGCGAGTACAAGCCGAGTCTATCCAGTCTTTCCTCATATGAAAGTCCTGACATCCCAGGAATTGGTCTGGTGAACCTTCTCTGTACCCCCTCTATGGCAAGAATGTCTTTTCTCAGATTTGGAGACCCAAATTGTACGCAATACTCCAGGTGTGGTCTCACCAAAACCCTGTACAACTGCAGTAGAATCTCCCTGCTTCTAAACTCAAATCCTTTTGCTATGAATGCTAACATACCATTTGCTTTCTTCACTGCCTTCTGCACCTGCATGCCTACTTTCAATGACTGGTGTACCATGACACCCAGGTCTCGTTGCATCTCCCCTTTTCCTAATTTGCCACCATTAAGATAATAATCTACCCTCCTATTTTTGCCACCAAAGTGGATAACCTCATATTTATCCACATTATACTGCATCTGCCATGCATTTGCCCACTCACCCAACCTATCCAAGTCACCTTTCAGCCTCCTAGCATCCTCCTCACACCTAACACTACTCCCCAGCTTAGTGTCATCTGCAAACTTGGAGATATTGCATTCAATTCCCTCATCCAAATCATTAATATATATTGTAAATAGCTGGGGTCCCAGCACTGAGCCTTGCGGTACCCCACTAGTCACTGCCTGCCATTCTGAAAAGGACCCATTTACTCCTACCCTTTACTTCCTGTCTGCCCTTGTCCATTTTCCTAGTTACAAATTCCAGAAGATTAGTCAAGCATGATTTCCCCTTCGTAAATCCATGCTGACTTGGACCGATCCTGTTACTGCTATCCAAATGTGCGGCTATCTCATCTTTTATAATTGACTCCTGCATCGTCCCCACCACCGATGTCAGGCTAACTGGTCTATAATTCCCTGTTTTCTCTCTCCTGCCTTTCTTAAAAAGTGGGATAACATTAGCTACCCTCCAATCTGCAGGAACTGATCCTGAGTCTATAGAACATTGGAAAATTATCACCAATGCATCCACGATTTCTAGAGCCACTTCCTTAAGTACCCTGGGATGCAGACCATCAGGCCCTGGGATTTATCAGCCTTCAGTCCCATCAATCTACCCAACTAATACAGGTGTCAGAGGTAATGGGGAGAAGGCAGGAGAATGGGGTAGGAGGAGAGATAGATCAGCCATGATTGAATGGCAGAGTAGACTTGATGGGCTGAATGGCCTGATTCTACTCCTTATCACGTTTGGCCTTCACTCACATTGGGGGAGAGACGATGGAAGAGGTTCACAGGTCGTATGAGCGGAATTAGGCCACGCAGAGGTTGGGTTGAAGGGCCAGTTTCCGTGTTGTGTGACTCTGGGACTCACTGGGTAACCAGACCCGTCAGTGCAATAATAATGTCCACTGGTGCTGAGGTGGCGATTAGTGTTGTGCAGGGTCTTCCAGTCTGATGGGGGCTGATTGTCAAAGTTGGAGATATTGAAACCCATCTTTGTTCTCTGCAGGAGTGTTTCTGGAACGACTACATCCACGGACGTAAGTACACCCTTGTTTAGTTTACTATTGGGAAAACAATGGATGGAAGTCTTCTTCTGCTTCTTGCGTGTGGCGTGCACGGCCTAAAGTTGTCGGACAACTTGTTCTATTTGATCTTCCGTTTGTGCATGTCGGGTTGATTGCATTAGTCGAAACAGGGTGGACCACGTGAAGGTTGCAATCTTCCACCCCGGATGGGAGTCAATGGTTCGCTGCCAGGGGTGGTAATGGAGGGGGCAGATACCATCGTGGTGTTTGATACACTTTTGGACAACCACACCGATGTGGATCACGTGCAGGTGGACAAGAGTTGGTCTTGGCATCATGTTTAGCACGGACATTGTGGGCCGAAGGGCCTGCTCTTGTGCTGTACTGTTCCATGTACAGCTGCATGGGCTAACTGTAGTTAGTTGGTACATGCCCTGGAGTCTGTGTGTGATGGATTTAACAGTATTTAGGGGGTGCTCCGTGAGTCTAGATGGCGAGCTTCCTGTCATGGTGTGTTGAACCCTTCTGCTTCTTGCGTGTGGCGTGCACAGCCTAAAGTTGTTGGACAACTTGTTCTATTTGATCTTCCGTTTGTGCACGTCGGGTTGATTGCGTTAGTCGAAACAGGGCGGACCACGTGAAGGTTGCAATCTTCCACCCCGTGGTGAATCCACACAGACTGAATAAAACCAGGTGGTTCATTGTAGGGGCGATAGTCCAGGAACCAAGCCCTTGGCTTCGGTAACTCACGTCTTATCGCATCGATTCGTTCTGTTTCACGTATGTGTCATTCCTTCTCTCCAGAGATGCTGCCTGTCCCGCTGAGTTACTCCAGCATTTTGTGTCTATTTTCAGTGTAAACCAGCATCTGCAGTTCCTTCCTGCACCTTTATTGTATTTACAAACAGGATGTGGATCTTTACAGCCCTTCTCCAGGCTGGCCAGGGATCAGGGAAACGAGAGATATAGACGGTGATGTGGAGAGATAATGAACAATGAATGAAAGATGCAAAAAAGTATTGATGATAAAGGAAACGAAAAGCTGGTGCGACTTGGGTGGGGGAGGGGCTACCTGAAAGTTAGAGAAATCAATATTAAAGAAGGGTCTCGATCCGAAACGTCATCCATTCCTTCTCTCCAGAGATGCTGCCTGTCCCGCTGAGCTACTCCAGCATTTTGTGTCTATTTTCAATATTCATACCACTGTGCTGTAAGTGGCCCAAGCAGGGCCGGACTTTCACCTGCTGAGGCCCTAAGCTGTATGAAATTTGATGCCCTTCTCTAAAAAGATTTGGGTAAAAAATGATAAAATAAAAATATATTTCAAAAAATGAAAGGGTGTGTGGCCCTAAGCTATAGCTTATTTAGCTTATAGAAAAGTCCAGAACTGGGGCCCAAGCAAAATATGTGTGTATATACAGTAAACACTCGACTCTCGACTCTCTTGCAGGTAATTCGTATGTGACTTCTCTTCTGCGGTCCGGAGAGAAAATCCTCTACGATCAAGGCAAGATCAACGCACTTCAAAGGGAGCTCAGAGAAAGGAAGGAGAAACTGCTGGACTTGGAGAACGAGTTTAATCTCAAAGTTAAACAGTTATTTTGACAGTAAAGGATGTGGGAAGTGCCAAGAGTAATGGGCATGCAGAGCTTGTGGATGGAATCATTTTGTGGCATCTTTGGTGTCTCTGCTAGTTCCAGGGTTGTATGCACAGAAACAGGCCCTTCAGCCCATCATGTCTGTCCCCATCCACACTATCCCCATCAGCCCACATTACGACTGATGCCTTTAATGGCTTGTTCATTTATCTGTCTGTCTAAATGCCTCTTAATCACCATATACATTTCACTTGGTTTAGTTTAGAGATACAGGCCCTTCGGCCCACCCTGTCCATGCTGACCATCGATCACCCGTTCACACTGGTCTATGTTATCCCACTTTCTCATCCACTCCCTATACACTAGGGGGCAATTTACAGAGGGGCCGATTAACCTACAAACCCGCACGTCTTTGGGATGTGGGAGGAAACCGGAGCACCCGGAGGAAACCCACACAGGTCCCGGGGAGAACGTACAAACTCCGTGCAGAGAGCATCCGTAGTCAGAATCGAACCCGGGTCTCTGGCGCTGTGAGGCAGCAGCTCTACCCGCTGCACCACCGTGCCGTCCTAATTGTATGGACAACCTTCGATTGTTCCCTCTGGAGCATTTCTCCCCACAACCCCCCCGACCTGCCCTCCCCCCCCCCCCCTCACCTTTCTTCACATCACCTATCCATGAAACGTCACCTATCCATGTTCCCCACAGATGCTGCCTGACCCGCTGAGTTACTCCAGCACTCTGTGAAACGTCACCTATCCATGTTCTCCACAGATGCTGCCTGACCCGCTGAGTTACTCCAGCACTCTGTGAAACGTCACCTATCCATGTTCTCCACAGATGCTGCCTGACCCGCTGAGTTACTCCAGCACTCTGTGAAACGTCACCTATCCATGTTCTCCACAGATGCTGCCTGACCCGCTGAGTTACTCCAGCACTCTGTGTCTTTTCATGTTTAACTTGGCTTCATGTTCTGCACGGACAGTGTGGGCCGAAGGGCCTGTTCCTGTGCTGTTCTATGTTCCATGACTGTGCAGCCAACATTAGGGACGGAGGTTGCCAAGGCCAGATCCCACCGGATCTGCTTCCAAGTTTTCACCCAGCCCAGGCGACTATATGCGTGCTGGTCACAGAAGCAGGTCCACCTCACTCAATGGCTCCGCACTCTGACATCTACTGCAGCAACATCTCTTACTTTAACTACCTTCTTTAACCAGTGGCTTTACCTTGCGCTAAACGTTATTCCGTCATCATGTATCTGTACACTGTAAACGGCTCGATTGTAATCATGTATTGTCTTTCCGCTGACAGGATAGCACGCAACAACAGCTTTGCACTGTACCTTGGTACACGTGACAATAAACTGAACTGTAACTGAAACTGACGTGTTGCGCTCAAAGTTACCGTGAGATTCACTCCATAAACTAAACAATTCACTGGAATTTAGAAGGATGAGTGGAGATCTTATAGAAACACATAAAATTCTTAAAGGAATGGACAGGCTAGATGCAGGAAAAATGTTCCCCATGTTGGGGGAGTCCAGAACCAGGGGGTCACACACAGTTTAAGAATAAGGGGTCGGCCATTTAGGACTGAGATGAGGAAAAACGTTTTCACCCAGAGAGTTGTGAATCTGGAATTCTCTGCCACAGAAGGCAGTGGAGGCCAATTCACTGGGTGTTTTCAAGAGAGGGTTAGATTTAGCTCTTGGGGCTAACAGAATCAAGGGATATGGGGAGAAAGCAGGAACGGGGTACTGATTTTAGATGATCAGTCATGATCAAATTGAAGGGCCAAATGGCCTACTCCTGCACCTATTGTCTATGTTTCTATGTTTGGACACAGCCATTATATGAGCCATTACATCAACATTGGCATAAACAATCACATGATCTTAACTAGACCAGAAACTGCTAAAGATAGTGGTGAGTGTGTAGATTAAAAGGTTTTTTGGAGAAACAGCACGGAAACAGGCCCTTCGGCCCGAGTCGACCTGCAATCATCTGTTCACACTAGTTCCGTTATCCCACTTTCTCATCCACTCCTAACATGGACAAATTACAGAGGGGAGGGAACCGGAGCACCCGGAGAAAACCCACGAGGTCCTGGTGAGAACACACAAACTCCACACCAATGCCCGAGGTCTGGATCGAACCTGGATCTCTGGTCCTGCGAGGCAACAGCTCTACCCGCTGCCGCCTCGGAGAAGATCATCAGGTCATAAGTGATAGGAGTAAAATTAGGCCTTTTGGCCCATCAAGTCTACTCCATCATATCTCTCCCTCCTAACCCCATTCTCCTGCCTTCTCCCCATAAACTCTGACATCCGCACTGATCAGGAATCTATCTATCATTGCTTGAGAGAAGATTAAGAGACCATTGAGGAAGGCACAAGAGGAACTCAGCGGGTCTGGCAGCACCAGTGAAAAGAATGGACAGACGCTGATTTGTGTTAGGACCTCTGGCCTTTATAACAAGAGGAGTCAAGTATAGGAGCAAAGAGGTCCTTCTGCAGTTGTACAGAGCCCTAGTGAGACCACACTTGGAGTATTGTGTGCAGTTTTGGTCCCCTAATTTGAGGAAGGACATTCTTGCTATTGAGGGAGTGCAGCGTAGGTTTACAAGGTTAATTCCCGGGATGGCGGGACTCTCATATGCTGAGAGAATGGAGCGGCTGGGCTTGTTTAGAAGGATGAGAGGGGATCTTATTGAAACATATAAGATTGTTAAGGGTTTGGACATGCTAGAGGCAGGAAACATGTTCCTGATGTTGGGGGAGTCCAGAACGAGGGGCTACAGTTTAAGAATAAGGGGTCGGCCATTTAGAACGGAGACGAGGAAACACCTTTTCTCACCGAGAGTGGTGAGTCTGTGGAATTTTCTGCCTCGCAGGGCGGTGGAGGCAGGTTCTCTGGATACTTTCAAGAGAGAGCTAGATTGGGCTCTTAAAAATAGTGGAGTCAGGGGATATGGGGAGAAGGCAGGAACGGGGTACTGATTGTGGATGATCAGCCATGATCACATTGAAAGGCGGTGCCAGCTCGAAGGGCCGAATGGCCTACTCCTGCACCTATTGTCTACTGTACCTCTCCACCTCCTCTATTCAGTCCACAGATACTGCCCGACCCGCTAAGTTCCTCCAGCACCTTGTGTTTTGTGCAAGATTCCATCTGCATCTGCAGTTACCTGTGCCCCATTAAGAAACAATTGTTTTGCACAATTCGGTCAATGAGTCTGAAGAAGGGTTTTGTCCCGAAACATTGCCTATCTCCTTCGCTCCATAGATGCTGCTGCACCCGCTGAGTTTCTCCAGCATTTTGTGTACCCTTTTGTGTCAATGACAGGATGTGTGAATTATTGCACCCAGCCCAGGAAACTGTCCCCAAACCCCAAATGGCCACACAGAATGTTAGCGTCCACACAGAGGGTGGTGGGTGTGTGGAACGCGTTGCCAGAGGAGGTCTTCTCTAATTTCAGGTAGTCCTTGCTTTCTCCCTCCTTACCCTCCCCTTCCCAATTCTCCCACATAGCCCACTGTCTCCGCCACTTCCTCTCTTGTTCCCGCCCCGCCGATATTAGTGTGAAGAAGGGTCTCAACCCAAAACGTCGCCTACTCCTTTTCTCCATAGATGCTGCCTTACCCGCTGAGTTTCTCCAGCATTTTTTGCCTACTGCCAGAGGAGGTAGTTGAGGCTGAGACTATCTCAACGTTTAAGAATCAGTTAAACAGGTACATGGATAAGACAGGTTTGGAGGGATATGGACCAAACGCGGGCAGGTGGGACTAGTGTATCTGGGATATTGTTGGTTGGTGTGGGCAGGTTGGGCCGAAGGGCCTGTTTCCATGCTGTATCACTCTTTGGCTAGTGTAGCTGGGACATGTTGGCCAGTGTGGGCAAGTTGGGCTGAAGGGCCTGTTTCCATGCTGTATCACTCTATGACTAGTGTAGATGGGACATGTTGGCCAGTGTGGGCAGGTTGGGCCGAAGGGCCTGTTTCCATGCTGTATCATTCTTTGGCTAGTGTAGCTGGGACATGTTGGCCAGTGTGGGCAAGTTGGGCCGAAGGGCCTGTTTCCACATTGTATCACTCTATGACTAGTGTAGATGGGACATGTTGGCCAGTGTGGGCAGGTTGGGCCGAAGGGCCTGTTTCCATGCTGTATCATTCTTTGGCTAGTGTAGCTGGGACATGTTGGCCAGTGTGGGCAAGTTGGGCTGAAGAGCCTGTTTCCACGCTGTATCACTCTTTGGCTAGTGTAGCTGGGACATGTTGGCCAGTGTGGGCAGGTTGGGCTGAAGGGCCTGTTTCCACACTGTATCACTCTATGACTAGTGTAGCTGGGACATGTTGGCCAGTGTGGGCAAGTTGGGCTGAAGGGCCTGTTTCCACATTGTATCACTCTATGACTCTATTTAAGATTTTGACCTACACCCAGAAGTGTACAATGTTGAAATTCCTTTTACTGGAAGTGGCGTTTTGGCATTTGTGTAGCGGCCTGGTTGAGCTATTGATTAACTGGATATTTGCGGTAAATAAAACCTGTGGCCTCACTTACAAACTATCGATCGGCATCCGTTTCAAAACCATTCCTCGCGAATCCTCCGTCGTCTTTCACAGCCCGAGGAAAAGATTTAGGAATGAACATGAATGAAAGGGTGAGAAGCAGAGAAGTCATCATCCTGCTTTACCTGTGTGGACAGGTGAACTGCTGTAAGTAACTGTAAACATGATTTAAGGTAGACAAAAAGGCTGGAGAAACTCAGCAGGTGAGGCAGCATCTGTGGAGCGAAGGAATGAATAGGTGATATTTCGGCCCTCCAGCCTTTGACTTAATTGAAACATAGAATAGTCTTCTTCTTGTGTGGTGTGCACAGCCTAAAGTTGTAGGACAACTTGCTCTATTTGACCTTATTTGATTGTGCACGCCGGGTTGATTGCATTCGTCGAAACAGGGCGGACCGCATGAAGGTTGCAATCTCGCACCCCATATAGAATAGTGAAAGGCCTGGGCAGAGCGGATGTGGAGAGGATGTTTCCACTAGTGGGAGAGTCTCAGACTAGAGGTCACAGCCTCAGAATTAAAGGAGGTTCTTTTAGGAAGATGATGAGGAGGAATTTCTTTAGTCAGAGGTGGTGAATCTGTGGAATTATTTGCCACAGACGGCTGTGGAGGCCAAGTCAGTGGATATTTTTAAGGCAGAGATAGATAGATTCTTGATTAGTGCGGGTGTCAGAGGTTATGGGGAGAAGGCAGGAGAATGGGGTTAGGAGGGAGGGATAGATCAGCCATGATTGAATGGCGGAGTAGACTTGATGGGCCAAATGGTCTAATTCTACTCCTATCACTTATGACCTTCTGACCTTTCCTCCCTCAGTGTTCCTGCAGAAGCCGGTGGCCAGCAACTTCCTGTCACGGGCACGGAGAGCTAACGTGGGTCTGGAGGAGTTGGTGGACAACAAACTGGAGAGGGAATGCTTCGAGGAGACGTGCTCCAAGGAAGAGGCACGGGAGTTTTTCAAAGATGACCAACAAACGGTGAGCCACAGAGCCAGACAGCGTGGAAACAGACCCTTCGGCCCAACTGGTACATGTACACGCACTCATTAATGTTGCTACGGTACTTAGTCACAAGGAATAGTAGAATTAGGCTATTCGGCCTATCAAGTCTACTGTCATTCAATCATGGCTGAACTATCTCTCCCTCCTAACCCCACTCTTCTGCCTCCTCCAGATAATCTCTGACAATCATACTAATCAAGAACCTATCGAGTCGTAAAGTCATAGAGTGATACAGTGTGGAAACAGGCCCTTCGGCCCAACTTCCCCACACCGGCCAACATGTCCCAGCTACACTAGTCCCACCTGCCTGCGTTTGGTCCATATCCCTCCAAACCTGTCTGTTTCTCCAGCATTTTTGTCTGTCTACTGTTTCCATACTGTATCACTTATCTAAACTAAACAGGGTCTGTGGCAGTCGATAGGAACTTAGGAGGCTGCCAACCAAGGAATTCACAGGAGGGATTAAACACTCTGACGTAGTTTCATATTATCCGAGCTTCCAGCAACACGCAGCTCTCCTGAATAACCCGGCGAGACTGCTTCTTCATGTATCATCAAATCATTTTTTTTTTTGTTGCAGGAGGAATTCTGGAAAGGGTATAAAGGTATGTGTGTTTATTGATCTGATTCAATGCACAGATTAGTTATTAACGATCCTCACAGTCTGAAGTTGACTCGTGCATTCATTAAGACAACAGGCTGTGAAACACGGGGCATCATATAATGTGCTTGTTGCTGAATTGTTTCATTTTGAGGCATCTGTCGGGAGCGGATGAGAAAGTGGGATAACATAGAACTAGTGTGAACGGGCGATCGCTGGTCGGCGTGGCCTCGCTGGGCCGAAGGGCCTGTTTCTGTGCTATCTCTCTAAACTAAACCAAACTTAACTAAATTACAGAACTATGCTATATCGATTCGGTGGGACAAAGGGCCTGTTTCCATGCTGTACCCTTTCAATCAATCAGTCTTGCTATTGAGGGGGTGCAGCGTAGGTTCACCAGGTTAATTCCCGGGATAGCGGGACTGACATATGATGAAAGAATGGGTTGACTGGGCTTGTTTTCACTGGAATTTAGAAGAATGAGAGAGGATCTTTTAGAAACATACACAATTCTTAAAGTATTGGATTGGCCAGATGCAGGAAAAATGTTCCCGATGTTGGGAACCAGGGGTCACAGTTTAAGAATAAGGGGTCGGCCATTTAGGACTGAGACAAGGAAGAAACTTCCACCCAGAGAGTTGTGAATCTGTGGAATTCTCCGCCACAGAGGCAGCGGAGGCCGATTCACTGGATGTTTTCAAGAGAGAGTTAGATTTAGCTCTTGGGGCTAACGGAATCAAGGGATATGGGGAGAAAGCAGGAACGGGGTACTGATTCTGGATGATCAGCCATGATCATATAGGATGGCGGTGCTGGCTCGAAGGGCTGAATGGCCTACACTCCTGCACCTATTTTCTATGTTTCTATCCCTCCACCCCTGCCTGTTCCAGTATCTGTCTCTGCTGTTCCTGCAGGTTCAGATGGACATAGTGGCCAAGAGAAGCCAGAGCTGAACTTCACACTGACGACGAACATCACAGAGGGAGGGGACCGACCGCCCGTGTCCGCTCCGCTTGAGTGGGGTGAGTCTCCCACACTGATTCACACAAATGCACAGAGTGCTGGAGTAACTCAGCGGGTCAGGGAGCATCTGTGGAGAACATGGATAGGTGACGTTTCACAGAGTGCTGGAGTAACTCAGCGGGTCAGGCAGCATCTGTGGAGAACATGGATAGGTGACGTTTCACAGAGTGCTGGAGTAACTCAGCGGGTCAGGCAGCATCTGTGGAGAACATGGATAGGTGACGTTTCACAGAGTGTTATTTCTGGCTCAGGACCCAGCTTCAGATTCAAACGGCCCATTCTGAAGAGGATGCTCACCCGAAAAGTCACCTATCCATGTTCTCCACAGATGCTGCCTGACCCGCTGAGTTACTCCAGCACTCTGTGAAACGTCACCTATCCACGTTCTCCACAGATGCTGCCTGCCCCGCTGTGTTACTCCAGCACTCTGTGAAACGTCACCTATCCACGTTCTCCACAGATGCTGCCTGACCCGCTGTCCACGTTCTCCACAGATGCTGCCTGACCCGCTGAGTTACTCCAGCACTCTGTACCCTCTAGATATTGTTTGGTTTGATGTTTAGTATTATCTGATCAGATTGGATAGAATGCAAAACAAATATTCTTGCAGTACCTTGGAACACAATCACACTCACAATAATACTTTATTATCCAAGTATGTTTTGCAACATGTGAGGAATTTCATTTGCCGTACAGTCATACAAATAAAAAGCAACATAACACACAAAATACATTTTAACATAAACATCCACCACAGTGACTCCTCCACATTCCTCACTGTGATGGAAGCCAACTGTTTGTTTAAACCTAAACAACAACAATAAACGTGATATTAATAAAACCGAAACCTAGTTTGGAAAAATGCAACAAATGTGTTAATACAATAATGGTTTAACGTTGTGAATTTGGTCTTTAATTGTTGCCTGTAAAGATTCTTACTTCCATCTCTCATCCCGTCACCAGCTTTCTCCTTGAGTGAACGTGACGTGAAGTCCATCCTCACTTTGGGAAGGCAAATCCTTGAAATGAAAAAGCAAGTGATCGAGTGTCACCGGGAGCTAATTAATCACAAAGAGAGACTGATCAACACAGTACAGAATCTCTTACAAGATTCAGCCTGGTTGCGTCGATCAAACCGATTCCATACTTACACCCTTCTGTAAACTACATCAACTTATATTCAGTTTGGAGTAAACTGAAACATTAAAATGTCACCTTTGCTATTAAAAGCTCAGCACTATGTAACATTTCACTCAATCGGTCACATTGGAATGATACTTGTCATACTTGGTGTGCAGGACATAGTTTGTGTCACAGAAATTAAACAGGAATCACTTATCATGGAAATACAGACGTGTTTATTTTGTGATGTGAGGGGATGGTTTAGGCATTGCCCACCGTCCATCTTTCAGTGGCTTCCAGTGGTGGTGATGCTTAAAGATCTTTGGTGATGGTGATCCTTCAACCTCAGCAGTCCATCAACAGCTTGTCAATAAAAAAAAAACTGCCGAAGCTCAAAGTCTGAAATAAAAATAGTTCTCCTCGCAACAGGCCAGGAGGTGGTGATCCATGTCAAATCTGATAGCCTGGCCATCACTGTCATCTCTGACCAACCAACCACAGTACGGTCCTGACCTCCTATCCACCTCATCGGAGACCTTTGGACTATCTTCAATCAGACCCAAGAAGCTGGAGTAACTCAGCGGGACAGGCAGTATCTCTGGAGAGAAGGAATGGGTGACGTTTCGGGTCGAGACCTTTCTTCAGACCCAGTCTGAAGAAGCGTCTCAACCCAAATTGTCCAGTCTGAAGAAGGGTCTCGACCCGAAACATCACCCATTCCTTCTCTCCAGAGATGCTGCCTGTCCCGCTGAGTTACTCCAGCTTTTTGTGTCTATCTTCAGCTTAAAGCAGCATCTGCAGTTCCTTCTTACACACTTTACCTTGCACTAAACACTATTCACTTTATCTTGTACCTGATCACTGTGGGCGGCCAGATTGGAATCATGAACAGTCTTTCCGCTGACTGGATAGCACGCAACAAGAAAGCTTTTCACTGTACCTCGGTACACGTGGCAATAAACTAAACTAAACTAAGAGAAGGCAATGGCTCAGTGGAACAGCTTCACTGGGCTGAATTCAGTGGCTGGAGTTTGCATGTTCTCCCTGTGGGATTGTCTGGGTGGTCCGGTTTCCTCCCACATCCCAAAGACGTGTGTGTGTGTGGATTGTTGGATTGTTTGGCTCCAAATGGGCACGTGAAAGCTGACAGGATTGCTCTGGTAGCCAGAATCATCTGGATGGGCCAAAAGGCCCACCTCGAGGTGAGAGGTAAATATTAACATTTGAAAGACAAAGCATTCCTTTTCAGTTTACACAAACCCTCTTTAATATTGTGTAGGAAGGAACTGCAGATGCCGGTTTACACCGAAAATAGAGGCAGCGCAACGTAGGTTCACAAGGTTAATTCCCAGGATGGCGGGACTGTCATATGTTAATAGATCGGAGCAGCTGGGCTTGTACACTCTGGAATTTAGAAGGATGAGGGGATATCTTATTGAAACATATAAGATTATTAAGGATTTGGACACGCTAGAGGCAGGAAACATGTTCCCGATGTTGGGGGAGTCCAGAACCAGGGGCCACAGTTTAAGAATAAGGAGTAAGCCATTTAGAACAGAGACAAGGAAACACTTTTTCTCACAGAGAGTGGTGAGTCTGTGGAATTCTCTGCCTCAGAGGGCGGTGGAGGCCGGTTCTCTGGATACTTTCAAGAGAGAGTTAGATAGGGATCTTAAAGATAGCAGAGTCAGGGGATATGGGGAGAAGGCAGGAACGGGGTACTGATTGGGGATGATCAGCCATGATCACATTGAATGGTGGTGCAGGCTCGAAGGGCCGAATGGCCTCCTCCTGCACCTATTGTCTGTCTGTCTGAGTCACTGTGTCTGATGAAGGGTCTCAACCTGAATCGCCCCCCATCCCTTCTCTCCACAGATGCTGCCTGTCCCACTGAGTTACTCCAGCACTCTGTGTCTGTCCAGTTTAACCCAGCACCTGCAGTTCCTTCCCCCACTGGGCGCAGAGATGATTTATGAGGCCATTGGCCGGACTGAGCTGCAGGGGCAGAGGCTGGGCAAACATACAGGCGGGCTAGCAGGGGCACGTGGGGCCGAAGGGTCCTTCTGAACCATCTGAACGTTGTAGTCGGCAGGGCTGGACTCTGCATATCGCCAACTTGGACAATTTTACATTTTTTATCCAGCCAATTAACGTACAAACCGGCACGAGTGGGTGGAAACCGAAGATCTCGGAGAAAAACCCACGCAGGGCACGAGGAGAGCGTGCAAACTCCGCACAGACAGCGCCCGTAGTGGGGATCGAACCCGTGACTCCGGCGCCGTGAGCGGCGACACCAACACGTGACCGCCGGAGTGGCCCCGCCCTGCAGAGGGGCGCATGCGCCGGAGTGGCCCCGCCCTGCAGTGGGGCGCATGCGCCGGAGTGGCCCCGCCCTGCAGTGGGGCGCATGCGCCGGAGTGGCCGCGCCCGACCCTGCCCACAATGCCCTGCGCCCAGCGGCGCTCCTGGACGCGGTGAGTCACGTGGAAGCGGCGCCCACAGGCCGCGGGAACCCGCCCGTCACCATGGAGACGCCTCACCCCCCCCCCCCCCGGGCAGTGGACACCCCTCCCCCTCACTCCCACCCCTCCCCCTCACTCCCTGCCACTCCCCCTCACTCCCTGCCCCTCCCCCTCACTCCCACCCCCTCCCCCTCACTCCCTGCCCCTCCCCCTCACTCCTCCCCCTCCCCCTCACTCCCTGCCCCTCCCCCTCACTCCCACCCCCTCCCCCTCACTCCCACCCCCTCCCCCTCACTCCCACCCCCTCCCCCTCACTCCCACCCCCTCCCCCTCACTCCCACCCCCTCCCCCTCACTCCCTGCCCCCTCCCCCTCACTCCCTGCCCCCCTCCCCCTCACTCCCTGCCCCCCTCCCCCTCACTCCCTGCCCCCTCCCCCTCACTCCCACCCCCCTCCCCCTCACTCCCTGCCCCCCTCCCCCTCACTCCCTGCCCCCCTCCCCCTCACTCCCTGCCCCCTCCCCCTCACTCCCACCCCCTCCCCCTCACTCCCTGCCCCCCTCCCCCTCACTCCCTGCCCCCCTCCCCCTCACTCCCTGCCCCCCTCCCCCTCACTCCCTCCCCCTCCCCCTCACTCCCACCCCCTCCCACTCACTCCCACCCCCTCCCCCTCACTCCCACCCCCTCCCCCTCACTCCCACCCCCTCCCCCTCACTCACTGCCCCCCTCCCCCCCTCCCCCTATACCCCGTCCCCCCTCCCCCTCACTCACTGCCCCCCTACCCCTCACTCCCTCCCCCTCCCCCTCACTCCCACCCCCTCCCACTCACTCCCACCCCCTCCCCCTCACTCCCTGCCCCCTCCCCCTCACTCCCACCCCCTCCCCCTCACTCCCACCCCGTCCCCCTCACTCCCTGCCCTCGTCCCCCTCACTCCCACCCCGTCCCCCTCACTCCCACCCCCTCCCCCTCACTCCCACCCCCTCCCCCTCACTCCCACCCCCTCCCCCTCACTCCCACCCCGTCCCCCTCACTCCCACCCCCTCCCCCTCACTCCCACCCCCTCCCCCTCACTCCCTGCCCCCTCCCCCTCACTCCCTGCTCCCTGCCCCCTCCCCCTCACTCCCTGCCCCCCTACTCCCACCCCCTCCCCCTCACTCCCACTCCCACCCCCTCCCCCTCACTCCCTGCCCCCCTCCCCCTCACTCCCTGCCCCCCTCCCCCTCACACCCACCCCCTCCCCCTCACTCCCACCCCCTCCCCCTCACACCCACCCCTCCCCCTCACTCCCACCCCCTCCCCCTCACTCCCACCCCCTCCCCCTCACTCCCACCCCCTCCCCCTCACTCCCTGCCCCCTCCCCCTCACTCACTCCCTGCCCCCCTCCCCCTCACTCCCTGCCCCCCTCCCCCTCACTCCCACCCCCTCCCCCTCACTCCCACCCCCTCCCCCTCACTCCCACCCCCTCCCCCTCACTCCCTGCCCCCTCCCCCTCACTCCCTGCCCCCCTCCCCCTCACTCCCGCCCCCTCCCCCTCACTCCCACCCCCTCCCCCTCACTCCCACCCCCTCCCCCTCACTCCCACCCCCTCCCCCTCACTCCCTGCCCCCTCCCCCTCACTCCCTGCCCCCCCCCCTCACTCCCACCCCCTCCCCCTCACTCCCACCCCCTCCCCCCTCTCCCTGCCCCCCTCCCCCTCACTCCCCCCCCTCACTCCCGCCCCCTCCCCCTCCCCCTCACTCCCTGCCCCCCCTCACTCCCACCCCCTCCCCCTCACTCCCTGCCCCCTCCCCCTCACTCCCTGCCCCCCCTCACTCCCACCCCCTCCCCCTCACTCCCTGCCCCCTCCCCCTCTCCCTCACTCCCACCCCCTCCCCCTCACTCCCACCCCCTCCCCCTCACTCCCTGCCCCCCTCCCCCTCACTCCCACCCCCTCCCCCTCACTCCCTGCCCCCTCCCCCTCACTCCCACCCCCTCCCCCTCACTCCCACCCTCTCCCCCTCTCCCTGCCCCCCTCCCCCTCACTCCCACCCCCTCCCCCTCACTCCCTGCCCCCCTCCCCCTCACTCCCACCCCCTCCCCCTCACTCCCACCCCTCCCCCTCACTCCCTGCCCCCCTCCCCCTCACTCCCACCCCCTCCCCCTCACTCCCACCCCCTCCCCCCCTCTCCCTGCCCCCCTCCCCCTCACTCCCCCCCCCTCACTCCCGCCCCCTCCCCCTCACTCCCTGCCCCCCTCACTCCCACCCCCTCCCCCTCACTCCCTGCCCCCTCTCCCTCACTCCCACCCCCTCCCCCTCACTCCCACCCCCTCCCCCTCACTCCCACCCCTCCCCCTCACTCACTGCCCCCCTCCCCCTCACTCCCACCCCCTCCCCCTCACTCCCACCCCCTCCCCCTCACTCCCACCCCCTCCCCCTCACTCCCACCCCAATCCCCCTCACTCACTGCCCTCCTCCCCCTCACTCCCACCCCCTCCCCCTCACTCCCACCCCCTCCCCCTCACTCCCACCCCTCCCCCTCACTCACTGCCCCCCTCCCCCTCACTCCCACCCCCTCCCCCTCACTCCCACCCCCTCCCCCTCACTCCCACCCCCTCCCCCTCACTCACTGCCCCCCTCCCCCTCACTCCCACCCCCTCCCCCTCACTCCCACCCCCTCCCCCTCACTCCCTGCCGCCCACCCCCTCCCCCTCACTCCCTGCCCCCCTCCTCCTCACTCCCTGCCCCCCGTCACTCCCACCCACTCCCTCCCCCTCACTCCCTGCCTCACTCCCCCCTCCCCACCCTCTCCCACCCCCTCCCCCTCACTCCCTGTCCCCTCCCCCTCACTCCCACTCCCACCCCCTCACTCCCGCCCCCTCACTCCCACCCCCTCCCCCTCACTCCCACCCCTCCCCCTCACTCCCTTACTTCCTCCCCCTCACTCCCACCCCTCCCCCTCACCCCCTCCCCCTCCCCCTCACTTCCACCCCCTCCCCCTCACTCCCTGCCCCCCTCCCCCTCACTCCCACCCCCTCCCCCTCACTCCCACCCCTCCCTCTCACTCCCACCCCCTCCCCCTCACTCCTACCCCACCCCCTCACTCCCTGCCTCCCTCACTCCCACCCCCTCCCCTTCTCTCCCGGCCCTGAGCCCAGGGACCAAGAGGGGACGGGGAGAGGATTGTGTAGGAAGGAAGTGCAGATGCTTGTTTACACCGACAATAGACACAAAGTGCTGGAGTAACTCAGCGGGACAGGCAGCATCTGTGGAGAGAAGGAATGGGTGAATTCAGGTCAAGACCCTTCTTTAGACTGAGAGTCAGGGGGGAGGCCCCTGAAACGTCACCTATTCATCGCTGCACAGATGCTGCCTGTCCCGCTGAGTTATTCCAGCATTTTGTATGTTGCTGGGGAGAGGGGGGGGGGGAGGTGCTTGTTCATCAGTTCCAGAGTCAAAAGTATTTAATTGTCATATGTACGCACAACGGAGCAATTAGATTCTTATTTGCAGCAGCACAACATGCCTGTAAATACAATACACACATAGAATATATAACAGTAAAAGGATTTCAATTAATAGAAGATAGGCATACAATGCTGGAGTAACTCAGTGGTCAGGCAGCGTGTCTGGAGATGTGGGTACACAAAATGCTGGAGAAACTCAGCGGGTGCAGCAGCATCTAAGGAGCGAAGGAGATAGGCGACGTTTCGGGTCGAGACCCTTCTTGTGTCTGGAGATGTTCTGGGTTATAGGCTGATTCAGTATAATTGTGTAACTGGAGTTTAGAAGGATGAGGGGAGATCTTATAGAAACGTATAAAATTATAAAAGGACTGGACAAGCTAGATGCAGGAAAAATGTTTCCAATGTTGGGCGAGTCCGGAACCAGGGGCCACAGTCTGAGAATAAAGGGGAGGCCATTTAAGACTGATGTGAGAAAAAACATTTTCACTCAGAGAGTTGTGAATTTGTGGAATTCCCGGCCACAGAGGGCAGTGGAGGCCAAATCACTGGATGGATTTAAGAGCGAGCTCTAGGGGCTAGTGGAATCAAGGGATATGGGGAGAAGGCAGGCACGGGTTATTGATTGGGGACAATCAGCCATGAGCACAATGAATGGCGGTGCTGCCTCAAAGGTTCGAATGGCCTCCTCCTGCACCTATTTTCTATGTTTCTATGTCCCTGGTGTGTGGAGGATAGTGTTAATGTGCGGGGATTGCTGGTTGGTGCGGATCCGGTGGGCTGAAGGGACCCGTTTCTGAGCTGTGTCTATACTAAATTAAAACTAAATAAGGAAAAGGTGACATTTTGGGTTGTAAACCAGCGTCCTGCAGTTCCTTCATACACTCAATAAATGAATAACCATATACCTACTGCAAGAATCCTAATGTCCTTGGTGCAAGCAAAGTTGACGAATACAACAGTGTGCTTTTCTGAAAAAGTTATGAATACAGAGGAACTGCATAAAATTCTGAAAGTCATTAGTTCTACCATTGATCATAGAATCATAGAAAATAGGTGCAGGAGTAGGCCATTCGGCCCTTCGAGCCTGCACCGCCATTCAATATGATCATGGCTGATCATCCAACTCAGTATCCTGTACCTGCCTTCTCTCCATACCCCCTGATCCCTTTAGCCACAAGGGCCACATCTAACTCCCTCTTGAATATAGTCTATGAACTGGCCTCGACTACCCTCTGTGGCAGAGAATTCCACAGACTCACCACTCTCTGTGTAAAAAATGATTTTCTCATCTCGGTCCTAAAATACTTCTCCCTTATCCTTAAACTGTGACCCCTTGTTCTGGACCTCCCCAACATCGGGAACAATCTTCCTGCATCTAGCCTGTCCAACCCCTTAAGAATTTTGTAAGTTTCTATAAGATCCCCCTCAATCTTCTAAATTCTAGCGAGTACAAGCCAAGTCTACCCAGTATTTCTTCATATGGAAGTCCTGCCATCCCAGGAATCAGTCTGGTGAACCTTCTCTGTACTCCCTCTATGACAAGAATGTATTTCCTCAGATTAGGAGACCAAAACTGTACATAATACTCCAGGTGTGGCCTCACCAAGTCCCTGTACAACTGCAGTAGAACCTCCCTGCTCTTGTACTCAAATCCTTTTGCTATGAATGCCAACATACCATTTGCTTTCTTCACTGCCTGCTGCACCTACATGCCTACTTTCAATGACTGGTGTACCATGACACCCAGGTCTCGTTGCATCTCCCCTTTTCCTAACCGGCCACCATTCAGATAATAGTCTACCCTCCTGTTTTTGCCACCAAAGTGGATAACCTCACATTTATCCACATTATACTGCATCTGCCATGCATTTGCCCACTCACCCAACCTATCCAAGTCACGTTGCAGCCTCCTAGCATCCTCCTCACAGCTAACACTGCCCCCCAGCTTCGTGTCATCCGTAAACCTGGAGATGTGGCATTAAATTCCCTCATCCAGATCATTAATATATATTGTAACTAGCTGGGGTCACAGCACTGAGCCTTGCGGTACCCCACTAGTCACTGCCTGCCATTCTGAAAATGACCCATTTACTCCTACTCTTTGCTTCCTGTCTGCCAGCCACTATCCACATCATTACTGAACCGCCAATACCGTGTGCTTTAAGTTTGTATACTAATCTGTAGATGTTTAAGAAAGAACTGCAGATGCTGGAAAAATCAAATGTAGACAAAAATGCTGGAGAAACTCAGCGGGTGAGGCAGCATCTGTGGAGCGAAGGAATAGGCGACGTTTTGGGTCGAGACCCTTCTTCAGTGTGAAGAAGGGTCTCGACCCGAAACGTCACCTATTTCTTCGCTCCATAGATGCTGCCTCACCCGCTGAGTTAGTTCTACCATTGAGACCATTTTTATTTAGTTAGCCACGGTGATCGTCACATTAGATATTTTGGAGAAAACGTAATCAAATATCTCATTAAATTTTCCTATCAATTGACCAGATGATTTTTCCTTGGCTGTTTATATCTATATTTTGTATTTTAGTGATTGTCACCACAATGGAGGCGGTCAGGAGGGACCAATTGGTCTTTGCGACGCAGTCTTTAAGGATGAACCGAAAGAAAGGTTTTTCTAAGTCTCGCTGCTTGCAACTCGCTGCTGAAATCCTAGCTGTTGACTCCGGACTGAAGCCTTCCTTCTTGTTTGATTATTGTGCATCAAATGCAGAACAGATCCAGAACTATGTCCAGGAGTTGTGGAAAACTGGGCTTCTCTCCGAACATCTACACGTCCTCAGCATGCAAGACAACATCTTAATAACAAACTTAAATAGAACCATCAGACACTTGGAACGAACACTGCAGGGAAATGATGTTCCAGTCATTGATGTTTCGTTGCACAGGAAGAGCCCACGACTCGCTGAGTCCTGGGTGACCCAGCAAGTCGAGGCCCAGGTGGACATTATTTGGAAGCACCTGAAATCACAGGTAATTCACGCAGAGATGAGCACACCTGGTGTTGTTACAGCCAGTGAGATTTTCTCTCCCGACTGGAATCTGTGTACTGTGTTTGGGTTTCTCCTTGGCTTCCCTGCTTCATACTGGTTTGATTCTAACCAGAGTTTTGAGAACTGTCTGGGCATGACTCAACTTCGGTCTTTCTCTGTCTCTGCTTCTTGTCCCAGAATCACTGAGAACCTTAAGCATCGGATGTACTCATTCAGTGTCCCCGAAATCCTTTATTTGGATTTACAGAGCATGGTGGAGACTTGGCGGAAGAACCTACAATCAGACTTTAACAAGCAGTCCTCTTTCTCTGATCTCTGCATCTCCACAGAGGTAGTCTGTCTGCCGGGGATTACCCTGTGAATATTCTGTACAGCAAAACTCGTCTTTAATTAAAAACAACTGCATGACAGAGCACAATGAAGGAAAATAACACCTAAAGAGATAATAAGGTTGCTGTTGAAACTTGGTCATAGAGTCAGAGAGTGATACAGTGTGGAAACGGGCCCTTCAGCCCAACTTGCCCACACTGGCCAACATGCCCCAGCTACACTACGCCTGCCTGCGCTTGGTCCATATCCCTCCAAACATGTCCTATCCATGTACCTGTGCAACTGTTAAACATTAGGATAGTCCCGGCCTCAACTATCTCCTCCAGCAGCTTGTTCCATACACCCACCACCCTTGGTGTGAAAGTTACCCCTCAGTAACCTATTCCAGGTTGTCACAATACCCACTGCACTGGCAAGCAATATTTTGAGGTTGCTCGTGTGAAAACTGCCTTTCAGGAAACCAAAGATACATAGCACAGAACAGGCCCTTCTGCCCACAATGTTTGTGCCGTACATGATGCCAACTTAAACCAGTCTCCTCTGCCTGCACATGATGCATACCCCTCTATTCCCTCCACTTCCATGTGCCTGTCTAAATGCCTCTTAAAACCCAGTTTTCTTTCTTCATCTCCTCTCTTGCAGCCGAATGGTTTATCTTCATCACAATCACACCTGACACTTTTGGGCAGTTTGGAAAAACATCCACTGACTAACAGCAAGTGAAAGAGAATAAAACTGAGATGGGACCTTGTCAGCCCAGAACCACGCCTACACCGCACCTTCACAAGAGTCTGTCTGAGGAAGGGTCTTGACCTGAAACATCCTCCATTCCTCCTCTCCTTCCCGCCTGTCCCGCTGAGTTACTCCAGCATTTTGTGTCTATCATTGCAAAATGCATTTTTATGAAAGATTATAGAAACATAGCAAATAGTTGCAGGAGTAGACCATTCGGCCCTTCGAGCCAGCACTGCCATTCAATGTGATCATGGCTGATCATCCACAATCAGTACCCCGTTCCTGCCTTCTCCCCATATCCCTTGATTCTGTTAGCCCTAAGAGCTAAATCTAACTTTCCCTTGATTTCCCGTGAATTGGCCTCCACTGCCTTTTATGGCAGAGAATTCCACAAATTCACAACTCTCTGGGTGATTATATAGACACCAGCCATTATCTCAAAAATATTCATTTTATTTGCATCTTACAAAGAAACGTACAGGAAATTTCAGTTGCCATTTTAAAGTCAGTAAATGTTCAATGTGAATACTGTCACTGCTTTCTCTACTTTAACAGTGAACATAATCTACAGAGCCGTGATAATATTGTGAGTTTAATCATATGCCATATTAACGGCGAGTGCATCACTACTTCACTAGAAAAAAGACTCAAAATGCTGGAGTAACTCAGCGGGTCAGGCAGCATCTGTGGAGAACATGGATAGGTGACGTTTCACAGAGTGCTGGAGTAACTCAGCGGGTCAGGTAGCATCTGCGGACATGGATAGGTGACGTGTCTTTTATTGTACACTGAGTCACCACAGCACTTTGTGTCATTATTCTATGGGTAAAGAAAGCTGGGAGAGAGGAGGGGCAGGACAGAGCATGGCAGGAAATAGGTGGATGCAGGCACGGTTTGTTTTGTTGGGCAGATGGTCGGAACAAAGGCCAGAGGTGTGAGCCAGACCAATTGAAGAGTTGCCGATTGTGAAGCCAGAGAAAGGAACGGAGGGGGAAGGGGAGGAGAGAAATAGGTGCTGGTCCAGGAGGAGCGGTGGGGGGGGAGAGATGGGGAAGAAAACGGAGGGGGTTGTTAGAGGTTAACTACAAATGGGTTGTAAGATGACTAACTTTTACCCATAGGTGGTACACAAAAAGCTGGAGAAACTCAGCGGGTGCAGCAGCATCTAAGGAGCGAAGGAGATAGGCGACGTTTCGGGTCGAGACTTCTTGTTCTACCCATAGGTGTCGCTGTTCACCAACATTCCTCACTGCTCCACCATTCACTGTGAATTGAAATTCTATCTGCCAATGTCCCAGTGCCCTCACTGTCCACAACACCAACGGATGTATTGTCTGATAAACGTCACCTATCCATGTTCTCCACAGACACTGCCTGACCGGCTGAGTTACTCCAGCACTCTGTGAAACGTCACCTATCCATGTTCTCCACAGATGCTGCCTGACCCGCTGAGTTACTCCAGCACTCTGTGAAACGTCACCTATCCATGTTCTCCACAGATGCTGCCTGACCCGCTGAGTTACTCCAGCACTCTGTGAAACGTCACCTATCCATGTTCTCCACAGATGCTGCCTGACCCGCTGAGTTACTCCAGCACTGTGTGAAACGTCACCTATCCATGTTCTCCACAGATGCTGCGTGAGTTACATCAGCATTTTGTGTCTTTGAACAAATTCAAGGCGACCCACAAACCTATCAATCATACCTCACACGCCAGTGTTCACATATCACAAAGAGCAAAGCTGCCAGCATCAACGCGAGCAGTAATTTACAATGTGCAGACTTGCACCCACTTCCTGCCACCTTATCACCAAGCTCATTTAGGATCTTATATGTAAACATTTGTGTACATTGGATGGACACGTGGGCACCAGACCCAAGGATAAAATAATAGCTTTGTCAGTTAAACATCCATCTAACCCAGAGTCACCATCCAAAGATATAAAGCCTCAAACCAACACTATTTTGTATCAGATCCTAGAAGATGAGCTCAGCATTTAAAATGGTACTTTACAAATGTTATATAACAGCAAATCACGTTTTCTATCAAGACCGGGACATATTTATTGAGTGAACTGTTTCATTGACTTGAATTTGACTCATTGACTGAGTTTCTGTGCCATTCCTGGCCTCCTGACCAGTATCAAACTATTTTGTAATTGTTCTCGCCTCTCAATCTTTCATCAGAAGCTCAGGTGTAGCTAGGCGGTGATCTGTAAATATTCAGCACGTAGGCTGTGAGATTAGCCCGACACTTGTGTGTCCAGCAAAGTTGCTCCAGCTTCTTGTGTCTATCTTCAGTGTAAGTCAGCATCTGCAGTTCCTCACACACACTGTGTGTGGCACGTAATGTTCAAATATATTTGATTGTCACCGGTGTCTTTGAGCAAATATATCCTTCTATTTACAATAAGGTGTGTCCGGCCCTGTAATACCCAACATAAGGCATTTGCCATCTCTGCCAAGCCTTGGAACTGGGGAACTGTTTCTGCGACAGTCAGGAAAGCTGCATCCGGTGATACTCTCTTATCAGTTAAATAAAATACTTTATTATTGGAGTAACTCACTGGGACAGGCAGCATCTCTGGATAGAAGGAATGGGTGACGTTTCGGGTCGAGACCCTTCTTCAGACTCCCATTTCTTCTCTCCAGAGATGCTGCCCGTCCCGCTGAGTTACTCCAGCATTTTGTGCCTTATCTTCGGTGTAAACCAGCATCTGCAGTTCCTTCCTACACCTTTATTGTACTTACAAACCATGAGTTTTGGGTTCTGACAATAAGGTGTTAATGCAGTGAGACAAAAGTGCTGGAGAATTTAAGTGGGTGCAGGAAATAGGCAACGTTTCGGGCCGAAACCCAAAGGGTTTTGGCCCGAAACGTTGCCTATTTCCGTCGCTCCATAAATGCTGCTGCACCTGCTGAGTTTCTCCAGCATTTTTGTCCACCTTCGATTTTCCAGCATCTGCAGTTCCTTCTTAAACAAGGTGTTAATGCACTTCCTTAAAACTGAGTGGCAAACTGAACCAGATCCCATGTAGGTCAAGAGTCACAGAGGCAATGTTAAATATTGATAGAACACAGGACAGTCCAGCACAGGAACAGGCCCTTCGGCCCACAATGTCCATGGCGAACATGATGCTAAGTAAAGGGCCTGTCCCACTTACATGATTTCTTCGGCGACTGTCGGCGCCCGTCGTAGTGACAGCAGGTTGCTGAAAGTTTTCGACGTGTTGAAAATCCAGCGGCGACCAGAAAAAGGTCCGACTCTTTGGGCGACTACTCACGACCATACAGGCGCCACCTCGCGACATCGCGTAAGTGGGACAGGCCCTTTAAACTAAACACCTCTGCCAGCATGTGATCTGTATCTTCTCCATCCCTTTCATCAAATGCTTGAAACTCAAGTATAACACCAACCTGCCTGCCTGCCTGCCTTCCCGCCCGTCTAAACGCCACTACCGTATCTGCAGATTTGTGACCCTGAATGCATTATTAAACCAGATTGGGGTTTCCAATAACTTGATCGAATACCTGGAGTGAATGTACACCTCAATATCTAAAGATTTAAAAATAAATCAGTGTTTGTTCTTTGATGGAAATTCCACGTTCATGTACAGTTACAAGTTTGTGTTGGTGAAATGTTGTCATTTCATTCATTCAGCTTCTTAAAAACGAACTTTGTCCAGATTTGCCCAAAGTGCTGCAAGCGCTGCTCCCACTGCCGCCACCAGGAGGAATGTCCAACATCGACAGCAGCGCCTCTGGAAAAGAGGGGATCGAAAGCTGTAAATCAGTAATTCACTACATAATGTAACTACAAAGAAAATGTCCCCCCCCCCCCCCCCCGGTATTTATATCTGTAAAATGAGCTGCGTTCTCTGGATCTCCCCGTTGGATTGTAACCATGTCGTGGTCGGGGAGCTCAGTGTCGTGTCGTGTGTCTCAATAACTCCTAGAGCCACGCCAGCGGGAGATTCGTCTGCTGTTGGGGTCTCCCATGCTGGACAGGTGGAAGGGTAGAGGCGAGATGAAGAGCGATCACTGGTCCTCCAGGTTGGGAGTTGAGCACAGGGCTAACAACCCTGTCTCGTAAAACAAATACGTTACGGAAACAGCAACTGAAGGAATCAACACTAGTGGGCGTGATGGACTTCCAGGGCCATCGACAGATGCTAGGATGAATGTACCAGACAGCATCCCAAGAATAGCCCTGCACTGGACACCGGAAGGGAAAAGGAAAAGAGGGAGACCCAAAACCACCTGGCGTTGAATTGTAGAGGAGGAAATGAAAACACTGGACCTGACCTGGGGTAGCGTCCAGAAGCTAGCCCAGAACACACAGGAGTGGAGGACCTTCGTTGCTGCCCTACATGCCAGGAGGCATCATAGGCAGTAAGTAAGTAAGTTCTCTGGATACATTCAGCGGTGGCAACTTCAGATTACATCATTTGTCTGCGGAAAGTCTTCATTCCATCTTAGATCACAAGACATAGGAGCAGAATTAGGCCATTCAGCCCATCTAGTCTGCTCCACCATTCGATCATCGCTGATCTATCTCTCCCTCTCAACCCCATTCTCCTGCCTTCTCTCCATAACTTTTGGCGCCCGTAGTAATCAAGAATCTGTCAATCTCTGCTTTAAAAATACCCAATGACTTGGCCTCCACTGCCGTCTGTGGCAATGAATTCCATAGATTCACCACCTTCTATTTCTGACACATTGAGGAATATTCAGTGTGCATAAATGACGTATAAGTCTTATGATCGAACATTCTGATGCCCAAATCTTTTTCAGAAGCCGAGAATAGTTTAACATTTTAATTTCAATGGCATCTAAAGTGAATGGAGGGACCATGGTTATGTTGCTGGATAATCTGCAAGAGAGATATGAAGGCGCTCAACATCGATGTGGAGTCCTGGGAGATCCTTGCAGCTGACCGCACGAGGTGGAGAGGTACCCTGAACTAACATCTCAAAACGGGGGAAGAGAAACTGATGAACGCAACGACAGACATGCGGGCGTGCAGGAAGGAGCGCAGCAACTTCAACAAACCAGAGACCACACACACGCAAATGTCACCTTTGCCACAGAGACTCTCGCCGAGGATTGGAGCAAGCTGCCAACTAGGATGCATCGCCCATGGTCAATCATGACCGAGGGGGGGCCTACAGTCTCTTACGAGAGTGGAGTTCGAAACCCTCATGGCCACTGAGAGATTTGATGCAATTAACGAAATATTCTTGAATTAAAAACTAATATCTGTAATGGTGACTAGAACGCTATACGATTGGTGCTAGAGTTGCTCAACGGGTCAGGCAGCATCTGGGGTGGCAAATGGACAGGCGACTGTGAATGGGGATGTGTGGGAAGGAGCTGCTGGTGCTGGTTTAAAACAAAGTGGGACCCTTCGAATCAGGACCCTTCTTCAGACTGGAAATCGTGATAGCAACTTTGGAAATCTATATTATATAAACAATGGATGAAAACTAAACTCTACAACTTATTTGGAACATGATCAAGAAAAAATGAACTTGACAGGCCAATAAAAGTTTAAAGGTTAGATATTGGAACTGCACATCCTGGTTAACAAAAAAAGCACAAAGTACTGGAGTAACTCAGCAGGTCTGGCAGTATCTCTGGATAGCATGGATAGTTTCAGGTTAGGACCCTTCTTCACCTATCCATGTTCCCCACAGATGCTGCCTGACCCGCTGAGTTACTCCAGCACTCTGTGAAACGTCACCTATCCATGTTCTCCACAGATGCTGCCTGACCCGCTGAGTTACTCCAGCACTCTGTGAAACGTCACCTATCCATGTTCTCCACAGATGCTGCCTGACCCGCTGAGTTACTCCAGCACTCTGTGAAACGTCACCTATCCACGTTCTCCACAGATGCTGCCTGACCCGCTGAGTAACTCCAGCATGTTGATACAAACAAGGGGTCACAGGCTAAGGATAAGGGGGAAATTCCTTTAGGACCGAGATGAGGAAAACATTCTTTACACAGAGAGTGGTGAATCTGTGGAATTCTCTGCCACAGAAGGTAGTTGAGGCCAGTTCATGGCTATATTTAAGAGGGCGTTAGATGTGGCACTTGTGGCTAAAGGGATCAGGGGGTATGGAGAGAAGACAGTTACGGGATATTGAGTTGGATGATCAGCCATGATCATATTGAATGGCGGTGCAGGCTCGAAGGGCCGAATGGCCTACTCCTGCAAATATTTTTCTATGTTTCTATGTTTCTGCAAAGTCTAAAGGGAATTTGGTCCCTGTGCCATTGCTAATCTCTTTAAAGGCAGTGCAGGCTCATATTGATATTGCTTATTGGTTCTAGTTACATCTGCATGATATCTGTTTACAGGGCGAGACCAATGAACTTCTGGGACCAGTATAAAAGTTTCGTTTTATCCATTTGTGTTATCTTATCACAGTGCTTTTGAATATTTGTCGATACTCTTTGAAGATGAGTCTCTTTTATTTTAACTGTGGCAACGACTGTATGGGGAGAGGTGCAATGAAAGATCAGAGAGCAGAGGTCCGCACCATGATCTTTGGTGGCAATTGCATTTATGTTTGTCATTCCTCCAGTAAAGAGCTATTGTGTGCACAAGCTGATCTGTAAACTAGATGTAGACATGAGACGGGAGGGATTCGAAAGAAATTCTGAAAAGTCGGTGCAATGGGAGGAGATTCAAATGGAGTATAATCCCTGGCACAAGTTGGGCTGATTGCTAGGGTGGTGAATCTGTGGAATTCTTTGCCACAAACGGCTGTGGAATACAGTGGATATACAGTATTTAAGGCAGAGATAGATAGATCCTTGAGCAGTGCGGGTGTCAGGGGTTATGGGGAGAAGGCAGGAGAATGGGGTGAGGAGGGAGAGATAGATCAGCCATGATTGAATGGCGGGGTAGACTTGATGGGCCGAATGGCCTTAATCTGCTCCTATCACTTATAATCTTATGATATTTAATGTAATTCCTTGAAATGTCTTTGTAACATTGTCTTTAATGTTAGCAAATTAATTCGAAAGGACATCATCAAATTACATAAGTATTTTTAAGATGTAAAGTGCTGGAGTAACTCAGCGGGCCAGGCGGCAGCTCTGGAGAACATGGATAGGTAACGATTTGAGTCGGTCCCTTTAGACTGGGGAGGAGAAGGGTCGCGACCCAAAATGTCCCACATCCAGAGATGCTGCTGACCTGCTGTATAGATATATCTATTTTTGTAAATCTGAATCTGCAGCCCCTTGTATTTTCAAATATAATTTTAATTGGGTTAATTTTCTAATCAAAATAGTTAATGATGACAGAAAAAGCCGGTTCATATGAAGTGTATTCTTAGGCGAGCAGTTTCCTCGTGATTTCATGCACACATGATGGTGGTTTGTTGCTCATTCATTGTAAGTGCGGTGTTTCCTCACCTGAGACTGGAGGTGGTTTCAGAATCTCACCTGGGCAGGTCTCTTCTGCAGTCTGTCTGTCTGGTGGCGGGAGGCCGCTTGGTGTTGAAGCTGGGCGTGATGTCCGTCCCGCACCGTGCCGAGCTGGGAGTGGAGGTTGTTGCACTGGGGGGTAGACGAGGAAGAGGAGGGAAATAGGGCACAGCGTAGACACGAGTAGCAAACCTTTCCAATGGCCCCCAGTGATCGTGTTCAACCTCCAGTAATACTGAGGGACAAATCAATGGCATCCTCGCCAATGTGCCTGGTGCCAATGCATCCGTCCACAAGGCCACTGGGAGAAGTGACCGTGACTGGCCTCACTCTCGCCCGCAGGGTAGTATTTCGCCAGGAGCTCTGGGCAAACCCAGCCAGTGGACATCAAAGGGGGTCACTTGTCACACATGGTATGGGACTAGGGGCGCCAACGTTCTCGCTCCCAAATAAGGGGCAAAAGGTCAAAATACGAGACAAACTCCCGACGGCGATTCGTTGACCGACTCGGCCGTGGCTGGGTGGGTGAATGACGAGTTGGCCCGGGTGCTGGACTGCACACAAAGCCCAGCCGGCGGGCCAGCTGAGGAGTTTGAAGGAGGGGTGGGGGTGGTGTCGACGGTAAGCGAAGGACCGAAGGTCAGACAGCTGGCCGGGCTACCGACGGGGCCACGGGCGAGGCGCTGCTGCTGCTGCTGTTGCTGCTGCTGCACTCCATGGGCTGCACTACGTGGAGAGGGATGAGGCGGGGCCGGACGCGGCGCTCCAACCCGTGTAGCACGGGTTATTGATTAGGGATGATCAGCCATGATCACAATGAATGGCGGTGCTGGCTCGAATGGCCGAATGGCCTCCTCCTGCACCTATTTTCTATGTTTCTATGACTCAACAGTCCCCTCAACCCGAGTAGGGCGGTCCCGTACGGGACAAACCAATTTAGCCCAATATACAGGAAGTCCCAGCTGATACGGGACAGTTGGCAAACCCTATATGGGCGACCAACCATCCCATCCAGGACATCACTGCAAGAGTCCCTGGCGCAGTGTACAAGGCCAAACCACCTTCATCTGTTCCATTAACGCGGGTCCTTCCATGGTGAGGGCAGAGGTGAGGATGTTCACTGACAAGTGGACAGTGGTCAATCCCGTGTGCAATTGTTCAGCAAATGAAGCATTGGTGTTGGCACAAAGTGCAAGGTTTCGAGGGGTCAGGGTCAAATGCAAGCAGGTGGGACTAGTGGTCGGCATAGGCAAGCTGGGCCGAAGGGCCTGTTGCCCTGCTGCATAACTCTATGACTCTACCAGTCCAAACGTGTTCTGGATGTTGTTATTAGACAAAAATGCTGGAGAAACTCAGCGGGTGAGGCAGCATCTACGGAGCAAAAGAATAGGTGACGTTTCGGGTCGAGACGTCACGTATTCCTTCGCTCCACAGATGCTACCTCACCCGCTGAGTTTCTCCACCATTTTCGTCTACTTTCAATTTTTCCAGCATCTGCAGTTCCTTCTCAAACATAGATGTTGTCATGGTACCTGCCTCAACTACCTCCCCTGGAGCTGTGGCTACATGAGGCTATCGATGGGACATTGCTACTGGGATGCCAGTGGGTCACATCAGATTGCTGCTTCCCTCACCTCCTCCTGTTTGGCATGGAGCTGGCACGACTTCCTTTCCAGTTGCTCAACCAGTTGTCTGACCTCCTGCTGAAGAGTCTCCTCCCGCTGTGCAGTCCTGGCACGCAACTCATCTGCAATGAATCAGAGTCCATGTTTGCGATGGGGCAAGAGCAGAGAGCAGAAGTTGATTTGCCGAGCCGTTAGTTAGTGTGAAGCCCTGACTCACCGAACAGCCGTGCCGCTCTCTCCTGCTCTGTCACCTCAGTAACCTTCTTCTGTAACATTTCTGCAGTTTGAAAAAAAGTTAGAGTCGGGCAGAGTGGGTGTCCGAGCCACTGAGTCACATCTTCACCCCAGACATTAACTCCAGTTTCAATTATTTAATTCATTAAGTTCAATTTCAATGTTTTATTATTAATGTTTAGTGTTTTGTGAGTCATTCGTAACTGTCACTGTATGTCATGTTGTTACTTGTGGGCGGAGCACCAAGGCAAATTCCTTGTATGTGAATACTTGGCCAATAAACTTACTTACTTACTCACTTACTTAATTAGTTTAGTGTGTCGGAAGGAACTGCAGGCGCTGGTTTATACTGAAGATAGACACAAAATGCTGGAGTAACTCAGTGGGTCAGGAGAAAAGGAACAGGTCGGCACCCTTGTTCGAGTCTCGACCCGAAACGTCACCCATTCCTTTTCTCCACAGACGCTGCCTGACCCGCTGAGTTACTTCAGCACTCTGTGCCTATTTTAGTTTAGTTTAGTTTAAAAAAATGGTAATTAATTAGAGTATACCTTTGCAATTATTTACAATGTAAATTCACACAGCAGCTGAGTATGATGCAGCAATAGGAAGTGAAAGGGCTAGAAACATAGAAAAATAGGTGTAGGAGTAGGCCATTCGGCCCTTTGAGCCAGCATCGCCATTCAATATCATCATGGCTGATCATCTAAAACCAGTACCCTGCTTTTTCCACATTTCCCTTGATTCCTTTAGCCCTAAGAACTAAATATCTCTTGAAAACATCCAGTGAATTGGCTTTCACGGTCTGTTAGACAGAGCTGTTAAAGATAACGGAGGCAGGGGAGAAGGCAGGAACGGGGTACTGATTGTGGATGATCAGCCATGATCTCATTGAATGGCGGTGCTGGCTCGAAGGGCCGAATGGCCTACTCCTGCACCTATTGTCTATTGTCTTCTGTGGCAGCGAATTCCACAGATTCCCAACTCTCTGGGTGAAAATGATCCTCAGTCCTAAATGGCATACCCCTTGTTCTTAAACTGTGACCCCTGGTTCTGGACTCCCCCAACATTGGGAACATGTATCCTGCACTTAGCCTGTCCGATCCCATTAGAATTTTATATGTTTCTATAAGATCCCCTCTCATCCTTCTAAATTTCAGTGAACTAGCCCAGTCGACCCATTCTTTCATCATATGTCAGTCCCGCCATCCCGGGAATTAACCTGGTGGACCTACGCTGCACCCCCTCAAAAGCAAGAATGTCCTTCCTCAAATTAGGAGACCAAAATTGCACCCAATACTCCAGGTGTGGTCTCACCAGGCCCCTGTACAACTGCAGTAGGACCTCCTTGCTCCGAAACTCAAATCCTCTCGCAATGAAGGCCAACATGCCATTCGCTTTCTTAACTGCCAGCTGTGCCTGCATGCTTACTTTCAGTGACTGATGTACAAGCACACTCAGGTCTCATTCCACCTCCCCTTTTCCTAATCTGACCCCATTCAGATAATAATCTGCCTTCCTGTTCTTGCCACCAAAGTGGATAACCGGGGTGGAAGATTGCAACCTACACGTGGTCCGCCGTGTTTCGATTAATGCAATCAACTCAACGTGCACAAACGGAAGATCAAATAGAACAAGTTGTCCGACAACTTTAGGCCGTGCACGCCACACGCAAGAAGCAGAAGAGTGGATAACCTCACATTTATCCACATTATACTGCATCTGCCATGCATCTGCCCACTCATCCCAACTATCAAAGTCACCCTGCAGCCTCATAGCATCCTCATCGCAGCTCACACTGCCACCCAGCTTTGTGTCATCCGCAAACGTGGAGATGTCACATTTAATTCCTTTGTCTAAATCGTGAATATATATTGTAAATAACTGGGGTCCCAGCACCGAGCCTTGCGGCACCCCACTAGTCAATGCCTGCCATTCTGAAGAGGACCCAATAATTCCTACTCTTTGCTTCCTGGCTAGCACCAAGAGGAGGCCATTCAGCCCCTCTCTCCCATTCCGTAAGATCATGGCTGGTCTAGTTGGAAGCCTAGCTTGACATCCCTGTCGACCCCACATTTCAACACGTTGCCTTCCAACTGTCTCGCTCCCTCTGCACCAGCAGGCAATCGGAACCTCTATCTCCCCGACGCCTCTACCCCCCCTTGCCCCCTCTACCCCCCCTGCCCCCTCTACCCCCCCTGCCCCCTCTACCCCCCCCTCACCCCCTCTACCCCCCCTGCCCCCTCTACCCCCCTCGCCCCCACTACCCCCCCCGCCCCCTCTACCCCCCCTGCCCTCTCTACCCCCCCCCGCCCCCTCTACCCCCCCGCCCCCTCTACCCCCTCGCCCCCTCTACCCTCCCTGCCCCCTCTACCCCCCCTGCCCCCTATACCTCCCCCTGCCCCCTCTACCCCCCCTGCCCCCTCTACCCCCCTCGCCCCCACTACCCCCCCGCCCCCTCTACCCCCCCTGCCCCCTCTACCCCCCCTGCCCCCTCTACCCCCCTGCCCCCTCTACCCCCCCGCCCCCTCTACCCCCCCCGCCCCCTCTACCCCCTCGCCCCCTCTACCCCCTCGCCCCCTCTACCCCCCCTGCCCCCTCTACCTCCCCCTGCCCCCCCTGCCCCCTCTACCCCCCTGCCCCCTCTACATCTCCCGAATGGCCTAATTCTACTCCTACAACTTTTTGAAGTTTTCCAATTGCAGGACACATGAACTTGGTGTCAGGAGATGTCTGGACTTACCCTGCAGTTGGCTGATCATACAGCCCAGTCCCTGTTTTTGCTCCTCGGCATTTTGTATTTCAGCTGGGGAGAAAAAGCAATCAGTCGTCATTTACTGTCCACGATGTATTGGGGCCATCTGAGGCTCAAAGGGCCACACACGTGACTCGTGTAGTTTGGATTGTTTTCTCTGCGTTGCCGGTGTTTGAGTAGGGGGACGTGGTGGAGGTGTAGAAAGCCCATGGAAGCCACTGATGGAGCAGATGGTCAGAACCTTTTGTCCAAGGATGGAGATATCAAATACTGGTGGACATAGCTTTAAGGTGAGAGGGGCAAGGTTTAAGAGGCTCAAGACTTTTAGGGTGGTGGGTGGCTGGAACGTGCTGCTAGGGGTGGTGGTGGATGGCAGATACTACAATGGTGCTTCAAGAGACCTTTGGCTAGGCACATGGACATGCAAGAAATGGAGGGATATGGATTATGTGCAGGCATTTAAGAGTTGGCCTTGGAACCATGTTCGGCACAGACATTGTGGGCCGAAGGGCCTGTTGCTGCACTGAAGATAGAGACAAAACGCTGGAGTAACTCAGCGGGTCAAGCAGTATCTCTGGAGAAAATGAATAGGAGACACCACCCGTCTTTTTCTCCAGAGATGCTGCCTGACCCACTGAGTTACTCCAACATCTTGTGTCTGTCTTCGGTATAAACCAGCATCTGCAGTTCCTTCCTGCACTGTTGCCGTGCTGCATTGTTCCACGTTTTACATTGCTTGGTAGAGCACGCATTCTATCACAACCCTGATACAGCTCAGAGCTGGTGAAAGGGTTCAGGGGTGTGGGACAGTGAACTGCTCACTACAGCCCTGGCCGGCTGCTATTCCAGCCACAGTTTAGATATGGTCAGTAGTGACGCCCAGATACTGATTCTAAATGATTGGCCATGGTCATATTGAATAGGTGCAGGAGTAACATAGAAATTAGGTGCAGGAGTAGGCCATTCGGCCCTTCGAGCCTGCACCGCCATTCAATATGATCATGGCTGATCATCCAACTCAGTATCCTGTACCTGCCTTCTCTCCATACCCCCTGATCCCTTTAGCCACAAGGGCCACATCTAACTCCCTCTTAAATATAGCCAATGAACTGGCCTCAACTACCTTCCGTGGCAGAGAGTTCCACAGACTCACCACTCTCTGTGTGAGATTTTTTTTTCTCATCTCGGTCCTAAAAGACTTCCCCCTTATCCTTAAACTGTGACCCCTTGTTCTGAACTTCCCCAACATCGGGAACAATCTTCTTGCATCTAGCCTGTCCAACCCCTTAAGAATTTAGTAAGTTTCTATAAGATACTATAAGATAAGTAGGTGCAGGAGGTGCATAAAAAGGTGCTGGCTCGAAGGGCTGAATGGCCTACTCCTGCACCTATTTTTCTATGTTTCTATGCTGGTGCTGGGGACTTGGTGATTATTGAATGTCTAGGGTAAGCAAGAAATTGCAGAGAATTGTGGACGCAGCCCAGACCATCGCACAAACCAACCTCCCTTCCATGGATGTGTACGAAAGAACTGCAGATGCTGGTTTAAATCGAAGGTAGACACAAAAAGCTGGAGTAACTCAGCGGGACCGGCAGCATCTCTGGAGAGAAGGAATGGGTGACGTTTTGGGGTAGAGACAGTTCTTCTGACCTGAAACGTCACCCATTCCTTCTCACCACAGATGCTGCCTGTCCCGCTGAGTTAGTCCAGCTTTTGGTGTCACCCTCCTATTGATTCCATCTACACCTCACGCTGCCTCGGCAAGGCCAGCAGCATCATCAAGGACCAGTCTCACCCCGGCCACTCCCTCTTCTCCCCTCTCCCATCGGGCAAGAGGAACAGAAGTGTGAAAACGCACGCACACCTCCAGATTCAGGGACAGTTTTTTCCCGGCTGTTATCAGGCAACTGAACCATCCTACCACAACCAGAAAGCGGTCCTGAACTACTATCTACCTCATTGGTGACCCTCGGACTATCCTAGATCGGACTTTGCTGACTTTACCTTGCACTAAACGTTATTCCCTTATCATGTATCTGTACACTGTGGACGGCTCGATTGTAATCATGTGTTGTCTTTCTGCTGACTGGTTAGCTCGCAACAAAAGCTTTTCACTGTACCTCGGTACACGTGACAATAAACTGAACTGAACTGGATGGTTAAACGCTCTCCTGCCGGTGATAGTTGTTACCTGGTGCTTTGGACGTTTACCTGCACGAAAGGTGCTGAACGTGGACAAGTGGTTGATGAGTACGTGACTCTATTAACCAAATATAGTGTCATCAGGTTACACTACATGGGATGATGGATCTTGAACCAGCTTAAGTCAGACAGTTTCAACAATAGTCACTGCTCCATCATTCTGCCCAGAACGCCAACTCTATCATAGATTCTTGCAGCAGCAAACAGGCCCTTCAGCCCAACTTGCCCACACCAGCCAACATGTCCCATCTCTACTAGTCCCACCTGCCTGCATTTGGCCCATATTTCTCTAAATCTGCTCTATCCATGCACCTGTCTAAATCTTTCTTAAACCGTTGGGATAGTCCCTGCCTCAGTTACCTCCTCCGGCAGATGGTTCCATACACCCACCACCCTTTGTGTGGAAAAAGTTACCCCTCAGATTCCTATTAAATCTTCCCCCCCCCTCACCTATTCCTCTCATGATTTAATAAACCTCTCAAGATCACCCCTCATCCACCTGCGCTCCAAGGAATAGAGTCCTCACTTGCTCAAACCCTCTCTATAACTCAGGCCCTCGAGTCCTGGCAACAAAGTCGGCATGGACCAGGTGGGCCGAAGGGCCTGTTTCTGTGCTTACAGCTCTGTGTGTACATCTCAGCTGTAGCGTACCTCTGCCCATTTGAAGCTGCATTTCCTTGAGTTCGTTGTCTTCTTTAAGGGCATCGATTTGGTCCAAGAGTTTGTGCGTTTCATTTTCCACAGCCTCCAGCTTGCTTTGTAAATTTGTCAACACCTCACCATCACTTTCTGCTCTCTGGGAAAAATATAGATGAGAGAGAAAAAGTCAGCAACGCTGCATAGAAAGCTGGCCGTCCGCGCTGATGTAATGTAAGAAGAAGCTGAAAATCCAAATTAAAATAATGAAAAATGCCCGGGATTCCTGGCAGCATCTGTGGAGAGAAATCAGTCAACTGAACCATCCAACCACAACTAGAGAGCGGTCCTGAACTACTATCTACCTCATTGGAGACTCTCGGACTATCTTCGATCGGACTTTACTGGCTTTACCTTGCACTCAATGTGATTCATGTTATTCCCATTATCTGTACACTGTAGACAGCTCGATTGTAATCATGTATTGTCTTTCCGCTGACTGGTTAGCCCGCAACAAAAGCTTTTCACTGTACCTCGATACACGTGACAATAAACTCAACTGAACTAACTAACGGGAACAGTTTGTACACTTTGGTGGATCCAGTTGATACGTCAACTATGTGCCCAGCGGAGATGTCGGGCTGGAAACGGGCTGCTAGGCAGGAGGGAGATACAAGAGTCTGTAGTGTTAAAGAAGGAACTGCAGATGCTGGAGAATCGAGGGTTACACAAAAAGCTGGAGAAACTCAGCGGGTCACGCAGCATCTGTGGAGACTTTCAGTCTGAAGAATGGTCCCGATTCTAAACATCATCTGTCCAGTTGCTTCCACAGATGTTGCCCGACTCACCGAGTTCCTCCAGCAGATGTTTTTCCGGATGACGAGATGCTGAATGGTGGACGCCTCTTCCACTCAAGACATCTCCTTGTTTCACCGCTGTAGCTGGAAGCTTGCTGTCACAACAAGTCCTCAGTTGTCATTCCATTTCAGGAATGTGAGCATTTCTGGTCAGGCAAGCGTCTGTAGCCCATCCTGGTGACGAAGGCACATGGCATGCTTGCCTTCACCCACCGAGGCATTGAGTATGAGGGTCAGGAAATGCGGCATCTTTATAGAAGTTTGGTACGGCTGCATTGGGGGCATCTGTGCAGTTCTGGCCCATGAGGGATGTGGAGGCTTTGGAGAAGGCATGGACAAGGTTTACCAGAATGCTGCCTGGATTCGAGGGCATTAGCTACATGGACAGGTGGACAGACCTGGGGCGTTGGAGGTCGAGGGGAGACCCGATAGTTTATAAAATTATTAGAGGCTTAGCAGGGTAGTCCAGGGTAGAAACGTCAAAGACCGGAGGGATTGGTGTTGGTGGGTATTTAATAAACAATAGACAATAGGTGCAGGAGTAGGCCATTCGGCCCTTCCTGCCAGCACCGCCATTCAATGTGATCATGGCTGATCATCCCTAATCCTGCCTTCTCCCCATATCCCCTGACTCCGCTATCTTTAAGAGCCCTATCTAGCTCTCTCTTGAAAGTATCCAGAGAACCGGCCTCCACCGCCCTCTGAGGCAGAGAATTCCACAGACTCACCACTCTCTGTGAGAAAAAGTGTTTCCTTGTCTCCGTTCTAAATGGCTTACCCCTTGTTCCTAAACTGTGGCCCCTGGTTCTGGACTCCACCAACATCGGGAAGAGAGTGAGGAAAAGCCTCAATTTGAAACATTGCATATCCATGACTATCAGAGATGCTGCCTGACCCGTTGAAATACTAAGGGTGGCACAGTGGCACAGCTGGTAGTGCTGCTGCCTCACAGCGCCGGAGACCCAGGTTAGATCCTGACCTTGGATGCTGTCTGTGTGGAGTTTACACGTTCTCCCTGTGACCACGTGGGTTTTCTCCGGGTGCTCCGGTTTCCTCCCACATACCAAAAGCGTGCAGGTCTGTTGGTTAATCGGCCCCTCTGTAAATGGCCCCTAGTATGTTGGGAGTGGATGAGAAAGTGGGATAACATAGAACTAGTGAAGAGGAGTGATCGATGGATGGTATGAACTTGGTGGGCCGAAGGGCCTGCTTCCATGCTGTATTTCTAAACTAAACTAAACTTTGTGTTCCACGCAAGATTCTACATCTGCAGGTCCTTTTATTCCCGTTTGATTGTCACTCTTTGAATCACTTCCCTCTGGAAGGCGACTCCGGACTGTCAAAGCTGCCACATCCAGACATAAAAGCAGCTTTTGTCCACGAGTAGTGGCTCTACTCAATAACCAAAAATCTGTAGCCTCCTTTTGCTCTGGAATTTTATTTAATGCACGTATTTAATCAATAATGTTTTATTATTAATGTTTAATGTTTTATGTATCATTCTGAACTGTCACTGTATGTCATGTTGCCACTTGCGGGCGGAGCACCAAGGCAAATTCCTTGTATGTGAATACTTGGCCAATAAACTTATTCATTCATTCATTCAGCATGGGCTTGCATCTTGACCCGCTGACAATTTTGTTACTTGTCAACGATGGTTTCTCTCAATGAAACATACAGTATTTCCGAGTGAAGGCATCAGGAGCAAGTTACCTGCAGCTTGCTCTCGGCTATGTGCAGGCGATCGGTGGTGTGCAAGTGCTGGTTGTTCATCTCCGCACCGTGGGCCACGGCTCCATGATACGCCTCTCTCCAGTGGGCAGCCTCTCGCTCTGCTTCCTGCAGCGATCTCTGCAAGCACAAACACCCAGCTTCACTCTCCACTTACGTTAAGCGCTCACAGGTGGATAAAAATGCTGGAACGTCACCTATTCCTTCGTTCCATAGATGCTGCCTCACCCGCTGAGTTTCTCCAGCATTTTTGTCCACCTTCGATTTTTCCAGCATCTGCAGTTCGTTCTGAAACATTAAGCACTTCACCCCAAACCCGTTGACGCCTGTTCTAATCAAGAACTTGTCCATCTCCACTTTAGAAAGATCGGAGGAGTTAAAATATGGGTTTAACTTGGCTCAAACATCGCGGGCTGAAGGAGCTGTTCCTGCGCTGTGCTGCCCATGTTCTAGGAACATGTTCGCAGGTTCACGTTATAGGAGTAGAATTGGGCCATTCGGCCCATCGAGTCTTTTCAGCCATTCAATCATGGCTGATCTCTGCCTCCTGCCTTCACCCCAAAACCCTTGACACCCGTTCTAATCAAGAACTTGTCTATCTCAGCCTTAGAAATATCCACTGACTTGCCGTCTGTGGCAATGAGTTCCACACATTCACCGCCCTCTGACTAAAGAAGTTCCTCCTCACCTCCTTTCTAAAAGAGCGCCCTTTAATTCTGAGGCTGTGCCCTCTGGTCCTAGACTCTCCCACTAGTGGAAACATCCTCTCCACATCCACTCTATCCGGGTCTTTCACTATTCTGTAAGTTTCAATGAGGTCCCCCCTCAAGCTCTAAACTCCAGCGAGTCGCGGCCCAGCTGCGGCTGTTACTGATCGTGCAATGCCCCGACTTTGTGCCCCTCACCTGGATCTTGTCCAGGCTGCGTTCTGCTGCCGCTTTCTCCTCAATGGCTCTCTGGAGTTGATCTTTAGCCACGTGCTCATACTGGAGCTTCTGCTGCTGCATTGCCATCATGCTTTGCTTCACGCCATCCTGCGAGTGATTCTGTCAAAGAAACACCTGGCTGTTTCACAGAGCACCATAGAGGCCAAGTTACAGGTACAGCGCAAAAACATGCTCGTCAATGCTTGCATTGTCAGCAGATGTAGCCGTTACTGAACCTCATAACATTTGTATGTATTGGTGGCACAGCGGTAGAGTTGCTGCCTTGCAGCACATGCAGCGTCGGAGACCAGTGTTCGATCCCGACTACGGGTGCTGTCTGTACAGAGTTTGTACGTTCTCCCCGTGACCTGCGTGGGTTTCCTCCCACACTCCACAGGTTTGTAGGTTAATTGGGTTGGTATAAATGTAAATTGTCCCTAGTGTGTGTAGGATAGTGTTAGTGTGGGATCGCTGGTCGGTGCCGATTCGGTGGGCTGAAGAGCATGTTTGTGTGATTAGGCAGCTTACACCCCAGCGGTATGAACATTGACTTCTCTATCTTTAAGTTACCCTGGCTTTCACTCTCTCCCCATCCCTCCCCCTTCCCAGTTCTCCCACCAGTCTCACTGTTCCCGACTACATTCTTTCTGTTTGCTTTGTTGTCACCTTCTCTGAGCTAACAACGATCTATTCGACATTTTCCTTGAACTTCGTCTCTCTTGATGTCTCGTTTTCACACACTTTACCCTTCCTTATCTCTGTGTCTCCCTCTCCCCTGACTCTCAGTATGAAGAAGAGTTTCGATCCGAAACAGACCCAGCGGGGCGGAGATGCTGCCTGTCTCGCGGAGTTACTCCAGCATGGCACTTGTATACCACCCTAGGTTCAGGTGGCAATGAAGTATCATTCAATTAGCTCATCAAACAAGTCATTTCTCTACCTGTGCCCAGGTGTGTAGCTGAGCCTCAAGTGATTGGAGTTTACAGCGTAAGGCATCATCATCCAACTGCACCTGAAATGAAGGTTCAACAGGTGAGCGCGACAGGTGAGCGCGACAGGTGAGCGCGACAGGTGAGCGCGACAGGTGAGCGCGACAGGTGAGCACGACAGGTGAGCACGACAGGTGAGCGCGACAGGTGAGCACGCCAGGTGAGCACGGAGCATAGGATGCAGAATTTGATGGAACATAGAATAGTACAGATCCTATCTGTACTGATAGAATCAGTAACGGGCTAGAAGGGGCTGTTTGGCCCATTTTTACTCTACATGAGCTCATCGACCTGATAACGGTGGAACTTGATAAATACCAATAGCATTTTATGCAATATGCAATTTTGTTAAAAATGTAATCCCTCTAAACCTTTCCTATCCATGTACCTGTCTGAATGCCTTTTAAATGTTGTTGCAGTACCTGCCTCAACAAGTTCGATCCTGACTACGGGTGCTGTCTGTACGGAGTTTGCATGTTCTCCCCGTGACATACGTGGGTTTTCTCCTAGATCTTCGGGTTCCTCCCACACTCCAAAGACGTGCAGGTTTGTAGGTTAATTAGCTTGGTACAAGTATAAATTGTCCCGAGTGTGTGTAGGATAGTGTTAGTGTGCGGGGATCGCTGGTCGGCACGGACTCGGTGGGCCGAAGGGCCTGTTTCCGCGCTGCATCACTAAAGTATAAAGGTGTACCATGCACACATGTGGATGGATGATGTTTCCCCGTTAAATCTCTAAATTAAACTACCTCCTTCAACTAGCTACGGTGACAGCATCTCAACGAGGTGAGGAGGAAGGAACTGCAGATACTGGTTTCAACCGAAGACAGACACAAAACGCTGGAGTAACTCAGCGGGTCAGGCAGCATCTCTGGAGAGAAGGAATAGGTGATGTTTTGGTTCGAGACCCTTCTTCAGCCTGAAGGGGTCTTCTTCAATCTGAAGAAGGGTCTTGGCCTGAAATGTCACCCATTCCTTCTCTCCGGAGATGCTGCCCGTCCCGCTGAGTTACTCCAGCGTTTTGAGTCTGTCTCAAGGAGGTGAGTCAGCTTGGGGGGGGGGGGGGGGGGGCATGGAGGAATTTTGCTGAGCTGACCCACAGCTGTGGCACGTTCAGCGAGCGGTCATGTCCGTGCTCTCTACCTTCCACGACTTCTCGGCGGCCTGCAGCAGCGTTGCCAGAAGCTGCTGGAGGATGGCCATCTTCTGTTTCAGCTTCAGCTCACGGTGCAATGCTTCCTGCAAGAGAGAGAAGTCCAGTCATCAAACCCAGCCAACGGCAACACCTTAATCACAGCCAGCACACTGTAGCCACACACTGCCAGCATGTCTACACGGCTATCTCCATCTATCATCTATCTAGAACAATGGGGACCCGGCGTGGGGGGGGGCGCTGTGAGGGAGGGGGGAGGAAGGGAAGAACCAAGGGGGACCTGGCACGGGGGGGGGGGGGGATTTGTAACTGTAAGCGTCCTTTATGTGCCACTATTTGCATACCTTGTGTATCTACTTTGGGCAACAATAGACAATAGACAATAGGTGCAGGAGGAGGCCATTCAGCCCTTCGAGCCAGCACCGCCATTCAATGTGATCATGGCTGATCATCCCCAATCAGTACCCCGTTCCTGCCTTCTCCCCATATCCCTGACTCCGCTATCTTTAAGAGCCCTATCTAGCTCTCTCTTGAAAGCATCCAGGGAACCGGCCTCCACCGCCCTCTGAGGCGGAGAATTGCCCAGACGCCATTCCACAACAGATACATGTATCGACATCTTCAAACAGGGTTATTATATAAGATCAGCAAATTCATTCACAACAGGAATTGCCCTTTTTATTTGTTTATTATATGAAGGTGGCACGGTGGCGCTGCGGTAGAGTTGCTGCCTCACTGCGCCAGAGACCCGGGTTCCATCCTGACTACGGGTGCTGTCTGTACGGAGTTTGCACGTTCTCCCTGTGACCGAGTGGGTTTTCTCCGGGTGCTCCAGTTCCCTCCCACACTCCAAAGACGTGCAGGTTTGTGGGTTAATTGGGTTCAGTAAATTGTGAATTGTCCCTAGTGTGTGGGATAGTACAGGGTGATCGCTGGTCGGCGTGGACTCAGTGGGCCAAAGGGCCTGTCTGTCTCCACGCTGCATCTCTAAAGGTGCAGCAAGCACACTTGGGGATGGACGCTGCCTTGTGCTGCTCCTTCCTTCCTCATTATTAATAGTGTTGTCTTTGTACCGAGCGGCAGTGTGAAGCTTTTTGTTGCGCGCTAACCAGTCAGTGGAAAGGCCATACACGATGGCAATCCAGCCGTCTACAGTGTACGGACACAGGATAAAGGGAAAGATAAGGTCCAGTAATTATATTCAGAAACACGAGAGGAAGTACCTTCAGATACTCTGAGAGTTGTTGGATCTCCTGCAAGACACAAGGTACAAGTATTTCTTGAATAAAAGCCAACATGAAATACTGAAGTAAACCCTTCAAGTCGTCAGGAATATCCACCCCACCATCAATATGTGAGCCCAGGTCTCCAACCCCTCTTAGATGTTCATGCCCTGACCCATCCATCCTACCCAGAGGATTGTTCCAGATATTAATCACTTCTTGCGTGTAGTTCTGGTCGCCGCCATTACAGGAAGCATGTGGAGGCTTTGGAGACGGTGCAGAATAGGTTTACCAGAACGATGCCTGGGCTAGAGGGTATCACATAGGTCCACAGGTTGTTCGTGTTCATAAGGTCATAAGGTTAGGTGTAGAATTAGGCCATTTGGCCCAAGAAGTCTACTCCGCCATTCAATCATGGCTGATCTATCTCTCCCTCCTAGCCCCATTCTCCTGCCTTCTCCTCATAAACCCTGACACCTGTACTAATCAAGAATCTGTCAATATATGCCTTAAAAATATCCACTGACTAGTGGCCTCCACAGCCGTCTGTGGCAATGAGCTCCACAGATTCACCACCATCTTGTAAGCCTCAATTCTCCTGAACTGAAAGATCTGCTGGCCCGTTTGTGGTGACATCGTGTGTGGATCTGGACTCAGGTGCCAGGTAAGGATGGCCCAGTGTTCTTCCCTGAAGGGCCATCAATGGGCCAGGTGGGTTTGTGTAGCCTGTGGCCACATTGACACCACGCTGGCTAAACACTCGCCGAATATGCTGTTGTAGAGTCATTAATGACATATAGAATAGTGGGCGGCCCGGATAGAGTGGATGTGGAGGGGATGTTTCCACTAGTGGGGGAGTCTAGGACCAGAGGTCACAGCCTCAGAATTAAAGGACGTTCTTTTAGGAAGGAGATGAGGAGACATTTCTTTAGTCAGAGGGTGGTGAATCTGTGGGATTCTTTGCTACACACGGCTGTGGAGGCCAAGTCAGTGGATATATTTAAGGCAGAGATAGATAGATTCTTGATTAGTGCGGGTGTCAGGGGTTATGGGGCGAAGGCAGGAGAATGGCCTCATTGTACTCCTATTCCTTGTGACGTTATATTCACAATGCGAGCCCCACTTTCTCCCCATGAGTGCGTAAGCCATGTCAAAGCCGTGTGCAGATTGGGAGTATGCTGCATGAAGATAGTTGTTTGGGTGAATGGTCGGGTGGGATCTGTTAACCCTCTGTCTTCATTTACAGACATAGCACAGCGATAGACTGAGGCACTGAGCACAAGGGGCAGACAGAAGCCAGATGGAAATGTTCTTCACCTGATCGAGAACAGCGACACCGCATCTGTGAAAAAGAGAAGAAGATGATTTCACGGAAGGTATTTGACGGGCAGTGAGTGTTAAGGTGGTGAATGTTACACCAGCCTTGCACGGTGTGTGGTACAGACTCTGTACAGGGGTCGGCCGGTTCAACGCCAACATGCATCGCTGGGGGCTGCCTGTTCAGCCTGCGTATGTGGAGCAGAGGGTTGAGGTCCCGACCACGGGGGGGAAATGGAGGAGGACTGGCCAAATGTTGTGCCTTCCACCACAGTGATGGATGCTGTGGTGGATGTTTGTTACATTTTAATTGTGTATTGTGTGTTCATTCTTCATGTGCCGCTGCTGGCAAATTCATTTCATTTGCACTTTATGTGCAAGTGACGAATAAAACTGATATTGATATTGATTGATATTGACCAGCAAACAGCGCAGCAGTGCGTCATTTTCAACTCCCCTGGTGGACGGGTAGACCTCATGGCCCTCGACAACATCACATTGAACTGGCTACAGTGCCTGGCGGGCATTACATAACCTCTGCTGCCTCAAACGCAGGAAGAAGAAGAACATCTGGTGAATGGTTCATCCAAGGGTGAATGAAATTATTTTGGGGTGAATGAAGGGTGAATGACTTAATTTATTCAGATATTTATATATATTTTTTCCAATACTTCAAAAAGACATTGCCATTAAAGTGGTGAGTAAGAGTATCCAGACTTAGTAGCCGAGGCAGAACAACAAGGCTGGTGTACCCAGGTGCTCCCTGTAGAGGTTGGTTGTAGAGGGTTTGTAGCCATGTCAACAACCAGACTCCTGAAGGGAATGGGAGTTTGAGGACAGGCCGTCCGGCAAGCCGTCAGGTCGCTGTCAGAGGCTGCCGAGCAAAGCAGCAACTGGCCGTGGGTGAAGAGGACGGACCCCAACTGGGCTGCAAAATGACCAGCAAGAGGGGTAAAATGGAGTGGAGCCCACCTGGGACGCCAGGTGTTGCTGTTGGGCCATCTGGAGGTGTCCTGGGCCTATCAACGAAACACCAAGGAGGGAGGATGCCCACCTGTTGACTCCAGTGACGTTTTTACCCCTACCCCCACCCCAGATAGTAAGAAGGTGCCAATTATAGTGGGGATTGTAATATCAAGTCCTATAAGCCCAACTTATTGGCTTTAAGGGCAGTGGAGCGGGAAATATGATGTTTTTTCTCTACCTGTGGTTTTCTAATTTGAAACTCGCAGAATATTTCCCAAAATTTAGTGTAATATAACCTTTCAGGGAAGTCCAGATGAGCTATTGGGATCATCAGTTTATAAATGGCCACACTGGACGATTGCCGTCGGCAACTGTTGAACTGTAACTTTACTTCAAGCGGCAACTTAGCCAAAGTTGATATTTGTTGGTATTGAGAGCTTTTGTCGGGGAGAGTTATAGAAAATTATATTAGTTGGATGCTAATATATTAAATCACAGACTCCATGGTTTGTTGAGCTAGTTTTCCAAGAAAACAACTGCAATGACCAAAGCAGGAAAGGGCAGGATGGGGCTGGGGCCCAGTGTTTAGACGCGGGGATGGATTTTTATCATCCTAGTAGAATGACTTTCCAACTCCAGTGGCAATTAAACCTCTTTTTTCACTCCTAATTACATATTTTTAGACTGTTCTAAAAGTCGAATAAATTAAACACTTAAGAAATTAGTTACTTTATGTTTTTTGCTCATGTGACAAAATAAATTATATATAAAATTAGAGGGCGGTGGAGGCGGGTTCTCTGGATGCTTTCAAGAGAGAGCTAGATAGGGCTCTTAAAGATAGCGGAGTCTGGGATATGGGGAGAAGGCAGGAACGGGGCACTGATTGGGGATGATCAGCCATGATCACATTGAATGGCAGTGCTGGCTCGAAGGGCCGGATGGCCTACTCCTGCACCTATTGTCTATTGTCTAATTATGCACAAGGGAGACTAAGATGAAAATTACCAAAAAACATCAGAAAATGTGGTCGAGGGTGAATGACATTTTGTGATAAAGACTCATGGGTGAATGACACTGAAATAGTTGAGGAAGCGCCACAGCAGACACAAGGGACATTGTACACGAGGCACAAGGAACTGCAGATGCTGTCCAACAGTTCCGTTTATTGCCATGTGGAATTCACTGCCTCAGAAGGCAGTGGAGGCCAATTTACTGGATGTTTTCAAGAGAGGGTTAGATTTAGCTCTTAGGGCTAACGGAATCATGGGATATGGGGAGAAGGCAGGAACGGGGTACTGATTGAGATGATCAGCCATCATCATATTGAATGGCAGTGCTGGCTCGAAGGGCTGAATGGCCTACCCCTGCTCCTATTTTTCTATGTTTCTATGTACAGTGAAAAGCTTTTGTGGCGTGCTCTCCAGGCAGCGGAAAGACAATACGTGATTACAATTGAGCCGTTTACGGTGTGTAGATACATGATAAAGGAATAACGTTTAGTGCAAGGTAAAGTGTGGTTGACACGGTAAAAAATGGTTTTCAAGAAAAGACACAGAGTGCTGGAGTAACTCAGCGGGTCAGGGAGCATCTGTGGAGAACATGGATAGGTGACGTTTCACAGAGTGCTGGAGTAACTCAGCGGGTCAGGCAGCATCTGTGGAGAACATGGATAGGTGACGTTTCACAGAGTGCTGGAGTAACTCAGCGGGTCAGGCAGCATCTGTGGAGAACATGGATAGGTGACGTTTCACAGAGTGCTGGAGTAACTCAGCGGGTCAGGCAGCATCTGTGGAGGCTGTGGATCGGTGATGATTCAGGTCTGAAGAAAGATCCCGACCAGAAACGTCACCCATCCGTGTTCTCCAGAAATGCCGGCGTGAGGGACGGCTGCCGAGGACAAGTGTCGGTGAACAATCCCGCGCCGTGGCACTCGCTACTCACTCAGTCTGCTGGCTGGCTTCCCTCCGCATGGAACGCCCAAGCTCCTGGCTCTGTGCTGGTGGCATCTGCGTAGCTGTTCACAGACAAAAGCAAACACAAAGCTAGCGTTTATTTCAAGAGGGATGGTAAACAAAAACAGGGATGAGGCTCTATAAGGCGCTGGTCAGGCCACACTTGGAATATTGTGAGCAGTTTTGGGCCCCATATCTGAGGAAGGATGTGCTGGCTCTGGAGAGGGTCCAGAGGAGGTTTACAAGAACGATCCCAGGAATGAGTGGGTTAGCATATGATGAGCGTTTGTCGGCACTGGGCCTGTAATCGCTGAAGTTTAGAAGAATGAGGGGGGACCTCATTGAAACTTACTGAATAGTGAAAGGCCCGGATAGAGCGGATGTGGAGAGGATGTTTCCACTAGTGGGAGAGTCTAGGACCAGAGGTCACGTCCCCAGAAATAAAGGACGTTCCTTTATTCTCTAGAATTTAGGAGATTGAGAGGGGATCTTATAGAAACTTACAAAATTCTTAAGGGGTTGGACAGGCTAGATGCAGGAAGATTGTTCCCGATGTTGGGGAGGTCCAGGACAAGGGGTCACAGCTTAAGGATAAGGGGGAAATCCTTTAGGACCGAGATGAGAAGGAATTTTTTCACACAGAGAGTGGTGGGTCTCTGGAACTCTCTGCCACAGAGGGTAGTTGAGGCCAGTTCATTGGCTATATTTAAGAGGGAGTTAGATGTGGCCCTTGTGGCTAAGGGGATCAGAGGGTATGGAGAGAAGGCAGGTACGGGATACTGAGTTGGATGATCAGCCATGATCATATTGAAGGGCCAAATGGCCAACTCCTGCACCTTATTTCTATGTTTCTATGTTTCTATGAGATGAGGAGGAATTTCTTTAGTCAGAGGGTGGTGAATCTGTGGAATTCTTTGCCACAGACCGCTCCGGCGGCCATAAGTCAGTGGATATTTTAAATTCAGAGATAGATAGATTCTTGATTAGTACGGGTGTCCGGGGTTGTAGGGAGAAGGCAGGAGAATGGGGTTGGGAGGGAGAGATAGATCAGCTATGATTGAATGGCGGAGTGGACTCGATGGGCCGAATGGCCTAATTCTGCTCCTATCACTTATGACCTTATGACAAAAGGACACCTCAGTCCACTGGTGCCCATTTTTCCCCAGGGTCACACTAACCCGCCCCCCCCCCACCGGGATAGTTCAACCAGGGCCGCCTGTACACACCTCTGTGGCTCGGGCAGCTCCCATGGAGAGACAAACTCTCTCAGCTTTAGGGCGGCACGGTGGCGCAGCGGGTAGGGCTGCTGCCGCACAGCGCCAGAGACCCGGGTTCCATCCTGACTACGGGCGCTGTCTGTACGGAGTTTGTACGTTCTCCCCGTGACCCGCGTGGGTTTTCTCCGGGTGCTCCGGTTTCCTCCCACACTCTTGTAGGTTAATTGGCTTCTGTAAATGATCCCATGTTGTGTAGGGTAGGGCTAGTGTACGGGTGATCGCTGGTCGACACAGACACGATGGGCCGAAGGGCCTTTATCCCCACTGTATCTCCAAACTAATATAAAGTGCAATCTCCTGGCCTTCCATAACTGAGAACAACATTAATAATTAACAGAATATAATATCGTAAGTTTAAAATAATGGACCGGATGCAGGAATGAGCTAATGTTATTCAAATATATAAATGAGGTTAGGTGAAATAGCAGATTAACTGAACCATAGATATGTTAGAAAATCTAAACCTTACCATCAACCAGAGGAGAGCATCAACCAGAGAACTATCATGTTTCTCTTCACTGTAAATCCCATCAGAAGCTGACTGGGCTCCGTAAAGACGGACATCAGGTTATGAAACATCTCGAATAGAGTCACAGGGTCATATCCTTCGGCCCAACTTGCCCATGCTAACCAAGATGCCCATCTACACTGGTCCCAGCTGCCAGTGTTTGGCCCATACCCCTCTAAACCTTTCACTACCCATGTACAGGTCCAAATGTCCTTTAAATGTATCAAGTTTAAGAAAGAACTGCAGATGCTGGAAAAATTGAAGGTGGACAAAAGTGCTGGAGAAACTCAGCGGGTGAGGCAGCATCTATGGAGCGAAGGAATAGGCGACGTTTCGGGTTGAGATCCGGAAGGGTCTCGACCCGAAACGTTACCTATTCCTTCGCTCCATAGATGCTGGAGAAACTCAGCGGGTGAGGCAGCATCTATGGAGCGAAGGAATAGGCGACGTTTCGGGTTGAGACCCTTCTTCAAACTGAAGTCCTAGTCTACCTTTAAATATAACATAGTCCCAGCCTCAACTACCTCCTCTGGCAGCTCGTTCCATGCACCCACCTCCCTCTGTGTGAAAAGGTTCCCCCTCAGGTTCCTATTAATTCTTTCCCCCTTTACCATAAACCTATGTCCCCTGGTTCTTGATCCTGGTTCTGTAGACTGTGCATCCACCTGACCTATTCCCCTCATCATCTTATACCTCATCCTCCTGTGCTCCAGGGAATGAGGTCCTCGCTTGCCCAACCACTAATAGTTCAGGCCTGCGAATCCTAGCAACATCCTCGCAAATCTTCCCTGCATTCGTCCCAGCTTCACAACATCTAACGCCTACTAAACCCAACAAGAAGTCCTGTCAAAGGAAGCAGTGACCAAAGTGTAAATATATCCTGATGTGACCCCAGCTTCACATCCACCAACTCTCACCTTTATCTCTAGTGGCAACGCTCTGGGCGCTGGCTTTGTGTTGGGTGAGAGGGATGATGGGGAGAGTGAGCCGGGCATCTTCAGCTGCCCGCTGAGTCAGTTGGTTGCTGAATGGTGGGCCATGAGTGGAGGGGCTGAGCTGTGGAGACATCTGTACAGAGAGAGAGAGAGAGAGAGAGAGAGAGAGAGATGTCATGTTAGCAGCCTACGATACCAGCGGGAGGAAGGAGCAGCGAGGTCTCCGGGTTCACAAACACCCCCCCCCCCCCCAACAAACCAACCACCAGATTCACGAACAGCCCCCCCCCCCCCAACAAACAAACCACCGGGTTCACCAACACCCCCCCCCAACACAAAAACCACCAGGTTCACCATCAGCACAACACTAACCCCAACCATTAAGTATTACAGACAGTATTTGGCTGCTCTAAGCACCAGGGGTTACACTGGTATTGTGGAATTAATTTATTTAACACTTACAACTAAAGTGAACCCTCAGTATAACGGACCTGTTTGTGATGGACCGTGGTTGTAGCGATGGCTTTGATCACCCCCAGCCCACACCTCCCCCTGGCCACTTCCACCCCTACTGCCCCCAGCACCACCACCGCTGACCCGCACCCACACTGCGGCTGCCTGCGGACCGCGGCCATCGACCCTGCCGATCTTCACCTCTCCCACCGCCGCCAGCAGGCCGGCCCGTCAACTCACCCGTGCCAGACCGAGTCCGAGGAAAGGTCTCGACCCAAAACGTCACCTATCCATGTTCTCCACAGATGCTGCCCGACTCTCTGCCACAGAGGGTAGTTGAGGCCAGTTCATTGGCTATATTTAAGAGGGAGCTAGATGTGGCCCTTGTGGCTAAAGGGATCAGGGGGTATGGAGAGAAGGCAGGTACAGGATACTGAGTTGGATGATCAGCCATGATCATATTGAATGGCGGTGCAGGCTCGAAGGGCCGAATGGCCTACTCCCGCACCTAATTTCTATGTTTCTATGACCAGCTGAGTTACTCCAGCACTCTGTGCGTTTGTGTATTAGCCAGCATCTGCAGTTCTTTGTTTCTACTACGTGTGAAACGATTACTTGCTAAACCCTTACTCGGCTATAGTGGACAATTGGCAATAACTGACACTGTTCCCCACTCTATGTGTAGGGAGGAACTGCAGATGCTGGTTTAAACCGAAGATGGACACAAAATGCTGGAGTAACTCAGCGCGTCAGGCAGCATCTCTGGAGTCTGAAGAAGGGTCTCCACCCAAAACATCGCCTATTCCTTTCCTCCAGAAATACTGCCTGACCCGCTGAGTTACTCCTGCCTCGATGCTCTGTTATAACAAGGGTTTACTGTATACATTGCCTGCATTTATTGCATTTATGGGTCTGTTCGGCTGATGCAAGTATGAATTTTATTTTCCATTAAGTACATCTGACACTTAAACTCGTGTGATAGCAGCAGAATTAGGCCATTCGGCCCATCAAGTCTACTCCGCCATTCAATCATGGCCGATCTATCTCTCCGTCCTCACCCCATTCTCCTGCCTTCTCCCCATAACCCCTGACACCCGCACTAATCAAGAATCTATCTACCTCTGCCTTAAAAATATCCACTGACTTGTGGCCTCCACAGCCGTCTGTGGCAAAGAATTCCACAGATTCCCCACCCTTAGTTTAGTTTAGGGATACAGTGCGGAAACAGGCCCTTCATGGTTGATCTATCTCTAGCTCCTAACCCTATTCTCCAGCCTTCTACCCAGAACCCCTGACACCTGGACTCTTGACGTAAGCACCTGGCCTTACCTGAGGGAGTGAGATTGAGTTCTGTTGGGCCGGCACTGAGCCCACACCTGGGTGGATGGAGGTGAGGTTGGGGTGGGTTGGTACAGAGTTCTTGCCCCCGTGGGGCTTGTACTCGTCCTCACCCACGGGCAGGTTCCTACGCTTGAGAAAGCCCTGCTGCCGCGGGCTCTGCTGGGCGCCACCGTGTTGCCGCGGGGAACTGCGGCACGATGTCACGTTGTTGCGGCCGGAGAGGCTGTGACGGTTCTCGTACCTGCGCTCCACCTTCTGCTCGTAGCTCTCGGTGACCAGTCGCCGCTTCTTGGCTGATTCAGACCCACCCTGACCGGACCCCCGCTTCGGGGTGAGACCCTCCATGCCCGGGCTGGCCAGAGCTCCTGCTGATGGCCACTGACCACCACCGTGGCTAGCCAGCATCGGTGAGCTCCGGACACAGTGACCGGCAGTGACCAGGACCAGACCTACCCCCGACATGTACTCAACCTCTCACAGCAGGGCCGGCACGGTGGCGCAGCGGGTAGAGCTGCTGCCTCACAGCGCCGGAGACCCCGGTTCAATCCTGACCACGGGCGCTGTCTGTACGGAGTTTGCACGTTCTCCCTGTGACCTGCGTGGGTTTCCTCCGGGTGCTCCGGTTTTCTCCCACACTCCAAAGACGTGCAGGTTTGTAGTTGATTGGCTTCGATAAAGAATTGATAAATGTTGCCAGTATGTGTGGAAAATAGTGCAAGTGTGCGGGGATCGCTGGTCGGCACGGACACAGTGGGCCGAAGGGCCTGCTCCCACGCTGTATCTCTAAAGGTGAAAGTTGCAATTAGATGCGATATTTGCAAAGACAGCAGAGCATGTTTCCGGTCGCGAGCAGAATTAGATGCCTCCTGGGGTGTTGTCTTAGATGAATACGTCTTCTGCAAGAGGCTCAGTGTGCCACGTGAGGTCCAACTGGGATGAAGCAGAGTGTCCACAGATCCCTCTCGTCCACGCACAAACTGTGTGAACATCCGGAGAAGATTCAGGCCGATGTGATCAATCACTCACTCAATACTCAATGTTGTCTCTTCCATTTGGGTCTTTGACATTCTCTCTCTCACCCACCGTGACAAAATGTTGGTCTGTGAAACCCAGGAGCTCGGGGCTTCATCAGAGCAGCCAGCCAAACATCAGTGGTCCTCGCCGCAGGCTTGCTTCCTGTCTGTAACCAACACACCAGTCGGAAGCTGAAGCTTGGGTCAGATATGGAGGTACAGAGGTACAGAGGTGAATGGAGTCAGTCCCTCTCAGTTCCCTCGTCCCCACAAACTCCAGCTCCAACCAGAGTCTCCTTCAGCTTCGAGCTGCTGCCCAGAGTGGGGACAGGCTTCCTCTTCACCGCCGAGCTGGTCTCAGCTCCCCGCACCTCCACGCTGAGCTCGCACACCAACAGGAAATGTAAACCACCTCCTCTCCAAACTGCTTCCTGCCTCTCAAGCAGACCGACAGCGCGGTTTTCCCCCCGCTCTCAGTTGAACCACCGTTAGCTGTTCCTCAAAGAGAAAAAAATTCTGCAGAAGGGTCGCAACCCAAAACGTCGCCCGTTCCTTCTCTCCAGAGACGCTGCCTGACCCGCTGAGTTACTCCAGCACACTGTGTCTATCTTCGGTGTGAACCAGCACCTGCGGTTCCTTCGTAACTCACTACAAAATAGACATTGGCCAGAGGTCGGGGAGGCCTGGCTGTGCGCAGCGGGCAGCTTCTTCTGCGACCGGCCTGGTGGACGCGCGTGGATGAGTGTGGACATCCAGGGTGTCTACAGCTCTCCCTGGCCCATCTGTCACACCCTAGTGACAGGTCGTATCTCAGCTGCACACAAGCTGAGATAAGCCGGTCACAGCGGATGTGGTGTGTCACTGGGGCCACTCTCTGTGTTCTCTCTCAGATCTCTATCGCTCTTTGAAAGGCGGAAAGAATATGTAGGAGAATGAGTCTTGCAAGAAGACCAAGTAATTACAAAAACTCAAGGTTGGCTCCGACTCTCAACACACAACAACTTCTTTGACGATCATTTCTCCTGCATTATTTTGTTACTTGTGGGGTCCGCCCTGGTTTCAGATCTTAAAATGGGCGGTTGCTTGCTAAGTAGGTTAAAAAAAACCCTTTTTAAAATAAGTGTGGGTGTGCGTGTGTGTGTGTGCGTCACCATCTTGTGTAGAGGAGCCGAGATGAATCTCATTTGCAAATGGAAGAAGAGTTTTATAGTTTAAACCACTTCCGTGACGGATGTAACGAAGAAACACACAGGCAGGTTGTGAAGTCACACAGCACGGAAACCAGGCCCTTCGGCCCGACTTACCCATGCTGACCAAGATGCCCCATCTACGTAAAGAAACAAAGAACTGCAGATGCTGGTTTATACCAAAGATAAACACAAAGTGCTGGAGTAACTCAGCGGGTCAGGCAGCATCTGTGGAGAACATGGACAGGTGACGTTTCACAGAGTGCTGGAGTAACTCAGCGGGTCAGGCAGCGTCTGTGGAGAACATGGATAGGTGACGTTTCACAGAGTGCTGGAGTAACTCAGCGGGTCAGGCAGCGTCTGTGGAGAACATGGACAGGTGATGTTTTGAGTTCGGAACCTTCTTCCAAGCCAGATGATGATGATATTTTATTGTCACTTTAGGTCCTTGAAATTCTTTGTTTTGCCGACAATACACAAAGTGTGCAAAGTGTCGCTGATAAAGTTACAAAAGTATTGATTATAGTCCCGGTGGTCCCGGTGGTCCCAGTGGTCGAGTCCCATTGGTCTGCATTTGGTCCGTATCTGCCAGTGTAGTGAAGTAGGAAGGATGACAGCAAATCTGTGCACAGCAACATCCCACATGAATGAATAAGTTTATTGGCCAAGTATTCACATACAAGGAATTTGCCTTGGTGCTCCGCCCACAAGTGACAGCATGACATACAGTGACAGTTAGGAATGACACATTAAACATTAAACATTAATAATAAAATATTATTGATTAAACATGTGAATTAAATAAAATACCAGAGCAAAAGGAGGCTATAGATTTTTGGTTATTGAGTAGAGCTACTACTCATGGGAAAAAGCTGTTTTTATGTCTGGCGGTGGCAGCTTTGGCAGTCCGGAGTCGCCTTCCAGAGGGAAGTGATTCAAAGAGTTTGTGGCCAGGGAGTCGTTCATTCCCTGCACAGATGCTGCCTGACCCAAAACTTAGAATATTGTGTTCTGTGCAACATGTTAAAGCTGGAAAGGGCACAGGGAAGATTTACAAGGATGTTGCCAGGACTAGAGGGTGTGAGCTACAGGGAGAGGTTGAGCAGGCTGGGTCTCTATTCCTTGGAGCGCAGGAGGATGAGGGTGATCTTATAGAGGTGCATAAAATCATGAGAGGAATAGATCGGGTAGACAGACGCACAGAGTCTCTTGCCCAGAGCAGCTGAATCGAGGACCAGAGGACACAGGTTTAAGGTGAGGGGGAAAACATTTAATAAGAATCCGAGGGGTAACTTTTTCACACAGAGGGTGGTGGGTGCATGGAACAAGCTGCCAGAGGAGGTAGTTGAGGCAGGGACTATTGCAACGTTTTAAGAAACAGACATGTACATGGATAGGACAGGTTTGGAGAGGTGTGGACCAAACGCAGGCAGGTGGGACTAGGGTAGCTGGGACATGTTGGCCGGTGTCGGCTAGTTGGGCTGAACGGCCTGTTTCCACACTGTATCACTCTATGACTCTGTGCCCCGTAGAACTCCTCTTGCAAGACACTAACAAGAAGTGTTTTTCTGCCTGGAGGTATCAGACCAACAGTGCCCCACAAGGTAGAGCTGGGGCCACTGGTTTTTGTGATTTAGTTTAGTTTAATTTAGTTCAGAGATTCAGCACGGACCATCCACCACCCGTTCACGCTAGTTCTATGTTATCCCACTTTCTCATCCTCTCCCTACACACTAGGGGGCAATTTACAGAGGGCAGATTAACTTTCAAACCCGCACGTCTGTGGGAGGAAACCGGAGCACCCGGAGAAAACCCAGACGCAATAAAGTTTGTGCTTTTCCATCGCCCCAGGGTGGGCCTGGTCAGGTGACAATCTGCGGACATGGTCCCGCTCGTCTCTGTCTTTGGTCAATGGCGGTCTTCACAAACCATGGAAATTGTTCAATAATTCTACGGGGCGCAGTGTTTGATCAACAGCAAAGGTCTTCTGCTGCTGGGTTTTGGCAGGTATTGCCGATAGCATAGTTCGCCTCTGTGCAAACACTTGTTGCGGCACAGAGTGTATCTGGAACTGCAAAGGTTCATCACATACTGTGCCAATGACTGCTGCAATCAGCTGCTTCAGCAGCCAAGCGGCCACAGCATGGTCTGGTAAAAAAGTGCCCGAGTAACTGGGGGATAGGGGATGTGGGGTGGGGGGTGTGGGTGGGGGGGTGTGTGTGGAAGGGAACATGGGTAGGAAGGGAATAAAAGGAAAATTGGTGACTAGGGAATGGGATTAGACTGTGGGAGAGAGGGGAGAGGACCAGGTGTGAGTGGGCGAGGGGGGGGGGAGCTTAAATGGGAACCAGAGGGGCAACGTTTTTACACAAAGGGTGCTGAGTGTATGGAACAGGTTGCCAGAGGAGATAGTTGAGGCAGGTACTATTACGTTTAAAAACAAAATTGGATAAGTACATGGATGGGACAGGTTGAGGAATATTAGTCATAGAGTGATACAGTGTGCAAACAGGCCCTTCGGCCCAACTTGCCCACACTGACCAACATGTCCCAGCTACACTGATCCCACCTGCCCACGTTTGGACCATATCCCTCCCAACCTGTCCTATCCATGTACCTGTCTAACTGTTTATTAAATGTTGCGATAGTCTCAGCCACAACTACCTCCTCTGGCAGCTCGTTCCACGCATCCACCACCCTTGTGTGAAAACGTTACACCTCAGACTCCGATTAAACCTTTTCCCTTTCACCTTCAACCTTTGTCCTCTGGTCCCCGATTCCCCAACTCTGGGCAAGAGACTCTGTGCATTTACCCGATCTATTCCTTTCATGATTTTATGCACCTCCCTGCCACTTTTCCCATGGTCCAAACATAGGCAGGTGGGACTAGTGTAGATGGGGCATGTTGGTTGGCATGGGCAAGTTGGGCTGAAGGGCCTGGCTCCACACTGTGGCACTATGAGGTTGAGGCAAAGTGACGGGGAGGTTAATGAACAGGCGTGATCAGACACAGCGATGCAAGGTCTACACACACCCATCCCATCTCCACATTAGTGAAATTCAAATAGTGAAAGGCCTGGATAGAGTGGATGTGGAGAGGATGGTTCCACTAGTGGGAGAGTCTAGGACCAGAGGTCACAGCCTCAGAATAAAAGCACTACCATTAGAAAGGAGATGAGGAGGAATTTCTTCAGTCAGAGGGTGGTGAATCTGTGGAACTCATTGCCACAGACGGCTGTGGAGGCCAAGTCAGTGGATATTTTTAAGGGGGAGATTGAAAGGTTCTTGATTAGGGCGGGTGTCAGGGGTTATGGGGAGAAGGCAGGAAAATGGGGTTAGGGGGGAGAGATCGATCAGCCATGATTGAGTGGCGGAGTAGAGTTGACGACCTAATTCTGCTCCAACCACTTACAGTATGAACTTATTAAGAGTGAGATGCGAGGTGAATTGAGCTTCTCGTTGCATCAGAGCTGATGCAAGAACGTGCAACGATTCAAGGGAAAGATCCAGGCGCTGTGTGCGAACGACCGTGTGCTGATAGGAGCTGATGGAGACCAGATAGGCTGCGGATTCCCGGCCTGAAAGGTGACCCTTGGACCTGGTGCTGAACACAAAGTCAACACCATCTCGCCGGCCAGTGTGCTCTCCTCCAGCCAGCTGGCACAGCTCACTGCGACATGTCCTCATCGAGGGCCATGGCCAGCAGCCACTTGGCCACGTTAGGCGGGGGTGAGATGGGGGGAGAAATAGGTGGCACCGGGGTGCAGGAGAGAAGGGGGGGGGGGGTTAGGTGCTATTACTTGAAATTTGTGAGTTCAGTGTTCCAACCAGAATGTAGAAACAAGGAACTGCGGATTCTCAGTCCGAAGGAGGCTCCTGAACCTATCCACGTTCTCCACAGATGCTGCCTGACCCGCTGAGTTACTCCAGCACTCTGTGAAACGTCACCTATCCATGTTCTCCACAGATGCTGCCTGACCCGCTGAGTTACTCCAGTACTCTGTGAAACGTCACCTATCCATGTTCTCCACAGATGCTGCCTGACCCACTGAGTTACTCCAGCACTCTGTGTCTGTTTCAGTGTTCATGTCAGCTACCCAAGTGGAATATTCCACTTCTCTCCAAACGTTTCCAATCCATATACATATCCAAATATTATTGAAATGTTGTTATTGTTTCAGCCTCAACTACCTCCTCTAATAGCTCGAAGGGAGACACAAAATGCTGGAGTAGCTCAGCGGGACAGGCAGCATCTCTGGAGAGAAGGAATGGGTAACGATTCGGGTCGAGACCCTTCTTCAGATCTCCTCTGATCTCCAAATCTCCTCTGATAGCTGGTTCCATACATCCACCACCATCTGTGTGGACAGATTGCCCCTCAGGTTCCCTCTCACGTTAGATGTTTGCCCTCTCGTGTTAGACTGTTCCTATTCACTTATCTATGTCCTTCATGATTTTATACACCAGTATAAGTTCACCTCTCAGTGTCCTGCACTCTGTGGATAAAGGTCCCAGCCTCTGTAACTTCATCCATGTCTACACTCAGTCCTTCCCACAGCAGGGTGACCAGAACTACACTCCAAATGTGGACTTTTTTAGTTTAGTTTAGTGATACAGCGTGGAATAAGGCCCTTCAGCCCACCGAGTCCGTGCCGACCAGCGATCCCCACGTCATAAACACTATCCTACACACACTAGGGACAATGTACACTTATATCAAGCCAATTAACCTACAAACCCTGTACGTCTTTGGTGTGTGGGAAGGCATAGGTTGAAGGTGAAGGGGAAATGATCTCATTTCAAGTCGAGTCTCTTGACCCTTTGCCTTGACTTGAAACGATCTAACAGGAATACGAGGAGTAACGTTTCCACACAAAGGGTGGTGGGTGTACGGAACCAGCTGCCATGGGAGGGAGTTGAGGCAGGGACTATCGCAACGTTTAACAAGCAGATACATAGATATGACAAGTTTGGAGGGATATGGTCCAAACGCAGGCAGGTGGGACTAGTGTAGGTGGGTCATGTTGGCCACTGTGGGCAAGTTGGGCCGAAGGGCCTGTTTCCGCGCTGTATCACTGTGACTAATGTAGATGGGTCATGTTGGCCGGTGTGGGCAAGTTGGGCCGAAGGGCCTGTTTCCTTGCTGTATCACTGTGACTAGTGTAGATGGGTCATGTTGGCCGCTGTGGGCAAGTTGGGCCGTAGGGCCTGTTTCTGCGCTGTATCACTGTGACTAGTGTAGATGGGTCATGTTGGCCGGTGTGGGCAAGTTGGGCCGAAGGGCCTGTTTCCTTGCTGTATCACTGTGACTAGTGTAGATGGGTCATGTTGGCTGCTGTGGGCAAGTTGGGCCGAAGGGCCTGTTTCTGCGCTGTATCACTGTGACTAGTGTAGATGGGTCATGTTGGCCGGTGTGGGCAAGTTTGGCCGAAGGGCCTGTTTCCATGCTGTATCACTGTGACTAGTGTAGATGGGTCATGTTGGCCGGTGTGGGCAAGTTGGGCCGAAGGGCCTGTTTCCGCGCTGTATCACTCAGTGACTCCATGAAACCTAAAGTGCTGAAGGCTGCAAATATTGTTTGCATTTGCGGGCGAGAGAGAACATCACTGTCTGAATCAGTACAGCACATTCTGATAAAAGTTAATATTTCCTCATGCCAACCACAAACTGAATGTTAATCTTTCCAGGTGCAGCAGAGGTTCACCTGCACCTCCTCCAACCTCATCTTTTGCATCCGCTGCTGTAGGTGTCAGCTGCTCTACATCGGTGAGACCAAGCGGAGGCTTGGCGATCGCTTCACCCAACACCTCCGCTCGGTTCGCAAGAACCCACCCGATCTCCCGGTGGCTCAGCACTTCAACTCCCCATTCCCATTCCGAATCTGACCTCTCAGTCCTGGGCCTCCTCCATGGCCAGAGTGAGGACCACCGTAAATTGGAGGAGAGGCATCTCATATTTCGCTTGGGCAGTTTACACCCTAGCGGTAAGAACATTGACTTCTTCAATTTCAGGTAGTCCCTGCTTTCTCCTTCCTTCCCCTCCCCTTCCCCTCCCCTTCCCAGCTCTCCCACAGCCCACTGTCTCCACCTCTTCCTTTCTTCTTCCTGCCCCCCCCCCCCCCACCCTCACATCAGTCTGAAGAAGGGTCTCGACCCGAAACGTCGCCTATTCCTTCTGTCCATAGATGCTGCCTGTCCCGCTGAGTTTCTCCTGCGTTTCTGTCTCTCTGTGGATGTTAATCAATATCCTGCAGTTGCCGGAAGAGTACCGGTCTTTTGGAAACCGGCCATAATGTAAATCCTTAACACACTAGACGGGGCAAGTGTTTTCACACAGAGGGTGGTGGGTGCCTGGGAGACGCTGCCAGGGGTGGTGGTGAAGGCAGATATGATAGTGGTGTCTAAAAGGCTCGTAGATAAGGCAGGTGGAGTTTGAAAGGCCTGGAGAGAGTGGATGTGGAGAGGATGTTTCCCCTGGTGAGAGAGTCTAGGACCAGAGGGCACGGCCTCAGAGGAAAAGGACGTAATTTTAACTCTACATTGCTGAGATAATGTATTCTGCGCTGTGGTACAAGAAGGCCGTTCCTTTAGGAAAGAGATGAAGAGGAATTTCTTTAGCCAGAGGGTGGGGAATCGGTGGAATTCATTGCCACAGACGGCTGTGGGGGCCAAGACATTGGGCAGAGATCGACAGATTCTTGATTGGTAAGGATGTCACAAATTATGGGGATAAGACAGGAGAATGGGATTGAGAGGGAAAGATAGCTCAGCCATGATTGAATAATGGTGCAGACTCAATGGGCCGAATGGCCTGATTCTGCTCCTCTGTCTTATAGTTTTATACACAAGCCATGGAGCCACGTGCAGGCAGAGATTAGTTAACTTGGCATCGTGTTCAGCACGGACATTCAGGGCCGAAGGGCCTGTTCCTGTGCTGGACGGTTCTATGTTTTATTTCATCTTTTGCTATTTGGGTCGACCCCCTCCCTGGCCCGCTGCTGTGCAGAAGAAACGCTGCCATGAAAATCAAAAATAATGATGCCGCAACTGTGACAGGAAGGCTCCGCAGAGAGTAGTGCGTTCGGCCGAACGCACCATGGGAACTGCACTCGCCCCCCTGCACGACCTGTACACCGGGAGGTGCAGATCCAGAGCCAGCAAGATAATGAGGGACCGCTACCACCCCAGCAACGGACTGTTCCAGCTGCTACGGTCAGGCAAACGCCTCCGCTGTTTTTTATTTTGTTCAAAAATGTCAACACTGCTTCTGTTCTGTTCTGTTCTGTAGTTTTTGCACAATCCGCAGGCATTGCCACTTTCATTTCACTGCACATCTTGTGTGTGTGTGTATGTGACAAATAACGTTGACTTGACTTAAAATGAAATAAAAATAAAAATTGCCGGAACCTGCAGCAGGACACAGTGAACGGATAAAAGGTGGTTTCAGAATTGCAGGGAAGGTGCTAGGTGGGATGGGAATAGATCGATGAGCAAGTTAGTGACTATGCTTAGAGTCATATAGCACAGAAACAGGCCCTTCGGCCCAACCTGTCCCTTATACACCAGTCCCACCTACCTGCGTCTGGCCCACGTCCTTCCAAACCTGTCCTATCCATGTATCTGTCCAAATGTGTTTGAGGTGTCGTGATAGTGCCAGCCTCAACAACCTCCTCTGGCAGCTCGTTCCATAAACCCACCCTCTGTGTGGAAATGTTGTCCCTCAGGTTCCCATTAATTCTTCCCCCCCCCCCCCACCCTCACCTTAAACCTTTGTCCTCTGGTCCTTGATTCCCCCACTCTGGGTAAAAGACTGTACATTTACCCTGTCTAATCCCCTCATGATCTTATACACCTCTATATATGTCTTTATTTAGTACAGGGGAGAGGGAGAGACACCCTCAGAAGTGATAAACCTTTGATGTTTTTGTTTATTTATTGTTAACAGGCACAGAGTTCCTCTGTACTTCCACTCTTCACGTAGACTAAACCTACCTGATTCCTGCTGTTGATTAGGATGGAGAGTGACATAATTAAGTCAGAAACAAGGGTTCTGAACTTATACCTTCAAAGTTACCTTTGTTTGAGCCGTGAATTGGCCAAGATAGACTGGCAGGTGATTCTTAAAGGGTTGACAGTGGATGTGCAATGGAAGGCATTTAAAGAATGCATGGATGAAGTACAACAATTGTTCATCCAAGTTTGGTAAAAGAATAAATCAGGGAAGGTGGTGCATCCATGGATAACGAGGGAAATCAGGGATAGTATAAAAACTAAAGATGAGGCATACAAATTGGCCAAAAAAAGCAGCCTACCAGAGGACTGGGAGAAATTCAGAATCCAGCAGAGGAGGACAAAGGGCTTAATTAGGAAAGGGAAAATAGATTACGAAAGGAAACTGGCAGGGAACGTAAAATCTGACTGCAAAAGTTTTTATAGATATGTGAAGAGAAAGAGACTAGTTAAAACAAATGTTGGTCCCTTGCAGTCAGAAACAGGTGAATTGATCATGGGGAACAAGGACATGGCAGACCAATTGAATAACTACTTTGGTTCTGTCTTCACTAAGGAAGACATAAATAATCTGCCGGAAATAGCAGTGGAACGGGGGTCAAATAAGATGGCAGAACTGAGTGAAATCCAGGTTAGCCGGGAGGTGGTGTTGGGTAAATTGAACGGATTAAAGGCCGATAAATCCCCAGGGCCAGATGGTCTGCATCCCAGAGTGCTCAAGGAAGTAGCCACGGAAATAGTGGATGCATTAGTGATAATCTTTCAAAACTCCTTAGATTCTGGAGTAGTTCCTGAGGATTGGAGGGTAGCTAATGTAACCCCACTTTTTAAAAAAGGAGGGAGAGAGAAAGCGGGGAATTACAGACCAGTTAGTCTAACATCGGTAGTGGGGAAACTGCTAGAGTCAGTTATTAAAGATGGGATAGCAGCGCATTTGGAAAGTGGTGAAATCATTGGACAAAGTCAGCATGGATTTACGAAAGGTAAATCATGTCTGACGAATCTTATAGAATTTTTTGAGGATGTAACTAGTAGAGTGGATAAGGGAGAACCAGTGGATGTGTTATATCTGGACTTTCAGAAGGCTTTCGACAAGGTCCCGCATAAGAGATTAGCATACAAACTTAAAGCACACGGTATTGGGGGTTCAGTATTGATGTGGATAGAGAACTGGCTAGCAGACAGGAGGCAAAGGGTAGGAGTAAACGGGTCCTTTTCAGGATGGCAGGCAGTGACTAGTGGGGTGCCGCAAGGCTCAGTGCTGGGACCCCAGCTATTTACAATATACATTAATGATTTGGACGAGGGAATTGAATGCAACATCTCCAAATTTGCAGATGACACCAAGCTGGGGGGCATAGTTAGGTGTGAGGAGGATGCTAGGAGGCTGCAGGGTGATTTGGATAGGCTGAGTGAATGGGCAGATGCATGGCAGATGCAGTATAATGTGGATAAATGTGAGGTTATCCACTTTGGTGGCAAAAACATGAGGGTAGACTATTATCTGAATGGTGGCAGATTGGAAAAAGGGGAGATGCAACGAGACCTGGGTGTCATGGTACACCAGTCATTGAAAGTAGGCATGCAGGTGCAGTAGGCAGTGAAGAAAGCAAATGGTATGTTAGCATTCATAGCGAAAGGATTTGAGTATAGGAGCAGGGAGGTTCTACTGCAGTTGTACAGGGACTTGGTGAGGCCACACCTGGAGTACTGCGTACAGTTTTGGTCTCCAAATCTGAGGAAAGACATTCTTGCCATAGAGGGGGTTCAGAGAAGGTTCACCAGACTGATTCCTGGGATGTCGGGACTTTCATATGAAGAAAGACTGGATACACTCGGCTTGTACTCACTGGAATTTAGAAGATTGAGGGGGGATCTTATAGAAACTTATAAAATTCTTAAGGGGTTCGACAAGCTAGATGCAGGAAGATTGTTCCCGATGTTGGGGGAGTCCAGAACAAGGGGTCACAGTCTAAGGATAAGGGGGAATTCCTTTAGGACCAAGATGAGGAAAACATTCTTTACACAGAGAGTGGTGAGTCTCTGGAATTCTCTGCCACAGAAGGTCGTTGAGGCCAGTTCATTGGCTATATTCAAGAGGGAGTTGGATGTGGCTCTTGTGGCTAAAGGGATCAGGGGGTATGGAGAGAAGGCAGGTACGGGACACTGAGTTGGATCAGCCATGAACATATTGAATGGCGGTGCAGGCTCGAAGGGCTGAATACCTATTTTTTAATGTTCTATGTTGATATCAATGGGCAGCATGGAAGATAGAAAAACAGGTGAGGTGGCTGTGAGAATGTGGTTACATTGTGGCTGACACAGAATCTTCTTTTCTTCTTCTCTCCCGCCCCACCCCCCCTCCCCACCTCCACATCAGTCTGAAGAAGGGTCTCAACCCGAAACGTCACCTATTTCCTTTGCTCCATAGATGCTGCCTCACCCACTGAGTTTCTCCAGCATTTTTGTCTACCTGAATCAAACCATGTGCTTTTAAATCTTAAATTTAGTTTACTTTAGAGTTACAGCACGGAAACAGGCCCTTCGGCCGACCGAGTCCGCACAGACCAGCGATCCCTGCTCACTAACACTATCCTACACACACTGGGGACAATTTACGCCTATACCAAGCCAATTAACCTACAAACTAGGTATGTTACAAAACTTACCTTGAGCAGCGCTGCAGTTCTGCCGCTCCCCGTGTGCGTGACTTTGGCGCCTTTCAGAGGGGGGCGGGCTTAAAGTGACTTTTTTCTGCAGACTGGGAACATCGATCCATGTCGGGCGATTTCGTTGCGGAAGAAAAATCGCTCCGACATTTCATTCATGAAGGTATTTTTAAATTACGCTAGATTATTTATTAACTAGAGTAATTTAAAAATCACCTTCAAAAGCCGTGAGCGCCGACAACGGGAAGGATTTTACGTAGGGGAGAAAAAAAGGTACACAGTTTATTTTTATATTAAAAGTTGGTTTTTATGGAGGCTTTAATCACATTTTCATGTTGCGAAATGGGGTCCAAAAAAATGTATGAACCAACAGTATTTTTCCTCCCGACTTCACCGCAAACCGCAACGTTCCAATCCACCGCATTCCACTAAAACCCACTCGCTAGTTGATTTAAATGGCCATTAATTTACAGGCATTAAACACCAAATTCCTTCCATTTGGCCCAGAAATGCATGAAAATGAGATTTAAAAATTATGTTATATTGTGGATTATTGTGTGAATGTTATTTGGACATTTAGGCAATTAAAAAAAAGTTTATCTTTTCTTAAGAAATGGATAGATGTTTAGATCTACTCATTGAATTTTGTAATTAGCTACAATTAGATAACTAACTAATTATATGCTTTAATTTCAGGTCATCCATGTAAGATTGTTTCAGAATGCTTCAATCTATAATAACTGAAAATTTTATTGAGTTCTCTTAATTTTTAAGAAAATTATGGGCTTTGAACTGTTCCAGATCACAGCTTTTGAGTTAAGTCAATTGAAAGGCAATGGGGAGTAAGATGCTAATTTCCGAGTATGAAAATGGCCATAACTTTCTTAATACTGAAGATATGAAAGTGAATTAGGTGTCAAATTAAACTTCTTTTTATGCTTTATCTGATGGGAAAATTGCAGACTTGATTTTTAAAATCTCAAAATTCTTCAAAACATTGCTATACAAACCTGTACGTCTTTGGAGTGTGGGAGGAAACCGAAGGTCTCGGAGAAAACCCACGCAGGTCACGGGAGAACGTACAAACTCCGTACAGACAGCGCCCGTAGTCGGGTTGGAACCCGGGTCTCGGGCGCTGCAAGACAGCAGCACTACCCGCTGCACCACCATACCACCCAACTTCAGGATTATATGATTAGGAAATCTTTACCGGGTTATTGGTCTAGCATAGGTGTGGTGTGGATAGGTGGGCTGAATGGCCTGTTTCCATGCTGAATGACTCTCCGACTACTTGTAGGGTTCATAAGTTATAGGAGCAGAATTAGACCATTCGGCCCATCAAGTCTACTCCACCATTCAATCATGGCTGATCTATCTCTCCCTCCTAACCCCATTCTCCTGCCCTCTCCCCATAACCTCTGACACTCGTACTAGTCAAGAATCTATCTCGGCCTTAAAAATATCCACTGAATATCCAAAGTCTCCACAGCCACCTGTGTCAAAGAATCCCACAGATTCACCACCCTCTGGCTAAAGAAATTCCTCATCATCTCCTTCCTAAAGGAACATCCTTTAATTCTGAGGCTGTGCCCTCTGGTCCTAGACTCTCTCACCAGTGGAAACATCCTGTCCACATCCACTCTATCCAGGCCTGTGACAGGTTCACTGTGAGTGACGGACAAGCTGTAAACAATGAGATGGCTTCACACGTATTTGATTAAAAAATAAAATAATGGCAGTTTATTGAATGCAAAAATGCAAAGCACCGGTATATACAATTGTGTCCACAGGACGGTATAAATATACATCTCCGCTACACAGCAGCGATTGTCGACCATGTTCCGTGACCCTGGCTTGGGTTAGTACGGAATGCTTGGCCAGTCCTTGCCCCTGTAGGGCGTGGTCAGGAGGCGTGTTTGCGTTGACGCATCGGGCTGGCGTGCTCCGTCCTCTTCCCCGCCGGCCGCTCTTCCCGCCGTGCTCTGTGGCGCGGTGCCCGTTGCGGCCACTCGCGCTCCTCAGCCGCGGGCGTGAAGGGCGAGCACACGGTCTCCAGCAGGCCCAGCACCGCGCCGATCAGCGCCAGGGCCGTGCCCACTGCGTAGATCTTCACCATCTTCCCGTTGGGCTTCTGGCTCAGTATCTCCCGGGCAAATGGGACCAACTCTCTCACCGCCACCATCACAGCTCTGCAACAGAAGATTGACACAGAGAACATTAGTCTCGTTATTAGACTCTGAAGAAGGTTCTCAATCAGAAATGTCACCCTTTCCTTCTCTCCCCAGATGCTCCCTGAACCGCTGAGTTACTCCAGCATTTTGTGTCTATCTTTTGTTAAACCAGCATCTGCAGTTCCTTCCTACACATTAGTTCAGTTGAGTTTGTCACGTGTAGCGAGGTACAGTGAAAAGCTTTTGTTGCGCGCTAACCAGTCAGCGGAAAGATTACACATGATTACAATCGAGCCGTCCACAGTGTACAGATACATGATAAGGGAATAACGTTTAGTGCAAGGTAAAGCCAGCAAAGTCCGATCAATGATAGTCCGAGGGTCACCAATGAGGTAGATAGTAGTTCAGGACCGCTCTCTGGTTGGTGTAGGGTGGTTCAGTTGCCCGATAACAGCCGGGAAGAAACTGTCCCTGAATCTGGAGGTGTGCGTGCGTTTTCACACTTCTGTACCTCTTGCCCGATGGGAGAGGGGAGAAGAGGGAGTGGCCGGGGTGAGATGGTCCTTGATGATGCTGCTGGCCTTGCCGAGGCAGCGTGAGGTGTAGATGGAGTCCGTGGAGGGGAGGTTGGTTTGCGTGACGGTCTGGGCTGCGTCCACAATTCTCTGCAATTTCTTGCAGTCTCGGATGGAGCGGTTCCCAAACTATGCTGTGATGCATCCGGATAGAATGCTTTCTACGGCGCATCTGTAGAGTTTGGTGAGAGTTGTTGGGGACATGCCGAACGTCCTACGCCTTCTAAGGCAATAGTAGTCTAGCACTAGAGGTCACAGCCTCATAATTAAAGGACATTCCTTCAGGAAGGAGATGAGAAGGAATTTCTTTAGTCAGAGGGAGTGGAATTCTTTGCCACAGGAAGCTGTGGAGGCCAAGTCAGTGGATATTTTTAAGGCAGAGATTCTTGATTAGTGCGGGTGTCAGGGGTTACGGGGAGAAGGCAGGAGAATGGGGTTAGGAGGGAGAGATAGATCAGCCGTGATTGAATGGCAGAGTAGACTCGATGGGCCGAATGGCCTAATTATGCTCCTATCACTTATGACCTTAAGTACAGTTACTCCAGCACTTTGTGTATTTTATCCTCAGGCTCCTGCGCTTCAAGGAGTAAAGTCCTAGCTTGACCAACTGCTCCCTGTAGCTCAGGCCAATCTCAGTCACCTCCACCAGGGAATGGACAGATGATGTTTCGAGCCGGGACCCCTCTTCTGGGCTGGCGTAGAGTGGAGATAGTTGAAAGAGGGGTGGAGAAAGACCTGGAGAGTGATAGGTGAAAGGTAGCCACAGAGTGCTGGAGTAACTCAGCGGGTCAGGCAGCATCTGTGGGGATGAGGAGTGGGTGGCGTTTTGGGTGGAGACCCCTTGTTCAGAAGGAGATGGGGATTGAAAGGTAGAACCAGAGGCTGGGGGATATAGGGGACCCAGGGGAGATAAGGGTAGGTGATGGTCCGAGGGAGAGGTGGAGGAACAGTGTGTCTGGGGGGGATAGAAAGCTCCATGGAGCCCATGAGTGGACCCGGAGAGGGTTGGAGGGCAGGGAGACTGGGGAATGTATTGTGTGTGTGGGGGGGAAGGAGCTGCAGGCGCTGGTTTACACCGAAGACAGACACAAAGAGCTGGAGTAACTCAGCGGGACAGGCGGCATCTGTGGGGAGGAGTGGGTGATGTTTCAGTCCATGTTCTCCAGCGGGACGGGGACGGGGACGGGGACGGGGACGGGGACGGGGACGGGGACGGGGACGGGGACGGGGACGGGGACGGGGACGGGGACGGGGACGGGGACGGGGACACTCACCTGCTCGCTGATGCTGGCTAGTGTCTGGTGTCCAGTGTCTGGTGTCCTGTGTCCAGTGTCCACTCGCCTGTGTCCAGTGTCTGGTGTCCAGTCGCCGGTGTCCAGTCGCCGGTGTCCAGTGTCTGGTGTCCAGTGTCTGGTGTCCAGTGTCTGGTGTCCAGTGTCTGGTGTCCAGTGTCTGGTGTCCAGTGTGCCGGTCCCGGCACCAGCGCTCTCTGTCCGTCCCGCTCGCCCCCGGCGCCGCTTTTATCCGCGGCTCCGCCGTGAACGCGCCGGGCTCGTGCACGCTGCCGGAGAGGGGCGGGGCGCGCCGGGCGCGTGCACGGTGCTCGAGGGGCGGGGGCGCGCATTCTGCCTGAACAGCGATCCTGTCTGAAGAAGGGTCTCGACCAGGAATGGCACCCAGTCCATCTCCCCACAGATGCTGCCCGACCCACAGTTACTCCAGCTCTCTCTCTGTCTGTGTGTCGCTCTCTCTGTCTCTCACTCTCCCTCTCTCTGTCTCTATCCCCCACCCCCTCTCTCTGTCTCTGTCTCTCTCTGTCTCTCTCTCTGTCTCTGTCTCTCTCTGTCCTCTCTCTCCCTTTCTCTCTCTGTCTCTGTGCCTCTTTCTGTCTCTCTCTCTGTCTCTCTCTCCCTGTCTCTCTCTGTCTCTATCTGTCTCTCTCCCCCACCCCCCCCTCTCTCTCTCTGCCTCTTTCTCTCTCTGTCTCTCTCTCTGTGTCTGCTCCACTCAGGAGTTTGCTGGCCGTCACCGAGTAAATCCCCACACACAGCGGCTGCAGCCTCGCAGCGACAGACACCCCCGGCTCCATCCTCAGTCTAAGACAGACACAGAGTGCTGGAGTAACTCAGCGGGTCAGGCAGCATCTGTGGAGAACACGGATAGGTGACGTTTCGGGACAATAGACAACAGGTGCAGGAGTAGGCCATTTGGCCCTTCGAACCAGCACCGCCATTCAATGTGATCATGGCTGATCATCCAAGATGCTTTTGGGTCAAGAGGCCTCTTGTTCTTAAACTGTGGCCTCCAGAACCAGTTTAAGAATAAGGAGTAAACCATTTAGGACGGAGACGAGGAAACACTTTTTCTCACAGAGAGTGGTGAGTCTGTGGAATTCTCTGCCTCAGAGGGCGGTGGAGGCGGGTTCTCTGGATACTTTCAAGAGAGAGCTAGATAGGGCTCTTAAAGATAGCGGAGTCAGGGGATATGGGGAGAAGGCAGGAACGGGGAACTGATTGTGGATGATCAGCCATGATCACATTGAAAGGCGGTGCTGGCTCGAAGGGCCGAATGGCCTACTCCTGCACCTATTGTCTATTGTAATTTCCCCAGGGGTGTAGGCGAGGAGTAGAATCGGGGGGGAGATGTGGCGAATGAATGATTAGTGAAATGAACAGACATTTGGACGGGCAGTCGGGCATGGACAGGTTGAGAGGGATATGGGCGACAGCGGCAGGTGGGACTGGTGTAGATGCGGCACCCGGTTTGCATGGGCAAGTTGGGCCGCGGGGAGGAGGGCACAGAGGGCAACACAGAGAGATCTCGCTGAACAGGCACTGACGGGGGAATTCCCCGCATCCTGCTACTAGCGTTTAGAGGAGTGTTTAAATGCCGCGCAGTGATCGGATGGGCGGCACGGTGGTGCAGCGGGTAGAGCTGCTGCCTCACAGCGCCACAGGCCCGGGTTCCATCCTGACTACCGGTGCTGTCTGCGTGGAGTTTGCACGTTCTCCCCGTGACCGCGTGGGTTTTCTCCGATTTCTCCCACACGCCACAGACGTGCAGGTTTGTAGGTTACTTGGTTTCTGTAAATTGGCCCTAGTGTCGGACAGTCCCAGTGTGCGGGGATCGCTAGTCGGCACGGACTCAGTGGGCCAAAGGGTCTGTTGCCGCGCTGTATCTCTAAAGTCTAAAGGATGGGCTGAATGGCCTCTTTGTGTAGCTTCTATCCCACGTAGCTGCATGGATATGTAGCCACTATCCATAAAATCCTCCTACCACAACCAGAGAGCGGTCCTGAGCTACTATCTACCTCCTGAGGCGCTTGGACTAACTTTGATTGGACTTTACTGGCTTTACCTTGCACCAAATGTTATTCCCTTGATCATGTATCCGTACACTGTCACTGGTTAAATCAGAATCATGTGTTGTCTTTCCATTGACTAGTTAGCACGCAACAAAAGCTTTTCACTGTACCTCGATACACGTGACAATAAACTCAACTAGCTAAACTAAACTAAATGTTTTCCAGAGAGAGTTAGGATTAGCTCTTAGGGCTAACGGAGTCAAGGGATATGGGGAGAAGGCAGGAACGGGGAACTGATTGTGGATGATCAGCCATGATCACATTGAATGACGGTGCTGGCTTGAAGGGCCGAATGGCCTACTCCTGCACCTGTGTTTCAATGTTAAACTAACAACTAAACTAACTACAAACTAAACTAAAACAGCAATGGGGAACTTCCAGCATTGCAGTTATGAATCATAAATATGTCGTGGAATTTCACTGGTGAGAAACGTTTGAAAACAATCCAGTTAATTAGTTACTGTGACCGATCAGTGTGTGTAGTGTGTACAGTGTGTGTAGTGTGTACAGTGTGTGGTGTGTGTGTGTAGTGTGTAGTGTGTAGTGTGTGTAGTGTGTGTAGTGTGTACAGTGTGTGTAGTGTGTGTGTGTAGTGTGTAGTGTGTAGTGTGTGTGTGTGTGTGTAGTGTGTACAGTGTGTGTAGTGTGTGTGTAGTGTGTGTGTGTGTGTGTAGTGTGTACAGTGTGTACAGTGTGTACAGTGTGTGTAGTGTGTAGTGTGTAGTGTGTGTGTGTGTGTGTAGTGTGTACAGTGTGTGTAGTGTGTGTGTGTAGTGTGTACAGTGTGTACAGTGTGTGTCGTGTGTGTGTGTAGTGTGTACAGTGTGTGTAGTGTGTGTGTGTGTGTGTAGTGTGTACGTAGTGTGTGTGTAGTGCGTGTGTGTGTGTAGTGTGTACAGTGTGTGTAGTGTGTGTAGTGCGTGTGTGTGTGTAGTGTGTGTAGTGTGTACAGTGTGTGTAGTGTGTGTGTGTAGTGTGTAGTGTGTAGTGTGTACAGTGTGTGTAGTGTGTGTAGTGTGTGTGTGTAGTGTGTAGTGTGTACAGTGTGTGTAGTGTGTGTGTGTAGTGTGTGTGTAGTGTGTGTGTGTAGTGTGTAGTGTGTAGTGTGTGTGTGTACAGTGTGTGTAGTGTGTAGTGTGTACAGTGTGTGTAGTGTGTGTGTAGTGCGTGTGTGTGTGTAGTGTGTACAGTGTGTGTAGTGTGTACAGTGTGTGTAGTGTGTGTAGTGCGTGTGTGTAGTGTGTAGTGTGTGTGTGTGTGTAGTGTGTACAGTGTGTGTAGTGTGTACAGTGTGTGTAGTGTGTACAGTGTGTGTAGTGTGTGTGTGTAGTGTGTAGTGTGTGTGTGTGTGTAGTGTGTACAGTGTGTGTAGTGTGTGTGTAGTGCGTGTGTGTGTGTAGTGTGTGTGTGTAGTGTGTAGTGTGTGTGTGTGTGTAGTGTGTGTGTAGTGTGTGTGTGTAGTGTGTAGTGTGTGTGTGTGTGTAGTGTGTACAGTGTGTGTGTAGTGTGTGTAGTGTGTACAGTGTGTGTGTAGTGTGTACAGTGTGTGTAGTGTGTGTGTAGTGCGTGTGTGTGTGTAGTGTGTGTAGTGTGTGTGTGTGTGTGTGTGTGTAGTGTGTGTGTGTGTTGTGTGTGTGTGTGTAGTGTGTGTGTACAGTGTGTGTCGTGTGTGTGTAGTGTGTGTGTAGTGTGTGTGTAGTGCGTGTGTGTGTGTAGTGTGTGTGTGTGTACAGTGTGTGTGTGTGTGTGTGTAGTGTGTGTGTGTGTGTGTACAGTGTGTGTGTGTGTGTGTACAGTGTGTGTGTGTGTGTGTGTGTGTGTGTGTGTACAGTGTGTGTGTACAGTGTGTGTCGTGTGTGTGTAGTGTGTGTGTAGTGTGTGTGTAGTGCGTGTGTGTGTGTAGTGTGTGTGTGTGTACAGTGTGTGTGTGTGTGTGTGTGTAGTGTGTGTGTGTGTGTGTACAGTGTGTGTGTGTGTACAGTGTGTGTGTGTGTGTGTGTGTGTGTGTGTGTACAGTGTGTGTGTAGTGTGTGTGTGTAGTGTGTGTACAGCATGTATACACTGTGTATCACGGACCTACTGTAGATGCCCCTGACATTGGTATACAGAGGATTAGCACAGGCACCTTTCACACCATAGCTCTACTGTATGCAGTAGAGCTATGTACTATACTATAGCAGGGTTCCAATAGACAATAGGTGCAGGAGTAGGCCATTCGGCCCTTCGAGCCATGCTACTTTGCGGTTGATCCTCATGGTCCTGGTTCATTACCAGACCGCCTATGTTTTCTAGTTTTAAGTTCAGAGATGCAGCGCGGAAACAGGCCCTTCGGCCCACCGGGTGGGTCCGCTCCGCCCAGCGATCCCCGCACACTAACACTATCCTACACACACTAGGGACACTTTTCACTTTTACACCGAGCCAATTAACCTACAAACCTGCACGTCTTTGGAGTGTGGGAGGAAACCGGAGCACCCGGAGAAAACCCACGCAGGTCACGGTGGGGGGGTGGGGGGGGGGGGGAGAACGTACAAACCCCGTACAGACAAGCACCGGTAGTCGGGGTCGAACCCGGTCTCCGGCGCTGCAAGCGCGGTAAGGCAGCAACTCTGCCGCTGTGTAAACACGTGCTGTAAGATAACGATTTTGTTTGCCATTCACGAGGTGGTAAGCATTATTCATCACTACCTGGCAACATCCTTGTTTTGTTTTGATGTATTTTGTTTTCCTGTCCGGTTTGTGGGAATCTTTATGCAACAGAGTTCCACGATGGAAGTGTTGGGCACAAGGTTGAGCTTGGTGGAACTCCTGCTACCGTGGCATGTTTGTTCACGGTACACAAACCCCCTCACCTCAGCTCTCACACCCAGCCCGGTCTTTGGACCTCCCTTGTTGTCCTCACAAGATGAGAAGCAATTGGAGTAGAACTAGACCAATCGGCCCATCAAGTCTACTCCGTCATTCAATCACGGCTGATTATCCCCAATCAGTACCCCGTTATGATACAAGATACAAGATACATTAGTTTATCACAGGTTCCAATTGGTCCAGTGAAATGTGTGGTCACCATACAGCCGTACGAATAAACAAGAACGCAACACACGACATAAAACATCCCCACACAGCATAGAAACATAGAACATAGGTACAGGAGGAGGCCACTCAGCCCTTCGAGCCAGCACCGCCATCCATTGTGATCATGGCTGATCATCCCCAATCAATAACCCATGCCTGCCTTCTCCCCATATCCCTTGACTCCACTAGCCCCTAGAGCTCTATCTAACTCTCATTAAATCCATCCAGTGATTTGGCCTCCACTGCCCTCTGTGGTAGGGAATTCCTCAAATTCACAACTCTCTGGGTGAAAAAGGGTTTTCTCACCTCAATCTTAAATGGCCTCCCCTTTATTCTAAGACTCGCCCAACATTGGGAACATTTTTCCTGCATCATTGGGAACATTCTTCCTGCATAATTTTATATGTTTCTATAAGATTCCCCCTCATCCTTCTAAACTCCAGTGAATACAAGCCTAGTCTTTTTAATCTTCCCTCATATGATAGTCCCGCCATCCCAGGGATCAATCTCGTGAACCTACGCAGCACTGCCTCAATCACAAGGGTGTCCTTCCTCAATTTAGGAGACCAAAACTGTACACAATACTCCAGATGTGGTCTTACCAGAGCCCTATACACCTGCAGAAGAACCTCTCTACTCTTGTACTGAAATCCTCGTTATGAAGGCAGAACCAAAGTTTCCCACTGTGAAGGAAGGCACCAAAGTTCAGTCCTGCCTTCTCCCCATATCCCCTGACTCCGCTATTTTTAAGAGCCCTATCTAGCTCTATCTTGAAAGTATCCTGAGAACCGGCCTCCACCGCCCTCTGAGGCAGAGAATTCCACAGACTCACAACTCTGTGTGAAAAAGTGTTTTCTCATCACCGTTCTAAATGGCTTACCCCTTATTCTTAAACTGTGGCCTCTGATTCTAGACCCCCAACATCGGGAACATGTTTCCTGCCTCTAGCGTGTCCAAGCCCTTATATGTTTCTATAAGATCCCCTCTCATCCTTCTAAACTCCAGATTGTACAAGCCCAGCTCAAGTCAAAAGTCAAACAAACTTTATTGTCATTTAGAAATACATTGATATATGTAGTTCCAAACGAAATTACGTTGCATTTGGCTCCCTGTGCAACACAATAAATTAACCGAAGGATAGGCATGGATAAAAGGATAAATAGACAATGGTGGCAGCCCATTACATGGCATTCAGGAGTCTGATGGCTCGTGGGAAGAAGCTGTTGCAGAACCTTGATGTTCGATATCTTTTGCCCGAGGGCAGCAGAGTGAACAGTCCGTGATGGAGATGTGTGGGGTCTTTTATAATACTGCTGGCCTTAGACACGCAACGTTTGGTCGCAATATCCCCGATTGAGGGGAGAGAGGTCCCGATGATTTTTTCCGCTGTCCTCACCACTCTCTGCACAGACTTCCAGTTGGAGGCTCTACAGTCCCCAAACCAGACAGAGATACAGATGGTCAGAATACCGCTCCATTCTCTCAGCATATGACAGTCCCGCCATCCCGGGAATTAACCCTGTAAACCTGCGCTGCACTCCCTCAATAGCAAGAATGTCCTTCCTCAAATTAGGGGACCAAAACTGCAGGTGGGTTCAAGATGCTGCTGGGTGTAGGGCAGTCACTGTTCCTGCAGCTGCTGGTGCAGGACGAGAGGCTGCTGTACTCCTGCCTGACGGTAGAGTGAGAAGAGGCATAGTGGGCATCCCTGATGATAGATGCCGCCTTCTTCAGGCAGCGCCTGGTATCGATGCTCTCGAGGCTGGGGAGGGCTGTGGCCGTGATGGATCGGGCTGAGTCCACCACTGTCTGTGGCATCTTGCGCTCCTGAGCAATGGATCTGTCGACCCAGGATCTAGTCACAGAGTCATAGAGTGATACAGTGTGGAAACAGCCCCTTCGGCCCAACTTGCCCACACCAGCCGACATGTCCCAGCTACACTTAGAAACATAGAAACATAGAAAAATAGGTGCAGGAGTAGGCCATTCGGCCCTTCAAGCCTGCACCACCATTCAGTGTGATCATGGCTGATCATCCAACTCAGTATCCCGTACCTTCCTTCTCTCCATACCCCCTGATCCCTTTAGCCACAAGGGCCACATCTAACGCCCTCTTAAATATAGCCAATGAACTGGCCTCAACTACCTTCTGTGGCAGAGAATTCCAGAGACCCACCACTCTCTGTGTAAAGAATGTTTTCCTCATCTCGGTCCTAAAGGATTTCCCCCTTATCCTTAGACTGTGACCCCTTGTTCTGGACTCCCTGAACATTGGGAACAATCTTCCAACATCTTGCCTGTCCAACCCCTTAAGAATTTTGTAAGTTTCTATAAGATCCCCCCTCTTGCTTGTGCTTGGTCCATATCCCTTCAAACCGGTCCTATCCATGTATCTGTCTAAATGTTTTTTAAACTATGGGATAGTCCCAGCCTCACCTACCTCCTCTGGCAGCTCGTTCCATACACCCACCACTCTTTGTGGGAAAAAGTTACCCTTCAGATTCCTATTAAATATTTTCCCCTTCATCTTGAACCCATGTCCTCTCGTCCTCGATTCCCCTACTTGTCTTTGAGTTTCCCCGGTTTCATATTGTTAGATAGCGGAGATCTGATTGAATAACCATATAACCATATAACCATATAACAATTACAGCACGGAAACAGGCCATCTCGGCCCTTCAAGTCCGTGCCGAACAACTTTTTTCCCTTAGTCCCACCTGCCTGCACTCATACCTGCTGCCACCACTTCCACTGGAAGCTCACTCCACACCGCTACCACTCTCTGAGTAAAGACGTTCCCCCTCATGTTACCCCTAAACTTCTGTCCCTTCATTCTAAAGTCATGTCCTCTTGTTTGAATCTTCCCTATTCTCAAAGGGAAAAGCTTGTCCACATCAACTCTGTCTATCCCTCTCATCATTTTAAAGACCTCTATCAAGTCCCCCCTTAACCTTCTGCGCTCCAGAGAATAAAGACCTAACTTATTCAACCTATCTCTGTAACTTAGCTGTTGAAACCCAGGCAACATTCTAGTAAATCTCCTCTGTACCCTCTCTATTTTGTTGACATCCTTCCTATAATTGGGCGACCAAATTATATCTGGGACCGAATCTGGGACCAACGCTACAATTGTTCCGATCGCTGAGGAAGTAAGATTTCACATCTGGGTGAAAGTGCAGAGAACGAGGTGAAAGTTGACGCTGTCCAGTGAAACTTGTTTGGCCTCATTGTAGCAGTGAATTTCCACTCTGACTAGAAGTTGTAAATAAACTTGTTCACCCCAGTCACTGACACAACACCAATGGTGTTGCCAAATGTACTCAGAGAGTCTTCCACCGAGTCCTGAGCATTTACCGGGAAAGGACCCCGATCCCATACCCCCGAGACCCCCAAACGCCCGGCACCTGATTGGAATTTCTCCGAACACTGATATTGGGATGTGATCCACACATTATCTGCCGACAGCTGAGTCCAGGAGGAATATTACACAGTGTTGCCCTCTCTAAAGTTTGGATTCGTTTGGAGACATTGATATTGGGATGTGATGAAAGATTGGGCAGTGAATCATTCCTGTCCATTGTCCGTTATGGCCAAGGAAGACATACACGGAGGGTGGTGGGTCTTGGATCGAGCTGCCTGGGGAGGTAGTCGAGGCAGGGACTATCACAGTATTTAACAGCCACTTGGACAGCTTCATAGATAGGAAAGGTTCCGATGGATATAGGACAAATGTGGCAAATGGGACTAGTGTAGATGGGACATCATGGTCAGCAGGGATGTTGGGCCGAAGGGCCTGTTTCTATGCTGTGTGACTCTATGAGGGGACCCGCTAGTGTAAGGGGTTCTGATTTATACTGACATTCAGCAGCTTTCCCATTTGCTGACTCCTCTGCGGTTAATGCTGTCGTCTGGCAAGAAGTGGTGGGAGTGTGGAACTCGGACCGTGGTGGAGAGGAGTGCTGTTGATGTCTTCCAGACGAGATTGGCCAAGGATACGAGAGAGAAGGGAAGAGAGGGGTGGTTGGATGTGGACAGAGGGGAGAAGCAGCACCATACCAGCACAGAGTGTTTGGGCCAAAGGGCCTTGTAATCCTTGTTGTGATCTTGGCAATAGACAATAATAGGTGCAGGAGGAGGCCATTCAGCCCTTCAATGAGAGCCAGCACCGCCATTCAATGTGATCATGGCTGATCATCCACAACCAGTACCCCGTCCCTGCCTTCTCCCCATATCCCCTGACTCCGCTATCTTTAAGAGCCCTATCTAGCTCGCTCTTGAAAGCATCCAGAGAACCGGCCTCCACCGCCCTCTGAAAGGCAGAGAATTCCACAGACTCACCACTCTCTGTGAGAAAAAGTTTCCTCATCTCCGTTCTAAATGGCTTACCCCTTATTCTTAAACTGAGCAGCAGTGAAGTTACAACCAGAGAGTCCCCAGCAACAGCAGCATGGTCACGGCACCACCCTCTGCTGCAGGGATGCTCAATGTGAAATGGACACTGGACAGAAGCTGAGGCTGCAGGTGCTGCAATCTTCTGTAAAAATACCTCAAATCACACACAGGAACAGCTTCGTCCCCTCTGCTATCAGCTTCTGAACGGCCCTTCCATAAGCTAGGGTACTGTCCGATTCACCTCTACCCCATTGTGGACATTGGACTTTGTCTCTGGAACTGATGCGCTACGATGCTGAGAACTATATCCTGCTCTCTGTATCTTCCCCTTTGCTCTACCTGTTGGACCTGATGGCATTTATATATAGTATTATCTGATCTGATTGGATAAATACTGCAGCACACATTACAGGGGTACTGATTGGGGATGGTCAGCCATGATCATATTGAATGGCGGTGCTGGCTCGATGGGCTGAATGGCCTACTTCTGCACCTATTGCCTATTGTCTATTGACAATAATAAACCTAATCCTAAACACAAAGTGCAGGGACACAGCGGGTCAGGCAACATCTGCGGAAAGGATGGAACCGACCTGAAACGTCACCTATCCATGTTCTCCACAGATGCTGCCTGACCCGCTGAGTTACTCCAGCACTGTGTGAAACGTCACCTATCCATGTTCTCCACAGATGCTGCCTGACCCGCTGAGTTACTCCAGCACTCTGTGTTTAACCTTTGTTGAATTACTGACGGTGAGATCCAGGCGGCAGGATTGGGGAGGGGTGGCGGGGTGTAACGCAGACAGTACAAGATGTTCCTCTACAAGGTCTTGTGCACGGGTCTACTGGAGAGGACCTGAAGCAACAACCTCCTGGCGCCTCGCCACGGCTCACAAGTGAGGTGGTGACCCTCTCCCCCTCAGAATGCCACATTACTCGCTGGGGCAAGGTCACTTAGAGCAGGGCACCGAACATCCCCACACCACTGGAACGCCGCCCCATCTGTCGTCTGTGGAAAGGTTCTTCCGGACCAACACCTTTGACCACATGTCCATTGAGCAGTGGTCAGCACAGAATGTCCTGCAGGCGCTGCAGGGAAAGGACTCGATGGACCCGGTGGCGTGGTTCCCTGAGCAGACTGCCCAGCTTGTCTGGCAAAATGCCTCATCGCCAGAACTCACCAACAAGCACCAAGACCTGGCTTGGCTGGCGGTGAGGGGAGCCCTCCCAGTCAGATCCTTCCTGGACCGTCGGAACCTCACTACCAGCGCACGCTGCCCTCGGGACGGCTGCTATGGAGTGGAGACGGTTGCCTACCTCTTTGCAGAGTGTGGATTTGCCCAAAGAGTCTGGAGAAAAATGCAAGGGTCCCTGGTACGCTTTATTCCAAACAGCTCCGTCACAGAGGACTCTGTGATTTATGGACTGTTCCCAGGGACACATTCAGAGACTGACATCGAGTGCTGCTGGAGGGTCATCAACTCTGTGAAAGACGCTCTCTGGTCTGCCCGAGCATTGTTCACCACCCAGCAGAGCGTGATGTCCGTCGGGGAATGTTGCCGACTGGCCCGCTGCAGACTGCAGGAGTACGTACTGAGGGACGCACTGAAGCTCGGTGCAGCCAACGCCAAGGCTCGGTGGGGGAGGGCCACAGTGTAGGGTCCTTCCGCTGCTGGACATTGGGGGCACGGTATGGAGGAGACGCCCCTCAAAATAAGGGAAGGTATCCCATGCCGGGGGGCCACATGAGTGGCACGGGTGGGGGATCGATTAGTAAAATTTGAGAAATGTATATAGACTGTATGGAAGAATTTGTATAGCCTCCGAAAACGTCGGATGGATTTTTCGCACGGTTGATGTATTGTAAATATTTATTACCCAAATAAAGTCTATTTTGAAATATAATTAAAAAAATAAATAAAAAACACGACTGGAACTACAAGCTGTCAATGTGGGGACTTTGATTTGTTTTTCTCAACTATAAATAGATTTCATCATTATCTTCCGACAGCTGAGTCCACAATGTTGCTCTCCACATCTCCACATCCACGATGTCGCTCTCTCTAAAGTTTAGTTCAGAGATACATCGCGGAAACAGGCCCTTCAGCCCACCCTGACCAGCGATCCCCGCTCACTAACACTATCCTACACACACTGGGGACAATTTACATTTACACCAAGCCAATTAACCTACAAACCTGTACCTCTTTGGAGTGTGGGAGGAAACTGAAGATCTCGGAGAAAACCCGCGCAGGTCACGGGGAGAGCGTGCAAACTCCGTACAGACAGCACCCGGTAGTCGGGATCAAACCCAGTTCTCTGGCGCTGTGAGGCAGCAGCTCTACCCGCTGCGCCACCGTGCCGCACATATTGCCCCCTCTATAGTTTAGTTTGGTTTAGAGCGGAAACAGGCCCTTCAGCCCACTGAGTCCATGCTGACCATCGAACACCCACTCACACGTATGGTCCACTATGGGCGCTGCACTGACAGCAGCCTCTGCCTGCAGCCCGTTTGTTTTTCCTCTTTTTTTTATTTTTAGTCAGTTTAAAGTCTGTTTTTTGGGGAGTCTTTGACTTTTCAATGTGGGGGAGGGGGGCAGGGTAAGGGGGAAACTGTTTCCCAGTCGCTTCCTGGCGGGGCCGCGACTATTTCGCCGAGTCACGTCCTCGCCCCCCACCTCGCGGCCTACCTCCTGGATCCTAGCGACCTTTCCTGCCGGGGACCGGGAACCGGGAACGGGATTGGAGCTGCAACAGCGGTGGCGGCGCAGGAGTCACCACGGAGCGGACGATGCCTACCTGGGTCGCCGTTGGAGCTCCGGAGCGTTGGGCCGCTGCTCCAACATCGTGGAGCTCTGGTTTGGAGAGCTCCCAACGCGGGCGGCGTTAACCGTCATCGTGGAGTCCTGGGGCCCTTTGCCGAGGGCCTCCAGCGTTGAATCTTCACCCGGCGCGGCCAGCGGACTTTGGGAGCCGCAGACTCCGGTAGGAGGAGGCCGACTCAGGGTCCAGGCCGCTGAGGACGTCCCCCAGCCCCGATGTCGGACTTACATCACCCCGGGGAGCGGGCCTGAACATTGGGCTGCCCAGAGCGGCGACAGCGGAGGGCTCGGGGAGGCCCCGACCACGGGGGAACATTGGGGAATATCGGGAAGAGACTGACTTTGGTGCCTTCCCTCACGGTGGGAAACTGCTGTGAGGGGATGTTTTATGTTGAATTTCTGTCTACTCTGTGTTATGTTCTTTATTTTTGGCTGTATGGTGACTTCATTTCACTCTGCCAATTGGCACATGTGACAAATACAATCTATCTATCTGTACACTGGTTTTATGCTATCCCTCTCAGCTCTAAGTTCTGAAATCCATAATCCATAGGAGCAGATTAGCTCGTTTGTAATCATGTATTGTCTTTCCGCTGACTGGTTAGCACGCAACAAAAGCTTTTCACTGTACCTCGCTACATGTGACAATAAACTGAACTGTACCTGAAGTGAGAATTAGGCCATTCGGCCCATCAAGTCTGCTGCATCATTCAATCATGGCTCATCTCTCTTTCCCTCTTGACCTCATTCTCCTGCCTTCCCCCCGTAACCTTTGACTCCCTAATTAATCAAGCACCTGTCAACGTCCGCTTTAAAATACCCAATGACTTGGCCTCCACTGGGACCATCCTCTCTGCATCCACTATCTCGACTAGCATTAGTCTTTGGAGTGTGGGAGGAAACCGGAGCACCCGGAGAAAACCCACGCAGGTCACGGGGAGAGCGTGCAAACTCCGTACAGACAGCGCCCGTAGTCAGGATGGAACCCGGGTCTCTGGCGCTGTGAGGCAGCAGCTCTACCCGCTGCACCACCGTGCCGCATGGTTGCTGGTTACAACAGGATATAAAAGTGGAAAGTGTGATTTTTATTGATGACGTTTGTGAAAAATAACTTGTCCGAGCTGAACATATAAAGACAGAGGAAGAAACAAGGTTTAACGCCACTGTTTTGTGATTTGAATCTTGACAGAATCTTCAACTCTGACACTGTTAGGCAGAGAGACCTGTTTGCACTTGTTTACCGAGCTCTATCTTCTTATCGCTGAGACACGTGAGAGTGGAAGAAGATCTGGCGATTTGTGCAGATTAGTTTCCAATGCCAGGACATTCTGATCCTGTCAGTCCGCCTCCACTGCCCGTCTATCTGATGTGCTGGGACTTTGGCCCCTCACCTTCGCCCTAGTTTCCTCACTTGTAAACGAGTCTGACTCACAGCCTGATCCCGGCAAACTCCGAAGCAGCTCCAAGCCTCTCCCATTTTGCCAGACTCACTTCCCATCAGGAACCACGAGCCTCGGCCTGTCTCGGTGACGAATGCCGGAACTCCCCGGAGCCTACGTCAGAGCACTTGGCCGGCAACCCTCACGGCGACAGGCATGCGGCAGCAATAAGGCCCTTCGGCCCATCGACTCCGTGCTCACCCGATTGGCAGGCGCTGCACTTTGGGAGGTGGAATGTAAGGGGAGATGAATGTATTTGTCCAGGACAATCAGGGGGAAGAACTTTGTGGGACTCTGTGCATCTGACGATAAACTCCACTTGATTTGTCAGAGTGGGCAGGGGCCCAGTCATGAAATAAAACAAACATTTCTTAATCTAAGACTGAAGAAGGGTCTCGACCCAAACGTCACCCATTCCTTCTGTCCAGAGATGTTGCCTGTCCCGCTGAGTTACTCCAGCAGTTTTTGTCTATCTTCAGTGTGAACCAGCATCTGCAGTTCCTTCCTACACATTTCTTAATTAAAGTTTCCACTAGTTATTGAAATTTAATTTCTATTTTGCATCTCGGTCAGCACGGTGGCGCAGCGGGTAGAGCTGCTGCCTCACAGCGTCAGAGACCCGGGTTCGATCCTGACTACGGGTGCTGTCTGTACCCGTAGTTTGTACGTTCTCCCCGTGACCCGCGTGGGTTTTCTCTGAGATTTTAAGTTTTTCCACGCTCCAAAGACGTGCAGGTTTGTAGGTTAATTGGCTTGGTATAAATGTAAATTGCCCCCAGAGTGTGTGTAGGATAGTGTTAGTGTGCGGGGATCGCTGGTCGGTGCGGACTCGGTGGGCCGAAGGGCCTGTTTCCACGCTGTATCGCTAAACTAAACTAAATTAAAGATTTAAAAGCACATGGTTTGATTCAGGTAGATAAACTAAACTAAATTCTGAGACCAATTTTAAAGAGTCATAGAGTGATACAGTGTGGAAACAGGCCCTTCGGCCCAACTTGCCCACATCGACCAACACGTCCCAGCTGCACTAGTCCCACCTGCCCACGTTTGGCCAGTGCCCCTCTAACCTTTCTTGAGGTTCTCCCTGCTACATGTACCTCTGCTAACATCCAGACACAAACAACGGAGCCTGTTCAATAGTGTGGAGATACAGTGTTCTCCTACGAAACACCAACAGTGAGTCGACGGAGCCCGTGGCTGGGGCCTGGGTCTGTGGGGCCTGGGTCTGTGGGGCCTGGGTCTGTGGGGCCTGGGTCTGTGGGGCCTGGGTCTGTGGGGCCTGGGTCTGTGGGGCCTGGGTCTGTGGGGCCCGTGGCAGGGGCCTGGGTCTGTGGGGCCTGGGTCTGTGGGGCCTGGGTCTGTGGGGCCCGTGGCAGGGGCCTGGGACTGTGGGGCCTGGGTCTGTGGGGCCTGGGTCTGTGGGGCCTGGGTCTGTGGGGCCTGGGTCTGTGGGGCCTGTGTCTGTGGGGCCTGGGTCTGTGGGGCCTGGGTCTGTGGGGCCCGTGGCAGGGGCCTGGGTCTGTGGGGCCTGGGTTTGTGGGGCCTGGGTCTGTGGGACCTGGGTCTGGGGCCTGGGTCTGTGGGGCCTGGGTCTGTGGGGCCTGGGTCTGTGGGGCCTGGGTCTGGGGCCTGGGTCTGTGGGGCCTGGGTCTGTGGGGCCTGGGTCTGTGGGCCTGGGTCTGTGGGGCCTGGGTCTGTGGGGCCTGGGTCTGTGGGGCCTGGGTCTGTGGAGCCCGTGGCTGGGCCTGGGTCTGTGGGGCCTGGGTTTGTGGGGCCTGGGTTTGTGGGGCCTGGGTTTGTGGGGCCTGGGTCTGTGGGGCCTGGGTCTGTGGGGCCTGGGTTTGTGGGGCCTGGGTCTGTGGGGCCTGGGTTTGTGGGGCCTGGGTCTGTGGGGCCCGTGGCTGGGCTTGGGCCTGGGTCTGTGGGGCCTGGGTTTGTGGGGCCTGGGTCTGGGGCCTGGGTCTGTGGGGCCTGGGTCTGTGGGCCTGGGTCTGTGGGGCCTGGGTCTGTGGGGCCTGGGTCTGTGGAGCCCGTGGCTGGGCCTGGGTCTGTGGGGCCTGGGTCTGTGGGGCCTGGGTTTGTGGGGCCTGGGTCTGTGGGGCCTGGGTTTGTGGGGCCTGTGTCTGTGGGGCCTGGGTTTGTGGGGCCTGGGTCTGTGGGGCCCGTGGCTGGGCTTGGGCCTGGGTCTGTTGGGCCTGGGTTTGTGGGGCCTGGGTCTGTGGGACCTGGGTCTGTGGGGCCTGGGTCTGTGGGGCCCGTGGCTGGGCCTGGGTTTGTGGGGCCTGGGTCTGTGGAGCCTGGGTCTGTGGGGCCTGGGTTTGTGGGGCCTGGGTTTGTGGGGCCTGGGTCTGTGGGGCCTAGGTCTGTGGGGCCTGGGTCTGTGGGGCCTGGGTTTGTGGGGCCTGGGTCTGTGGGGCCTGGGTCTGTGGGGCCCGTGGCTGGGGCCTGGGTCTGTGGGGCCTGGGTCTGTGGACCTGGGTCTGTGGGGCCTGGGTCTGTGGGGCCCGTGGCTGGGGCCTGGGCCAGTGGGACCACTGTGAGGGAGGGAGGGAAGGACAAAGGGGGGGACCTGGAGTACGGGGGTACTTTGTATGTAAGCGCCCTTTACATGGCCACTCTTGGCATACCGCAAGTAGGCGAGCGTCACTGTGACTTGTCACACATGGAATTAAAGAATTCCGTTCCGTTTAATTCCAGCTGGATTTGCCACGTTGACTCAGCCCCCAACATCGCTCCTTGTTGACGTTACTCAGGCCCAGTTGCAACGTTCCATCTGCATGTCCCGGCAAAGCTGCGGCTCACTGGGAGAATGATGACACGCTTGCAAACACCATGCCCGGAGGAGATGGATTGTAAAGTCATAACAAAGTCATAACCAGGGGCGGCGCGGCGGTTAGTGCTGCTGCCACACAGACACCGAGACCTGGGTTCATGGGGCAAGAGTCACAATCGTTTTATTGTCCTACGTCCAAAAACAGAACAATGAAATTCTTACTTGCAGCAGCACGACAGAATATGGAAATATAGTGCTGGAGTAACTCAGCGGGTCAGGCAGCATCTGTGGAGAACATGGATAGGTGACGTTTCACAGAGTGCTGGAGTAACTCAGCGGGTCAGGCAGCATCTGTGGAGAACATGGATAGGTGACGTTTCACAGAGTGCTGGAGTAACTCAGCGGGTCAGGCAGCATCTGTGGAGAACATGGATAGGTGACGTTTCACAGAGTGCTGGAGTAACTCAGCGGGTCAGGCAGCATCTGTGGAGAACATGGATAGGTGACGTTTCACAGAGTGCTGGAGTAACTCAGCGGGTCAGGCAGCATCTGTGGAGAACATGGATAGGTGACGTTTCACAGAGTGCTGGAGTAACTCAGCGGGTCAGGCAGCATCTGTGGAGAACATGGATAGGTGACGTTTCACAGAGTGCTGGAGTAACTCAGCGGGTCAGGCAGCATCTGTGGAGAACATGGATAGGTGACGTTTCACAGAGTGCTGGAGTAACTCAGCGGGTCAGGCAGCATCTGTGGAGAACATGGATAGGTGACGTTTCACAGAGTGCTGGAGTACCTCAGCGGGTCAGGCAGCATCTGTGGAGAACATGGATAGGTGACGTTTCACATTGGGACCCTTCTTCAGTCAGACACAAAACATGACCTGTCCATGTTCCCCAGATTTTGTCTTCAGTCCGATGAGGAGACACTTTTTCTCACAGAGAGTGGTGAGTCTGTGGAATTCTCTGCCTCAGAGGGCAGTGGAGGCCGGTTCTCTGGATGCTTTCAAGAGAGAGCTAGATAGGGCTCTTAAAGATAGCGGAGTCAGGGGATATGGGGAGAAGGCAGGAACGGGGTACTGATTGTGGATGATTAGCCATGATCACATTGAATGGCGATGCTGGCTCGAAGGGCTGAATGGCCTAATCCTGCACCTATTGTCTATTGTCTTCCTCCCTGGACTGAGCCGCCGTTAGCTAACGTATGTGTAGGAAGGAACTACAGACGCTGGGCTGACGTGTCTATAGTTTAAAGGAACAGGTAGCCTCTGCTTCCTTCTGCCTCAGATTTATTCTGCCCCGTTCTCCCGGTTTCCCTTCCTTGTTTCGACCCAGATATAAACTGATGAAGTTTGTAGTGTTAATACTGCGCGCGCAGATCACCAGATGTTACCAGAATGTGCTGGAGTGTTTTCCAGCGTAACTTTGCGCAGACAAGTTGAAACACCTGACGTTGTCGCACAGACCGTAAGGGAGGGGTACAAGCTGTTTACTTATGAGTAAAGTTCTAATCTGCTGGAGCACATCCGGAGAGGGTGTCTGGGTGGATTAGTCACAATATGATCAACAATAATTCACAGAAGTTAGACACAAAACGCTGGAGTAACTCAGCGGGTCAGGCAGCATCTGTGGAGAACATGGATAGGTGACGTTTCACAGAGTGCTGGAGTAACTCAGTGGGTCAGGCAGCATCTGTGGAGAACATGGATAGGTGACGTTACACAGAGTGCTGGAGTAACTCAGCGGGTCAGGCAGCATCTGTGGAGAACATGGATAGGTGACGTTACACAGAGTGCTGGAGTAACTCAGTGGGTCAGGCAGCATCTCAGGAGACGATGAGAAGGGTCTCGACCCGAAACGTCGCCTATCTCCTTCGCCCCTTAGGTGCTGCTGCACCCGCTGAGTTTCTCCAGCTTTTTGTGTAACCATCTCAGGAGAAGACACTTCTTCAGACCCGAACCCCAGTCTTGTCCCGAAACGTCACCCATTCCTTCTCCCAAGAGATGCTGCCTGTCCCGCTGAGTTACTCCAGCTTTTTGTGTCTATCTTCGGTTTAAACCAGCACCTGCAGTTCCTTGTTACACAACAATAATTCACAGTTGTGTTAAATGTGAATAATCAGAATGGCGCTGATTTATGTTGTCTGAAACTTCAGAAACCTTTTGTACATCCAACAACGTTTTGCTTTGAGCAGGTTGTCCCGGTAGATTAGCAGTTAAGCAATCTGCCACCCAACAGGGTCTGGAATGAAGACACAAGGAACTGCAGATGCCAGAACCCTGAACAAAACACAAAGTGCTGGAGGAACTCATTGGTCAGGCAACATCTGTGGAGTGAATGGACGGATTACGTTTCAGGTCAGGACCCTTCTTCGGTCTGGAGGCGAGTCTGAAGAAGGGTCCCGACCCAAAACATCCTCTGTCCATTCCCTCCGCAGATGGTTCCTGACCCACTGAGCTCCTCCAGCACTTTGTGTTTTGTTCAGGAGTTTAGAATGGATAGGAAGGGTTTTAGATGACTAGGGACCAAAGTCCAGTGGGCTAGTCCAGTGGGCCAACGTGGTTAAGATGGACAGAATGGTCTGCTTCCATGATGTAGAACTCGATCCTGATTGTAAACACGAACGTAGTTCTGAACTGAGTTTGAAGAAGGGTCTCGACTCGAAACCTCGCCAATTCCTTCACTCCATAGATGCTGCCTCACCCGTAGAGTTTCTCCAGCATTTTTTGTCTGCCTTCGATTTTTCCAGCATTTGCAGTTCTTTCTTAAACAAATAGTTGTGGACTTGCTGGGTTTGACGTCCCTGCACCTTGTGCTCCGTGCTGTCCGAGTTCTCATTGAGGCCTGATCCAAGCTAATAATCACAATCTGTGTAGGACTGCAGATGCTGGTTTACACCAAACACAGACACAAAATGCTGGGGTGGAAGATTGCAACCTTCACCTGATCCGCCCTGTTCCGACTAATGCAATCAACTCAACGTGCACAAATAGAACAAGTTGTCCGACAACGTTAGGCTGTGCACGCCACACGCAAGAAGCAGAAGACACAAAATGCTGGAGTAACTCAGCGGGTCAGGCAGTATCTCTGGAGAGAAGGAATGGGTGATGTTTTGGGTCAAGACCCTTCTTCTCAACCTGAATCTAAACAAGTTAACTCTACGTTTACCATCAGGTGGGATCTGTCTGTGCAGATAACTCTTCTCTCTCCCACTAACTCTGTGTCCATCAGTCTGCCTTCTGTCCGTCCATATCCCTCTCTCTGTCTGTTTCTCTCTTCCCCCAATCACTGTCTCCCAAGAGAGTCAGGCAGAGGAGATTAGTACATTTTGGCATCTGGACATTTTAGAGATACAGCACGGAAACAGGCCCTTCGGCCCACCCAGTCCGTGCTGACCATCGATTGCCCGTTCACACTAGTTCTATGTTATCCCACTTTCTCATCCACTCCCTACACACTAGGGGGCAATTTACAGAGGGGCCGATTAACCTACAATCCCGCACGTCTTTGGGAAGTGGGAGGAAACCGGAGCACCCGGAGGAAACCCACGCAGTCACAGCGAGAACGTACAAACTCCACACAGGCAGCACTCAAGGTCAGAATAGAACCCAGTTCTCCGGTTTTTAGTCTTGCTGCAAAATTACATAAGAAACCAATATAGAAGTGCCAATTATAAAGTACTTTAATATGTTCATTTATTTCACTAAAAATGTGAAGAACATACGTGATGTTGGTGGAAGATAGACACAAAAAGCTGGAGTAACTCAGGCAGCATCTGTGGAGAGAAGGAATGGGTGACATTTTGGGTCGAGACCCTTCTTCAGACATTCTGACGTCAGATTCTGAAACATAGAAACATAGAATCATAGAAAATAGGTGCAGGAGTAGAGGCCATTCGGCCCTTTGAGCCTGCACCGCCATTCAATATGATCATGGCTGATCATCCAACTCAGTATCCCGTACCTGCCTTCTCTCCATACCCTCTGATCCCCTTAGCCACAAGGGCCACATCTAACTCCCTCTTAAATATAGCCAATGAACTGGCCTCAACTACCCTCTGTGGCAGAGAGTTCCAGAGACCCACCACTCTCTGTGTGAAAAAAGTCCTTCTCATCTCGGTCCTAAAGGATTTCCCCCTTATCCTTAAGCTGTGACCCCTTGTCCTGGACCTCCCCAACATCGGGAACAATCTTCCTGCATCTAGCCTGTCCAACCCCTTAAGAAGCAGGGTCGAGACCCGAAACGTCACCTATCCATGTTCTCCACAGATGCTGCCTGACCCACTGAGTTACTCCAGCACTCTGTGAAACGTCACCTATACATGTTCTCCACAGATGCTGCCTGGCCCGCTGAGTTACTCCAGCATTTTGTGTCTTTCATCAGTTTAAACCAGCATCTGCAGTTCCTTCCTACACATGTTGGTGCAGATCAGAGAGAGAGGGAGCTAGGTAGAGTGTGGAGCAGAGAGCTGGGCAACGGGAACACAGTGGGGCGTGTGTGTACATGAGTAACTCTGACGCATTCGTTCATCACCGACAGACTCGCTGGTCCTGAACACACCTTGGTGAGTGCGTTGGATAAAAGGCAAGCTGACACACAGGCAGAGACAGAGACAGAGACAGGACGCCGCCAGGTACAACACATCACAGCTCCAACAGCCACTACAACCTGCGATTCACTGCTGGTAATGTTTGCTGTCACACCTTCTGGATCAATGGGAAATATTTTCCAAACCACCTCAGAAGCTTCTATGTGCAGGAAGGAACTGCAGACACTGGTTTAAACCGAAGATAAACACCAAATGCTGGAGTAACTCAGCGGGACTAGTCTGAAGAAGGGTCTCGACGCGAGACATCACCTATTCCTTCTCTCCAGAGATGCTGCCTGACCCGCTGAGTTACTCCAGCAGTTTGTGTCTGTCTCAGAACTTTTCTATCAGGTTGGAAATGTTACGATTCTAGTCTAAGAGTGTTTTATTGTCAAATGTCCAAAACCGGACAATGAAATTCTTACTTCCAGCAGCACAGCAGATATGTAATGTTATTATATTGTTGACAGTGTACTATGCTTCCATATTGTGTTCTGCTGCCGTTAGTGAGAATGTCACTGTTCTATCTGGGACAAATGACAATAAAACACTTTTGACTCATAAACAGAGGATGACGAGACTGGAGGGCACAGCTTTAGGGTGAGAGGGGTAAAGTTTAAAGGAGATGTGCTGGGCCAGATTTGTTCACACAGAGGGTGGCGGGGGCCTGGAACGCGCTGCCAGGGGGGGTGGTGGGGACAGATACAATGGTGGGGTTTAAGAGGCTTTTAGATATGCAGGGAATGGAGGAATATGGATCACATTCCTTGATTAGTGCGGGTGTCAGGGGTTATGGGGAGAAGGCAGGACAATGGGGTTAGGAGGGAGTAGATCTGATGGGCCGAATGGCATTATGCAGCCATGGGAGATTAGTTTAACTTGGCTTCATGTTTAGCACGGACATTGTGGGCCGAAGGGCCTGTTCCTCTACTGCACTGTTTTAAACAAGCTGAAATACTTTCTTCAAAATTACCGGCAACTCAATGTAATAAATCTATGGCATTCACGATTGTTAATTTGCATAATCTTATCGGATTGAAAGATATAATAATCTGTAAATGTTCAAGAGCATGAAATGTTTATACCAGCAGCTTCTATTATGACCTAACTGAATCGATTGAGTATACGGGTGAATATTGTGTGGTTGAAGAGGCCTCTCCAAGGTTAGCAGGAGAAGGCAGGCACGGGTGATTGATTGGGGACGATCAGCCCTGATCACAATGAATGGCGGTGCTGGCTCGATGGGCCAAATAGCCTCCTCCTGCACCTATTGTCTATGACAAATATGGACAGATTTCTGTTTTCCCCCCAGGTGCCGTACCTGACCAAGGTGTGTTCAGCGCAAGGATGTTGCTGTTACTCCTGAGCCTGGGTGAGTCTACAAATCAGAACAACGTGCATCAGGCAGGCAGGTCGTGTATCAGGAAGCTTCCTGCTGTTCCCCAACATATCCACAGTGCTGGAGCAACTCAGCGGGCCAGGCAGCATCTGTGGAGAACATGGATAGGTGACGTTTCACAGAGTGCTGGAGTAACTCAGCGGGTCAGGCAGCATCTGTGGGGAATGTGGATAGGTGACGTTTTGGGTCAGAACCCGTCTGATTTTATTCTCCCACACACCTGGGCCAATTAACCCTAACACCCGCACATCTGGCGTGTGGGCAAAAACTGGAGCACCCGGAGAAAACCCACACGGTCACAGGGAGAACATGCAAACTCCCCACAGACAGCACCCAAGGTCAGGATCGAACCCGGGACTCTGGCGTTGTGAGGCAGCGGCTTTACCGTTGCACCATCCAGCACGCGGGGGGCCTGGGGTCCTGGTTGGTTCAGGAGGTCAGGGCTCACAGTTCCACATAATAAGGGGTAAGCCATTTAGAACGGAGATGAGGAAACACTTTTCCACCCAAAGAGTTGTGAGTCTGTGGGATTCTCTGCCTCAGAGGGCGGTGGAGGCCGGTTCTCTGGATAGTTTCAAGAGAGAGCTCGATAGGGCTCTAAAAGATAGCGGAGTCAGGGGATATGGGGAGAAGGCAGGAACGGGGTACTGATTGAGGATGATCAGCCATGATCACATTGAATGGCGGTGCTGGCTCGTAGGGTCGAATGGTCTACTCCTGCACCTATTGTCTATTGTCTATTGTCTATTGCCAGCTGCCTCACAGTGCCAGAGAGCCGGGTTCGATGCTGACTTTGGGTGCTTTGGGTCTTTGTGGAGTTTGCACCTTCTGCCTTGGACCTTGTGGGTTTCCTCCGGGTGCTCCGGTTTCCTCCCACATCCCACAGACATGCGGGTTTGTAGGTTAATCGGCCCCTCTGTAAATTGCCCCCTAGTGTGTAGGGAGTGGATGAGAAAGTGGGATAACATAGAACTAATGTAAATAGGTGATCGATGGTCGGCATGGACTCGATGGGCCGAAGGGCCTGTTGCCGTGCTGTATCTCTGAACTAAACTAAACACAGCAAATGTCTGCATGGCAAGAACTCACAATGACCAAATAATCTGACCAACTGCAGAAGAAATTTCAGTTTTGTTTCAACGGAAGGTAGACACAAAAAGTTTCAGACAACAGAAGTCAGCGCCATTCTGATTATTCACATTTAACACAACTGTGGAATATTGTTGTGTAAGAAGGAACTGCAGGTGCTGGTTTAAACCGCAGATAGACACAAAAAGCTGGAGTAACTCAGTGGGACAGGCAGCGTCTCTGGAGAGAAGGAATGGGTGACGTTTCGGGTCGAGACCCTTCTTCAGACTGGTCAGGGATCAGGGAAACGAGAGATATAGACGGTGATGTGGTGAGATAAAGAACAATGAATGAAAGATATGCAAAAAAGTATCGATGATAAAGGAAACAGGCCGTTGTTCGCTGTTTGTCGGGTGAGAACGAGAAGCTGGTGCGACTTGGGTGGGGGAGAGATAGATAGAGAGAGCGAATGCCGGGGTTACCTGAAGTTAGAGACGTCAATATTCATACCACTGGGCTGGAAGCTGCCCAAGCACAATATGAGGCGCTGTTCCTCCAATTTGTGTGTCTAGTTTATCTTCATGTGCAGCGAGGTACAGTGCGAAGCTTGCTGTTGCGTGCATTCTGTGCTCCTGTATGTTCTAACGTGTCACTGCCGTGTTTTCAGCCTTTGCCAGCCGTGTCCTTGCTCAGGACTGCCGCGGTCACGCATGCTATCCCCAGCCCCGGGAACTGACCACCGGACAAGCCAACAAACTCCAAGCCTCATCAACGTGCGGCCTCCAGAAGTCGGAGACGTACTGCACGGCAAAGTTGCTCCACGGCCGGGTCAGTAATACCTCCGCTCACCGCCCGCTATAACCCACTGCCTCGCACACTCACACACACACTCACACGCACACTCACACTCACACTCACACGCACACTCACACGCACACTCACACGCACACGCACACTCACACTCACACTCACACTCACACTCACGCACACTCACACGCACACTCACATGCACACACACACTCACACTCACACGCACACTCACACTCACACCCACACCCACACCCACACCCACACCAACACTCACACTCACACTCACACTCACACGCACACGCACACTCACACGCACACTCACACTCACACTCACACTCACACCCACACCCACACCCACACCAACTCACACTCACACTCACGCTCACATGCACACTCACGCTCACACTCACATGCACACTCACATGCACACTCACACGCACACTCACACGCACACTCACACTCATACTCACACTCACACGCACACGCACACACACACTCACACGCACACGCACACCCACACCCATACCCACACCCACACCCACACCCACACTCACACTCACACGCACACGCACACGCACACTCACACTCACACTCATAACCCTGCCAAACACGCCTTCACCTTAACCCAATAGTGAAAGGCCTCGGATAGAGTGGATGTGGAGAGGATGTTTCCACTAGTGGGAGAGTCTAGAACCAGAGGGCACAGCCTCAGAATTAAAGGACGTTCCTTTAGGAAGGAGATGGGGAGGGATTTCTTTAGTCAGAGGGTGGTGAATCTGTGGGATTCTTCACCACTGGAGGCTGTGGAGGCCACAAGTCAGTGGATATATTTAAGGCAGAGATAGACAGATTGTTGATCAGTACGGGTGTCAGGGGTTATGGGGAGAAGGCAGGAGAATGGGGTTAGGAGGGAGAGATAGATCAGCCATGAATGAATGGCGGAGTAGACTTGATGGGCCGAATGGCCTGATTCTGCTCCTATGACGTGAACATGAACATGAAAATATCAAAGATTAGAGGGCGCAGCTTTACAGTGAGAGGGCCAAAGTTTAAAGGCAAGTGATTCTACACAGAGGTGGTGGGGGCCTGGAACGCGCTGCCAGGGGTGGGGGGGGGGGGGGGGGGGGGGGTGGAGGCAGATACGATGGTGGGGTTTTGGACGGTGTCAGATAGACACATGGAGATGCCGGCAGTGGATCACGTACAGATAGGTCGATGGCCTTGGCATCATGTTCAGCACAGTCATTGTGGGCCGAAGGGCCTGCTCCTGTGCTGTACCGTTGTATTGGCATGGAGATGGTTGAGTGGCCTGGACCAGTGGGGGCAGGGTGGAGGGGGAGGTACGAGAGGGTTTGTGAGAGTGGGGTCCGCTCTCTGGTGGAGGTCAGTCAGTAATTACCCCACAGTGCCCTTTGTCTGTGAGGGTCTCAAATGAGGTGGATGGGAGGTCAGGACCGCTCTCTAGTTGTGGTAGGATGATTCAGTTGCCTGATAACAGCCGGGAAGAAACTGTCCCTGAATCTGGAGGTGTGCGTTCGTTTTCACACTTCTGTACCTCTTGCCTGATGGGAGAGGGGAGGAGAGGGAGTGGCCGGGGTGAGACTGGTCCTTGATGATGCTGCTGGCCTTGTCGAGGCAGCGTGAGGTGTAGATGGAGTCCGTGGAGGGGAGGTTGGTTTGTGTGACGGTCTGGGCTGCGTCCACAATTCTCTGCGCTTTCTTGTGGTCTTGGATGGAGCCGTTCCCAGACTATGCTGCGATGCATCCAGATAAATCTCCCATATATCAGAAACTGCAGCTGCACATTTAGTCTTGCCTTGCCCCGACTTGAATAATGCCTCGCCCAATTTATTTATTTATCTCAAATGGAATGGCTTGTTGTCCATAGAGACAGTTGTTACAGAGTGATTGAATCAGACAGGGTGTGCCTCACATCTGTGGATCTCAGCCTCCATGTTACACTGTGCTCAAACCACCAGTTTAACCCATTGCACTCTGCAACCCACACTTCCCAGGGCAGACACAACGAACTGCAGATGCTGGTTTAAAAGAAAAGGGACAAAGTGCTGGAGTAACTCAGCGGGTCAGGCAGCATCTGTGGGGAACATGGATAGGTGACGTTTCACAGAGTGCTGGAGTAACTCAGCGAGTCAGGCAGCATCTGTGGAGAACATGGATAGGTGACGTTTCACAGAGTGCTGGAGTAACTCAGCGGGTCAGGCAGCATCTGTGGAGAACATGGATAGGTGACGTTTCACAGAGTGCTGGAGTAACTCAGCGGGTCAGGCAGCATCTGTGGAGAATATGGATAGGTGACGTTTCACAGAGTGCTGGAGTAACTCAGTGGGTCAGGCAGCATCTCTGGCCTTCTCTTGCTTCTAGCCCTTTGACCTCCTATTGCTACACAGTGAAAGTGTACTCAGCTGCTGTGTGAATTTTCATTGTAAATAATTACCATTTTTTTATACTGAACAAAACTAAATTAAACTAAACTAAACTATAATAGACACAAAATGCTGGAGTAACTCAGCGGGACAGGCAGCGTCTCTGGAGAGAAGGGGTGGGCGACGTTTCGGGTCGAGACTGAAGAAGGGTCTTGCTCCTGAAACGCCACCCATTCCTTCTCTCCAGAGATGCTGCCTGTCCCGCTGAGTTACTCCAGCGTTTTGTGTCTAGCTGCAGAATGCGATTACTTCAGCCGTGACTACATGCCGAGCGGCAAGGATGTTGGCTCTCACTGAGAGTTTCATCAGAGTGTGGCGTTTCACAACCAGCCTCACCAAGGTCTCGTATCTCAGCTGGCTCGGTGTCCAGTTGCACATAATCTCAAAGGGCAGGATTGGGGAAATGTAAATGTCACTTTGTGCCCATTTCAGTGTTGCAATTTGTTGGTCAAAGTTCTCTCAGAGCTGCAACCATCGAGCCACAAAGGGAAAGAATCGTACTGGGCAGATACAGGCCCTTCGGCCCACCATGCCCATGCTAACATGTACTTGTCACAGTCATACAGCACAGGAACTGGCCCTTCGGCCCAACTTACCCATGCCATCAAACGTGTGCAGTTTTGGTCTCCAAATTTGAGGAAGGACATCCTTGCTATTGAGGGAGTGCAGTGCAGATTCACCAGGTTAATTCCCGGGATGGCGGGACTGTCATATGTTGAAAGAATGGAGCGGCTGGGCTTGTACACGCTGGAATTTAGAAGTATGAGAGGGGAAACATTGTCAACAAAATAGAGAGAGTACAGAGGAGATTTACTAGAATGTTGCCTGGGTTCCAGCAACTAAGTTACAGAGAAAGGTTGAACAAGTTAGGTCTTTATTCTTTGGAGCGCAGAAGGTTAAGGGGGGGACTAGATTGAGGTCTTTAAAATGATGAAAGGGATAGACAGAGTTGACGTGGACAAGCTTTTCCCATTGAGGGTAGGGAAGATTCAAACAAGAGGGCATGACATGAGAATTAAGGGACAGAAGTTTAGGGGTAACATGGGGGCGAACTTCTTTACTCAGAGAGTGGTGGCTGTGTGGAATGATCTTCCAGCAGAAGTGGTGGAGGCAGGATCGATTTTAACATTTAAAAGTAAAGTGGATAGGTATATGTATGGGAAGGGAATGGAGGGGTATGGTCTGAGTGCAGGTAGATGGGACTAGGGGAAAATAAATGGTCGGCACGGACTGGAAGGGCCGAGAAGGCCTGTTTCTGTGCTGTAATTCTTATATGGTTATATGTTATATGGTTATATAAGATAATTAAGGGGTTGGACAGGCTAGAGGCAGGAAACATGTTCCCGGTGTCAGGAACCAGGGGCCACAGTCCCACCACAGAGGCTGCCTGACCCGCTGAGTTACTCCAGCACTCTGTGAAACGTCACCTATCCATGTTCTCCACAGATGCTGCCTGACCCGCTGAGTTACTCCAGCACTCTGTGAAACGTCACCTATCCATGTTCTCCACAGATGCTGCCTGACCCGCTGAGTTACTCCAGCACTCTGTGAAACGTCACCTATCCATGTTCTCCACAGATGCTGCCTGACCCGCTGAGTTACTCCAGCACTCTGTGCTTATCTATGGGGCCAGGGCGTTGCGTACGGTGCAGGGGGGAGCATGTGTTTGTGTTTGACGGTGCCGTGATGGATGTGTATGATTTGTGCGTTTCTACAGGAGCTGCTGCAGTGTTGTGTCTGTGACTCACGGAATGATTACAACCCCGTCTACTTCACCAACAGCCACCGCATCAACAACGTTGTTCCCTCCGGCGCCCTGAGGAGCTGGTGGCAATCGGAGAACGGTGAGAGCGCCCGCCCTTCAGCCCATCGAGTCCGTGCCGACCCAGCCATCCCCGCACACTAACACTATCCTACACACACTAGGGACAATTTACACATATACCAATTAACCTACAAACCAGCACGTCTTTGGAGTGTGGGGGGAAACCAAAGATCTCGGAGAAAACCCACGCAGGTCACGGGGAGAACATGCAAACTCCATCCAGTAAAGGCTGATTAATCAGACTCTGAGGGTCTCGCTCGGGACCGCTCTCTAGTTATGGTAAGGATGGTTCAGTTGCCTGATGACAGCTGGGAAGAAACTGCCCCTGAATCTGGACGGGTTCCGACCTCACACACTGGGTGGAGACAATGACATCTTTACCTCTTCTAGAGTTTAGGAAATAATTGCAGACGCTGGTTTAAACTGAAGAGAGACACAAAATGCTGGAGTAACTCAGCGGGACGGGCAGCGTCTGTGGAGAAATGGAATGGGTGTGATTTTGGGTCGAGTCTGAAGAAGGGTCTCGACCCGAAACATCACCTTCGCTCCAGAGATGCTGCCTGTCCCGCTGAGTTACTCCAGCACTTTGTGTCTATCTTCAATGAAAATCAGCATCTGCAGTTCCTTCCTACATCTTAAAAATATTTGATGGATGTATTCTGACCAAACCCTTGTCCTGCTTCCACCTGTTTGTTTACAGACAAGGATCGAGTGTCTATTCAGCTGGACATGGGCGGCAAGCTCCAACTGCACGACCTTCTGCTGCAATTCAAGGTAAGATTCTTGCTTTGAAAATCCGACACAAGGAACTGCAGATGCTGGTTTCCAAAAAAGGACTTGGAGTGCTGGAGTACTCTGTTATGCATCCCAAGATCAACATCATTGTTCCACAAAGAAGGGGCTTCTAGCTGAAGCCCAATGATCAGTTTGTTTATCTTGGGCCATGGAGTCAGAGAGCTGTACGGCACGGAAACAGGCCCTTCGGCCCACCTTGCTCATGCTGGCCGAGTTAGCATGCTGGGCTAGTCCCAGTTGCCTGCAATTGGCCCCCTTCCTATCCGTGTGCCCAAACGTGACAGCAGTGTTGAGCGGGAATGTTTTGGTGATGTCAGTGCGTTGACCCTGTGCCTCCTCTCCCGGCAGTCGCCGCGACCAGCGGCCATGATGATCGAGCGCTCAGACGACCGTGGACGCACGTGGAAACCGTACGTGTACCTGGCCGATGACTGTGCCACCTCCTTCCCCGGCATCGCCACCGGCCGCCCGCGGGACCTTGACGACGTTCGCTGCCAGCCGCAACTTCGCACGCAAGAGCCGTCCGACGGGCAGGTATTGGTCCAGACCTCTCCCACCCTCTGCCCTAACCCTCCTCCTCCTTCACATCCGTGCCCTCTGGTCCCGACCTCTCCCACCCTCTGCCCTAACCCTCCTCCTCCATCACATCCGTGTCCTCTGCTCCTAGACTCTCCCACCCGGGGAAACATCCTCTCCACATCCACTCTATCCAGGCCGTTCATCAGTCTAAGCCTCTCCCACCCCCACCCTCCGCTAACCCACTCCCGTCCCATCACCTGCAGTGTCTGCCCAGCCCTCTTCCACCCCTACATCCGCGCCCATCTGTCCCTGGAGGGGGAACATGCGGTGTCATAAGCTCAAAGGTGACAGGAGCAGAATTAGGCCCTTCGGCCCATCAAGTCTACTCCACCATTCAATCATGGCTGATCTATATTTCCCTCTCAGCCCCATTCTCCTGCCTTCTCCCCATAACCCCTGACACCCGCACTAATCAAGAATCTATCTATCTCTGCCTTAAAAATATCCACAGCCTTCTGTGGCAATTAATTCCACAGATTCACCGCCCTCTGACTAAAGAAATTCCTGCTCGTCTCCATCTTAAAGGAACGTCCTTTAATTCTGACCTGTGGTCCTAGACTCTCCCACTAGATGCAACGAGATGAGAGCGTGGCCAGGGTGGTGTGAGACTCTGATGATGCTGGCTGCCTTTAGAGGCAGCGACTCCTGTAGATCCCTTCGATGGTGGGGAGGTCAGTATGGGATGGACCTTCGATGGTGGGGAGGTCAGTCAGTATCTGTGATGGACCTTTGATGGTGGGGAGGTCAGTATGGGTGATGGACCTTCACTGGTGGGGCGGTCAGTACCTGTGATGGACTGGGCAGTGTCCGCCACTCTCTGTAATCATTCCTGGGCAAGATGAAGCAGCAATGCTTTTTTCCAGCTGAAGGAGTTATTTGAACTGAATCTCCTCTCTCTGTGTCGATCTCCAGGTTACGTTTAATCCTCTCAGTCTCGCCGACGACATCAGTGCTTCAAAGAGTGACAAGATCAACAGTAAGACATTGCTTTGACCTTATACATGGCTCACCAACTTCATGGCCTCTCCACTGTAAAAGGAACGTCCGATTTAGTACATTTTTGGGAATGTTAAATCACTTTTGGATGGGCAAAAGTAAATCCCTTTTGAGTAAAACTAACCTAAATCATATGATCTTTGCTGTATTTTTAATGAAACATTCTGTCTGTTTAGATTTAGCAGCGTTTACCAATCTGAGGATTAATTTTATCAAACCGTACAAATCTCCGACGTCTCAAAACCTGCAGAACGTCAACACCTTCTACGCGGTGTACGAGCTGAAGGTGCGGGGCAGCTGTTTCTGCAACGGCCACGCATCCAGCTGTGCTGCAGCTGGCAATGCCATCATGACACCTCGCGGCCCTCGCCCAACAGTGAGTAACCCGTCCTCATGGCCTTGTTACACCTTACACTTAAGGCCCTGTCACACGATGCGAATTTACGCAAGAGCTCTCCCGAGTTTAAAAAAAAATTCAAACTCGTGGTAAGTACGTAGAATGTACGTAGCGGGTACGTCGGAGCCCCTGGACGTCCCGTAGCGGCTCGTAACGCTAACGGCAGGTACTCGGGAAACGTGGTAAGCCCGCGAAGACTCATGAAGTTTTTTCAACAGTGCGAAAAATTTCCAAGAGTAAAAAAATACTCGTGATGAAGTACCACCAGTTTGATTTTATTTTAACTCGGGAGAGCTCTTGGGTAAACTCACATCATGGGACAGGCCCTTTACAGCTCAGTTTATTGTCACATCTACAGAGGTAGAACAGCCAGATCAACGGGCGATCTTATACAGGTGTATAAAATAACCTCGGGAATAGATAAGGTGAAAGCACTGACTCGTTTACCCAGAGCGGGAAATCACGAATTACAAGACATAGGTTCAAGGTGAGAGGGGAGAGATTTACTAGGGATTTCAGCAGCAACTTCTTCACACAGTGGGTATATCAGTGTAGTTTAGTTTATTGTCACGTGTAGCGAGGTACAGTGAAAGGCTTTTGTTGCGAGCTAACCAGTCAGCAGAAAGACAATACATGATTACAATCGAGCCGTCCACAGTGTACAGATACAGGATAAGGGAATAACGTTTAGTGCAAGGTAAAGCCAGCAAAATCAGATCGTGTTCATAAGTTCTAGGAGCAGAATTAGGCCATTCAGCCCATCAAGTCTACTCCACCATTCAACCATGGGTGATCTATCGTTCCCTCTCAACCCCATTCTCCTGCCTTCTCCCCATAACCCCTGACACCCGCACTAATCAACAATCTGACAATCTCCACATTTAAAATATCCACTGACTTGGCCTCCACTGGCGTCTGTGGCAAAGAATTCCACAGATTCACCACCTTCTGACTGAAGAAATTCCTCTTCATCTCCTTTTATAGGTAGATCCTTTAATTCTGAAGCTGTGACCTCTGGTCCTAGACTCGCCCACTAAAGGAAACATCCTCTCCACATTCCGATCAAACTATTAGGATCCAAGTAACAACCTGCCTGTTGTCTTTGCATTGGTTGGACTAAAGTTTGGATTTCTGCCAAGCCTTCTTGCACACACCAATGAAACACAACGTTAGAATGTAGAACATAGAAAAGTACAGGAGTGCTGGAGTAACTCAGCGGGTCAGGCAGCATCTGTGGAGAACATGGATAGGTGATGTTTCACAGAGTGCTGTTCTCCACAGATGCTGCCTGACCCGCTGAGTTACTCCAGCACTCTGTCTATCTTCGGTATAAACGCAGCATCTGCAGTTCTTTGTTTCTACATCAGATCAACACCTCTGCATCGGAGAAAGTCGAGTCAGGATGCAAACTTCATGTGTTTTTGGTTTTCATCCTTTGTAAGTGGTTTGCCGTTGTATTTCAGACTTACGGGCAGTGCATCTGCCAGCACCACACAGCGGGCAGCAACTGTGAGCAGTGTGCCAGCCTCTACAATGACCAGCCCTGGAGACCAGCTGATGACCAGAGCACCAACGCCTGTACAAGTGAGTAGGGCTGCCGTGAGTGGCTGTCCCCGGGCACAGCTTGGACCTCCTGCGCCTATTGTCTATAGTCTACTCCGGTACTTTGTGTCTTGTTTCTGTGAGCCAGCACTTGCAGTTTCTCAGGGTGACATGTTTTCTTTCCCTTGTGTGTGGCAGAGTGTAACTGCAACAACCACGCCCAGAGATGCCACTTTGATGCGGGCGTTCACCGTGCCAGCGGCGGGGTGAGCGGAGGGGTCTGTGACGGCTGCCAACACAACACCATGGGCAACAACTGTGAGAGATGCCGCCCCCCCTTCCGCCGGGACCCCCGGCGAGAAATCACCGCCATCGATGCCTGTGTGGGTGAGCCTTTAGACATTAGCGATACGGCGCGGAAACAGGCCCTTCGGCCCATCGACCAGAGATCACCCCGCACACTAGCACTATCCTACGCACTTTAAACTTCAGAGATACAGCGCGGAAACAGGCCCTTCGGCCCACCTAGTCCACACTGACCAGCGATCGCCCCGTACACCAACACTATCCTGCACACACTAGGGACAGTTTATCACCGCTGGCCCCGACCACCCTCTGTGGACAAACCTGCCCCACACTTCCCCTTTAATCCTCGCCTCTCACACCTTAAAGCTATTCCCACTAATATTTGATTTTCCACTCATAGAGAATGTTTCTGTCTACTCTATGTATGTAAGCCTCTCTAGATTTTATATACTTCTATTGGGTCTCCCCTCATCCGCCGGCATTCCAGAGAAATGATCCAAGTCTGTCCAGCCTCTCCCTGTAACGGAATTGGATTGAATTGAGTCAGAGTGAGATTACTTGCTTGCGTAACAAGCCAGGGTATACAAACAGTGGCCATAGCAAGGGCACTTACAAACCCCCCCACGCCAGGTCCCCCTTTGTTCTCCTCCCCCCCCCCCCCCACTCCCTCACAGCCCCCCCCCCCCCCACACCGGCCGGAACTGCACGCAATATTCCAAATGCGACCTGACCATAGTAACATAGAAACAAAGAAAATAGGTGCAGGAGGAGGCCATTCGGCCCTATGAGCCAGCACCGCCATTCAATGTGATCATGGCTGATCATCCCCAATCAGTTCCCCGTTCCTGCTTTCTCCCCGTATCCCTTGATTCCGTTAGCCCTAAGAGCTAAATCTAACTCCCTTGTGAATACAAGCATCCTGTGAGCAGTTTGGCGTGCAGCGTTCTCCGTGACTCTGGCCCCAGGAGGGCATGATGTCGAGGACTCACTGTGTTTTTCCCGCCAGCCTTCGCCTGTGACTGTGAGGCAGCGGGGTCTCTCGATGGCGGGGCGTGTGACCCAGTAACGCAGCAATGCCGCTGCAAGCAGAACGTGGAGGGCGCTCGCTGCGACCGCTGCAAATCCGGCTTCTACCGACTGCTCGCCACCAACCCTGCCGGCTGCCAGAGTGAGTACCGCGCACGGCACCGCGCCCACGACTGCGGGCCTTCACGTTTAAAGGCGATGTGTGGGGCAGGTTTGTTCAACACAGAGGGTGGTGGGGGCCTGGAACACACTGCCAGGTGTGGGGGGGGGGGGGGGGGGGGGTGGAGGCAGATACCATAGTGGGGTTTTAGAGGCTTTTAGACAGGCACATGGATATGCAGGGAATGGAGGGATACGGATCACGTGCAGGTGGATGAGTTGGTCCACTTTTGGCACAAACATTGTGGGCCGAAGGGCCTGTTCCAGTGCTGTACTTGTTCTGTGTTCTATGTTGAGGAATTGTGCTGAAGAGCTGGAGTAACTCAGCGGGTCAGGCAGCATCTGTGGAGAACATGGATATGTGACGTTTCACAGAGTGCTGGAGTAACTCAGCGGGTCAGGCAGCATCTGTGGAGAACATGGATAGGTGACGTTTCACAGAGTGCTGGAGTAACTCAGCGGGTCAGGCAGCATCTGTGGAGAACATGGATAGGTGACGTTTCACAGAGTGCTGGAGTAACTCAGCGGGTCAGGCAGCATCTGTGGGGAACATGGATAGGTGACGTTTCACAGAGTGCTGGAGTAACTCAGCGGGTCAGGCAGCATCTGTGGAGAACATGGATAGGTGACGTTTCACAGAGTGCTGGAGTAACTCAGCGGGTCAGGCAGCATCTGTGGAGAACATGGATAGGTGACGTTTCACAGAGTGCTGGAGTAACTCAGCGGGTCAGGCAGTATCTGTGGGGAACACGGTGCAGGAACATTGCGGAGATGAACGTGACGGGGTTGTGTTGTGTTGCAGGATGTGCGTGCAGCGAGCGAGGGTCGCAGCCGGGCAGCAGCTGCAGCCAGACCAGCGGTCAGTGCAGTTGCCTCCCACACGTGGTGGGCCCCACCTGCGACCAGTGTGCCCAGGGCTTCTGGAACCTCCGTAGCGGAGTGGGCTGCTCGGCCTGTCAGTGCCACCCCACTAACTCCTACAGCCTCTACTGCAATCAGGTATGTGCCCTTACGTTTTACTTTATTAAGCTGCCCATTGACCACTGTGTTTGCAGAGCCGTTACGCTGCGGCAGCTACGAACTCCATCATTGCGTCTCGGTACAAATGACAATTAAGTTTAGGAAGGAAATGAGGAGGAATATGAAATACTGAAAGGCCTGGATAGAGGGGATGTGGAGAGAATGTTTCCACTAGTGGGAGAGTCTAGCACCAGAGGGCACAGCCTCAGAATTAAAGGCTGTTCATTTAGGAAGGAGATGAGAAGGAATCTCTTTAGTCAGAGGGTGGTGAATCTGTGGGATTCTTTGCCACAGACGGCTGTGGAGGCCAAGTCAGTGGGCATATTTAAGGCAGAGATAGATAGATTCTTGGGTTACACAAAAAGCTGGAGAAACTCAGCGGGTGCAGCAGCATCTAAGGAGCGAAGGAGATAGGCGACGTTTCGGGTCGAGACCCTGGTTCAGATAGATAGATTCTTGATCAGTACGGGTGTCAGGGGTTATGGGGAGAAGGCAGGAGAATGGGGTTAGTAGGGAGAGATAGATCAGCCATGATTGAATGTCGGAATAGACTTGATGGGCTGAATGGCCTAATTCTGCTCCTATGACCTATGGACCAATAAATATTGTTAACGTTTGCCTTTGTTGTCCAGGTGACCGGGCAGTGTCCGTGCAGAGCGGGCATTAGTGGACGAACGTGTGGCCAATCGGAGGTGTTGAAATGCCCGGACTATTACTACAGCTTGGGTACAAAATGCGTGCGTAAGTATCAGACCTGCCGTCCGTACGCCTGGCCGTACTGGTGTGGTCACCCTGGTCAACCTTCACCCCTCTCACACCACTCAATGCAAGGCACAATGTAGACACGAGGAACTGCAGATGATGTTCCCGATGTTGGGGAGGTCCAGGACAAGGGGTCACAGCTTAAGGATAAGGGGGAAATCCTTTAGGACCGAGATGAGAAGGACTTTTTTCACACAGAGAGTGGTGGGTCTCTGGAACTCTCTGCCACAGAGGGTAGTTGAGGCCAGTTCATTGTCTATATTTAAGAGGGAGTTAGATGTGGCCCTTGTGGCTAAGGGGATCAGGGGGTACGGAGAGAAGGCAGGTACGGGATACTGAGTTGGATGATCAGCCATGATCATATTGAATGGCGGTGCAGGCTCGAAGGGCCGAATGGTCTCTACTCCTGCACCTAATTTCTATGTTCTATGGTTTACCAAGGAAAGGCACAGAGTGCTGGAGTAACTCAGCGGGTCAGGCAGCATCTGTGGAGAACATGGATAGGTGACGTTTCACAGAGTGCTGGAGTAACTCAGCGGGTCAGGCAGCATCTGTGGGGAACATGGATAGGTGACGTTTCACAGAGTGCTGGAGTAACTCAGCGGGTCAGGCAGCATCTGTGGAGAACATGGATAGGTGACGTTTCACAGAGTGCTGGAGTAACTCAGCGGGTCAGGCAGCATCTGTGGAGAACATGGATAGGTGACGTTTCACAGAGTGCTGGAGTAACTCAGCGGGTCAGGCAGCATCTGTGGAGAACATGGATAGGTGACGTTTCACAGAGTGCTGGAGTAACTCAGCGGGTCAGGCAGCATCTGTGGAGAACATGGATAGGTGACGTTTCACAGAGTGCTGGAGTAACTCAGCGGGTCAGGCAGCATCTGTGGAGAACATGGATAGGTGACGTTTCACAGAGTGCTGGAGTAACTCAGCGGGTCAGGCAGCATCTGTGGAGAACATGGATAGGTGACGTTTCACAGAGTGCTGGAGTAACTCAGCGGGTCAGGCAGCATCTGTGGAGAACGTGGATAGGTGACGTTTCACAGAGTGCTGGAGTAACTCAGCGGGTCAGGCAGCATCTGTGGAGAACATGGATGGGTGACGTTTCGGGTGGGGACTGACTGTAGGGGAGGGGGGAGGGTAAAGAATGGCAAGTCATAGGTGAACATGGGTGAAGTGATAGGCGGATGGTTGCAGAAAGGCCAGAGATGACACACATGCCGGAGACCCAGGTTCCATCCCGACTACGGGTGCTGTCTGTACGGAGTTTGCACATTCTCCCTGTGACCACGTGGGTTTTCTCCGGGTGCTCCGGTTTCCGCCCACACTCCAAAGACGTGCAGGTTTGTAGGTTCATTGGCTTCTGTAGATTGTCCCCAGTGTGTGTAGGATAGTGCCAGTGTACGGGGCGATCGCTGGTCGGCGCAGACTCGGGGGGCCGATGGGCCTGTTTCTGCGCTGTATCTCGGAAGTGTAACGTAGTGAATAGGCTGCCGGCACCTGGTGCGAGAGTGAGAGAGATTCACACATCCGGCCGGTCAGTAGCTGCCCAATGCCCCGTGTGTGGACATTCATCAGTCCCACTGCTCCACCCTGTGGCGGCCTGGTGATACTGCGACACATACGGCCATCACAGGCTGACCAAGAGGGAGGTGAGTGTTTTATACACAGAGGGTGGTAGGTGCATGGACCTGCTGCCAGAGGCAGTGGTGGAGGCAGATACGATACGAGGCGATAGAACGTTATTTAATCCAGGAGGGAAATTGATCTGCAACTGTAATAAACACACAAGATACATGAAACATGAAGTTAAAGTGACGAGTGGAAAGGATTGGGGATGTGCAGAGATTGGGGGAGAGAGGGGGGAGTCAGGCTCAGTCTACCCCACGACAGAAGGGGGAGGAGTTGTACAGTTTAGAAACATAGAAACATAGAAAATAGGTGCAGGAGTAGAGACCATTCGGCCCTTCGAGCCTGCACCGCCATTCAATATGATCATGGCTGATCATCCAACTCAGTATCCTGTACCTGCCTTCTCTCCATACCCCCTGATTCCATTAGCCACAAGGGCCACATCTAACTCCCTCTTAAATATAGCCAACGAACTGGCCTCAACTACCTTCTGTGGCAGAGAATTCCACAGACTTCACTTTAAATCTGTGTGAAAAATGATTTTCTTATCTCGGTCCTAAAAGACTTCCCCCTTATCCTTAAACTGTGACCCCTTGTCCTGGACCTCCCCAACATCGGGAACAATCTTCCTGCACCTAGCCTGTCCAACCCCTTAAGAATTTTGTAAGTCTCTATGAGATCCCCCCTCAATCTTCTAAATTCCAGCGTGTACAAGCCGAGTCTATCCAGTATTTCTTCATATGGAAGTCCTGACATCCCAGGATAGCCACAGGGAAGAAGGATCTCCTGTGGTGTTCTGTGCTGCATCTTGGTGGGACCAGTCTGTTGCTGAAGGTGCTCCTCAGGTTGACCAGTGCGTCATGGAGGGGGTGAGCTGTATTGTCCAGGATGCTCCACAGTTTGAGGAGCATCCTCCCCTCCAAGACCACCTCCCCTGAATCCAACCCCAGGATGGAGCCGGCCTTCCTGATGAGTTTGTTGATCGTGTTGGCGTCCGTGTCCTTCGCCCTGCTGCTCCGGCACACGGCGGTGAAGAAGACGGCACTGGCCACCACTGATTGGGAGAACATCTGCAGCATCTTACTGCAGACGTTGAAGGAGCGGAGCCTTCTCAAAATGTACAGCCGGCTCCGTCCCATCCCGTACAGGCATCAGCGTTCCTGGAGCAGGAAACATGCTCCAGATGTTGGGGGAGTCCAGAACCAGGGGCCACAGTTTAAGAATAAGGGGTATGCCATTTAGAACAGAGATGAGGAAAAACATTTCCACCCAGGGAGTTGTGAATCTGTGGGATTCTCTGCCTCAGAGGGTGGTGGAGGCCGGTTCTCTGGATACTTTCAAGAGAGAGTTAGATAGGGCTCATAAAGATAGCGGAGTCAGGGGATATGGGGAGAAGGCAGGAACGGGGCACTGATTGCGAATGATCAGCCATGATCACATTGAATGGCGGTACTGGCTCGAAGGGCAGTTTACTGTCCAGGTACACTCGCTAGTAAACTACACATCCACACCATTGATGGAGACGAGGGACAGGGGTGATACTCTCCTTCTAAGGTCCACCACTAACTCCTTAGTCTAAATGTTTCTTAAACGTTGCGATAGTCCCAGCCTCAACTACCTCCTCCGGCAGCTTGTTCCTTGCACCCACCGCCCTCTGTGTGAAGACGTTACCTCTCAGGTTCCTATTAAATTTCTCCCCCCTCACTTTAAACCAATGTCATAGAAACATAGAAATTAGGTGCAGGAGTAGGCCATTCGGCCCTTCGAGCCTGCACCGCCATTCAATATGATCATGGCTGATCATCCAACTCAGTATCCCGTACCTGCCTTCTCTCCATACCCTCTGATCCCCTTAGCCACAAGGGCCACATCTAACTCCCTCTTAAATATAGCCAATGAACTGGCCTCAACTACCTTCTGTGGCAGAGAATTCCAGAGACTCACCACTCTCTGTGTGAAAAAAGTCCTTCTCATCTCGGTCCTAAAGGATTTCCCCCTTATCCTTAAGCTGTGACCCCTTGTCCTGGACCTCCCCAACATCGGGAACAATCTTCCTGCATCTAGCCTGTCCAACCCCTTAAGAATTTTGTAAGTTTCTATAAGATCCCCTCTCAATCTCCTAAATTCTAGAGAGTATAAACCGAGTCTACGCAGTCCGGTTGTCCTCCGGTTGTCGATCCCCTACTCACGAGCGAGGGTCTCCGTGCGTCTCCTCGTGAATCTCCTCCAGTTGCCACAGCAGGGTGGCCCGTGTTGACGCTGTTGTCTTCTCTGCCTCCAGGCTGTGAGTGCGACGCTGTCGGATCGGAGGGGAGTATGTGTGACAAGGTGACGGGGCGGTGTGTGTGTCGGCCGGGCTTCGCGGGCCAGCGCTGTGACCAGTGTGAGCCGGCGCGTGGCTACTGCCCCGACTTCCCCAAGTGCCGCCAGTGTCACCCGTGTTTCCTCATCATGGACAAGGAGCTGGGCTCCATCACCGAGCGCCACCGCGTGCTGGTCAACATGGAGCTGCCGGGACAAGCCGGCGGTGAGCACGACTCCCAGATACATGAGCTCAAGAACAGACTGCGCCAGATCCAGGCGATCCTCAACAACCCCGCCGTGACCAACGCCACCATTACAGACATGTACAACAAGTATACCCAGCTCAGGTACGCCACCAGCCCTTACTCAGCAGTTATAACATCTCTGCATGTGTTCAAGATCCCTGGGATGGCGGGACTGTCAGATGAGGGAAGATTGAAAAGTCTAGGCTTGTATTCTCTGGAATTTTTGAATGATGAGCAAGAATCTTATAGAAACACATAAAATTATAAAAGGACTGGACAAGCTAGATGCCAGTAAATGTTCCCAATGTTGGGCGAGTCCAGAACCAGGGGCCACACAGTCTTAGAATAAAGGGGAGGCCATTTAAGACTCAGGTGAGAAAAAACTTTTTCACCCAGAGTTGTGAATTTGTGGACTTCCTTGCCACAGAGGGCAGTGGAGGCCAAATCACTGCATAGATTTAAGAGAGAGTTAGATAGAGCTCCAGGGGCTAGTGGAAACAAGGGATATGGGGAGAAGGCAGGCACGGGTTATTGATTGGGGACGATCAGCCGTGATCACAATGAATGGCGGTGCTGGATCGAAGGGCCGAATGGCCTCCTCCTGCACCTATCTTCTATGTCTATGTTTCTAAGAGAGAATTAGACCAGTCTGAAGAAGGGTCTCGACCCGAAACGTCACCCATTCCTTCTCTCCAGAGATGCTGCCTGTCCCGCTGAGTCACTCCAGCGTTTTGTGTCTATGGTGGGAGAAGGTTCTTGCCTCGGAGATTGTAGAAACCTATAAAATTCTTACGGGATTGGACAGGCTAGATGCAGGAAAAATGTTCCTGATGTTGGGGGAGTCCAGAACCAGGGGTCACACACAGTTTAAGAATAAGGGGTCGGCCATTTAGGACTGAGATGAGGAAAAACCTTTCCACCCAGAGAGTTGTGAATCTGTGGAATTCTCTGCCACAGAAGGTAGTGGAGGACAATTCACTAGCAGTCTGAAGAAGGGTCTCGACCCGAAACGTCACCTATCTCCTTCGCTCCTTAGATGCTGCTGCACCCGCTGAGTTTCTCCAGCTTTTTGTGTAACCGCCAATTCACTGGATGTTTTCAAGAGTTAGATTTAGCTCGCAGGGCTAACGGAATCAAGGGATATGGGGAGAAGGCAGGAACGGGGTACTGATTGTGGATGATCAGCCCTGATCGTATTGAATGGCGGTGCTGGATCGAGGGGCCAAATGGCCTACACCCGCACGTATTATCTAGTGTCTATTTACTTGAATACGAAAGACTGTTTACTTGCAATGTGAGGTTTGTACAATCACACTTTGTGTAGACACAGAGTGCTGGAGTAACTCAGCGGGTCAGGCAGCATCTGTGGATCTGGACCAGACTCAGACCATTGTTCCCAGCCAGTTCAGTTTAGTTCAGTTCAGTTTATTGTCACGTGTATCGAGGTACAGTGAAAAGCTTTTGTTGCGTGCTATCCAGTCAGCGGAAAGTCAGTCACCGAGCCGTCCACAGTGGACAGATACATGACAAGGGAATCTGTAGTAAAACATTGAAGCGTGTGGGGCGATTGTAATATGAGTTTGTAGAACTGCTTCTGTGGCCAGCAGGCAAATAGTCGCGGGGGTTGTGTGCCATCTTGAAAGGGGACCGTGTTCATAAGATCATAAGTGATAGTAGATAGGAGCAGCATTAGGCCATTCGGCCCATCAAGTCTACTCCACCATTCAATCATGGCTGATCTATCGCTCCCTCCTAACCGCATTCTCCTGCCTTCTCCCTATAACCGCTAACACCCGTACTAATCAGGACGCTGGTCGGCATGGAGTCGATGGGCCGAAGGGCTTGTTCCCGCGCTGCATTTCTAAACTAAACACATTGAGGCCTCTGTGATGATCGCGGGGTGCTGCCTCCCTCTACAGGTGGTGGGTCCACGCTGTGCCCGGGGCAGCGGAACTCACTTGTACAGGCGCTGGTGCTCTGGTCAACAGCTGGTCTCCAGGGCTGGTCATTGTAGAGGCTGACACACTGCTCACAGTTGCTGCCCGCTGTGACAGACGCACTGCCCGTACGTCGGAAATACAACAAACCCCGCACAAAGGACTAAGCCCCGTGTTAGTGTTGTTTGCACACTGCCGGCCTGAATGTTTGCACGTGTTCACAGGCTCGAGGCAGACCGGGTCAACCCTGACATTGGCCCTGTGGATCGGAACAGGCGGCTGCTGGTGCTGGTGGAGGAGCTGGACGGTGACGTGAGGGACATCCAGAGAGACGTCCGTGTGAAGAATGAGCAGCTGGATCGCTACATCGCTGAGGGGTCGCCAGGCACTCAAGGTGAGGGGTCAGGGGTGGGACAATGAGGAGAGGGGGGCAGTTGGAGAATTCAGTGTTCCTGAACGACCCAAGTGGAATATGAGGCGCTGTTCCTGCAGTTTGTGGAGGTGAAAACAGAAACAGAGCGATCGATGTCCATGTCCTTCTGTCCCACAACAGATCAGTGAGTCTGAATAAGATCATAACATCATGTGATAGGATGAATTAGGCCATTCGGCCCAAATGTCCACTCCACCATGCAATTGTGGCTGATCTACCTCTCCATCCTATCCCTATTCTCCTGCCTTCTCTCCATAACCCTGATACCTGTACTAAAACGGGCGGCACGGTGGCGCAGCGGGTAGAGCTGCTGCCTCACAGCACCAGAGACCCGGGTTCGATCCTGGCTACGGGTGCTGTCTGTACGGAGTTTGCACGTTCTCCCCGTGACCTGCGTGGGTTTTCTCCGAGATCTTCGGTTTCCTCCCACACTCCAAAGACATAATGGTTTGTCGGTTAATTGTCTTGGTGTAAATGTAAACTGTCCGTAGTGCGTGTAGGATAGTGTTAGTGTGCGGGGATTGGTGTGGGCCCGATGGGCCGAAGGGCCTGTTTCCGCGCTGTATCTCTAAACTAAACTATTGTTCAGTTGCCTGCAGTGGGGATTGAACTCATATCTCCGGGTCAATGGAGCAGCTCCCAGTCCAATACGTTAACCATTATGCTACCACAGCCCTACCACAGATGCTGGTGATTTCTGTTCCTACAGGTGCGTACATCGACATCTTGTCATCCTACCAACGGTCTGGGAGGGCGAAGGACAGGGTCACGGCGGTGGAGCCCACCATCCTGAAGGCACGTGATTCCCGTTTCACGGCCAAAAGCCTGGAGTCCCGTCTCAGCCCAGACAACGGCCTCAAACTACGCCAGCTGAAGGAGGGCCTGAAGGCACCAGATATCAACCCACTCATCAGCAAGGTGAGGCAGCGCCCTGCCCATGATACCCTCGTACCCGAACCCCCTCACTCTGTAAACCCCAAAGACAGACACAGCGTGTTGGAGTAACTCAGCGGGTCAGGCAGCGTCTGTGGAAAAAAGAAATTGGAAAAGGAATATCTTGTTTTGGTCTCCAAATCTGAGGAAAGACAATCTTGCCATAGAGGGAGTACAGAGAAGGTTCACCAGACTGGTTCCTGGGATGGCAGGACTTCCATATGAAGAAAGACTGGATAGACTCCGCTAGAATTTAGAAGATTGAGGGGGGATCTTATAGAAACTTACAAAATTCTTAAGGGGTTGGGCAGGCTAGATGCAGGAAGATTGTTCCCGATGTTGGGGAAGTCCAGGACAAGGGGTCACAGCTTAAGGATAAGGGGGAAATCCTTTAGGACTGAGATGAGGAACACATTTTTCACACAGAGAGTGGTGAATCTGTGGAATTCTCTGCCACAGAAGGTAGTTGAGGCCAGTTCATTGGCTATATTTAAGAGGGAGTTAGATGTGGCCCTTGAGGCTAAAGGGATCAGGGGGTACGGAGAGAAGGCCGGTACAGGATACTGAGGTGGATTATCAGCCATGATCATATTGAATGGCGGTGCAGGCTCGAAGGGCCGAATGGCCTACTGCACCTATTTTCTATGTTTCTATGTTTCTTCAGACTCCAGAGATGCTGCCTGTCCCGCTGAGTTGCTCCAGCATTTTATGTCTATCTTCGGTGTAAACCAGCATCTGCAGTTCCTTCCTGTACACTCTGTAAACCTTGTCACTAAGGCCCATCGGGTGATATGTTCATAGGTTCTAGGACCAGAATTAGGCCATTCGGCCCATCAAGTCCACTCTGCCATTCAATCATGGCTGATCGATCTCTCCCTCTCAGTCTCAACCCCATTCTCCTGCCTTCTCCCCATAACCCCTGACACCCGCACTAATCAAAAATCTATCTATCACAGCCTTAAAAATATCCACTGACTTGGCCTCCACAGCCTTCTGTGGCAAAGATTCACCACCCTCTGACTAAAGAAATTGCTCCTCATAGAAACATAGAAACATAGAAAATAGGTGCAGGAGTAGGCCATTCGGCCCTTCGAGCCTGCACCGCCATTCAATATGATCATGGCTGATCATCCAACTCAGTATTCCGTACCTGCCTTCTCTCCATACCCCCTGATCCCTTTAGCCACAAGTGCCACATCTAACGCCCTCTTAAATATCATCTTCTTCCTAAAGGAACGTCCTTTAATTCTGACTCTCCCACTAGTGGAAACATCCTCTGCACATCCTCTCTATCCAGGCCTATCACTATTCCGTATGTTTCAATGAGGTTTCCCCTCATCCTTCTAAGTGAGTACAGGCCCAGTGCCGACACACGCTCATCATAGGTTAACCCACTCCTTGCTGTGACATCATGTGTTAACCCCCTGCTTGCTGTGACATGACATCATGTGTTAACCCCCTCCTTGCTGTGACATCATGTGTTAACCCCCTCCTTGCTGTGACATCATGTGTTAACCCACTCCTTTCTGTGACATCACGTGTTAACCTCCTCCTTGCTGTGACATCATGTGTTAACCCACTCCTTGCTGTGACATCATGTGTTAACCTCCTCCTTGCTGTGACATCATGTGTTAACCCACTCCTTTCTGTGACATCACGTGTTAACCCCCTCCTTGCTGTGACATCATGTGTTAACCCCCTCCTTGCTGTGACATCACGTGTTAACCCACTCCTTGCTGTGACATCATGTGTTAACCCACTCCTTGCTGTGACATCATGTGTTAACCCACTGCTTGCTGTGACATGACATCATGTGTTAACCCACTCCTTGCTGTGACGTCGTGTGTTAACCCCCTCCTTGCTGTGACATCGTGTGTTAACCCCCTCCTTGCTGTGACATCGTGCGTTAACCCCCTCCTTGCTGTGCCCTCTCGCTAGGTGTGCGGAGGGTCCAGGGGGGATCCCTGCACGGCGGCGCGCTGTGAGGGGGAGCTCTGCCCTGCGACCTGCGCTGGTGCAGACTGTCGGGGAGTGACGCAGCTGGCGAGGAAAGCCATCGAGGATGCAGAGAGAGGCAGCTCCGCAGTGCCCGACATCTCCAACAGAATCGCCCGGCTCTCCCGACAGGTAGGGTCTTTAGTGTATTAATGTCACCTGTTTCAAGAGAGAGTTAGATTTAGCTCTTAGGGCTAACGGAATCAGGGGATATGGGGAGAAAGTAGGAACGGGGTACTGATTGGGGATGATCAGCCATGATCACATTGAATGGCGGTGCTGGCTCGAGGGGCCGAATGGCCTACTCCTGCACCTATTGTCTATATTTCTATGTGCTGAGGTCCAGTATAAAGCTTTTGTTTGCGTGCTGTCCGGTCGGCAGAAAGACTGCACATGATTACAATACAGTTATCGTCTGTAGCGAGGTATTTACTGTGCCTCCAGCAGCCGTGTTTACCGCTTCTCACTGTCCCTCGGTACACGTGACGATAGACTAAACTAAACGTGAAAAGTTCTGTTTTCCTATCCAATCAGATCAGATAATACTGTACACAATAATGAAACTCATTAACTAAATTAAACTAACCGGAATTACAATCAGGTCCAACTCCAGCCCAACGGGCAAGATACAGAGAGCAGGATATAGTTCTCAGCATCGTAGCGCATCAGTTCCACAGACAAAGTCCAATGTCCGCAATGGGGTGGAGGTGAATCGGACAGTACCCGAGCTTATGGAAGGGCCGTTCAGAAGCCGGATAGCAGAGGGGACGAAGCTGTTCCTGAGTCTGGTGGTGCGCGCTTTCAAGCTTCTGTACCTTCTGCCGGACGGGAGCGGGGAGAAGGGGGAATGGCCGGGGTGGGACAGGGAGAAGTAGTCAACTATTCCCCTGGGTCCCCAGTGCCAGAGAGGTAGCTGTGATGGTCACCGCCTGCCTGCCTGCCTGTGACCGGTTCGATTCCCCCAGGGATACCAGGCTGTGCATCAACCCAGATATCCCACGTTGTCTTGCAGCTGCAGAGTACCAACCAGCTGGCCCAACAGGCCAAGGACAATGCCTTGAGCCTCACCTACCGAGCCGTCGCCGCCAAAGACCTGATGCAGAGAAACCTCGCCGGCATCAAGAGCCTCATCAGCCAAGTCAAAGACTTCCTGACCTGTACGTGATTCATTGATAATGTACCGTTACCTGTACCGAGGGACAGCCCGGTAAAACCGCGCGGCAGCCTCACCGAGACGCTGCATGAGACGCAGTCACAAATGTTCACCGGTCATTCCCATCTACGGCCTGTCACCAGGTTCCCCTTCCTTCCCAACGGCCCCTGTCCGGACCCCCCTCCCTCCCTGTGGTTCCTGATGCTCCACCCTGCTAGCGGGCCCCACTGTCCCTCCTCACTCTCCCTCCCTCCCCTCCCCACCCCTCTGTCCCTCCCCTCTGTCCCTCTTCCCTCCCCTCCCCTCCCCTCCCCACCCCTCTGTCCCTCCTCACTCTCCCTCCCTCCCCTCCCCACCCCTTCCCTCCCCTCCCCTTCCCTCCCCACCCCTCTGTCCCTCCTCACTCTCCCTCCCTCCCCTCCCCACCCCTCTGTCCCTCCCCTCCCCTCCCCACCCCTCCCCTCCCCACCCCTCCCCTCCCCTTCCCTCCCCACCCCTCTGTCCCTCCTCACTCTCCCTCCCTCCCCTCCCCTTCCCACCCCTCCCCTCCCCTCCCCTCCCCACCCCTTCCCTCCCCTCCCCTTCCCTCCCCACCCCTCTGTCCCTCCTCACTCTCCCTCCCTCCCCTCCCCACCCCTCTGTCCCTCCCCTCCCCTCCCCTCCCCACCCCTCCCCTCCCCACCCCTCTGTCCCTCTTCCCTCCCCTCCCCTCCCCTCCCCTTCCCTCCCCACCCCTCTGTCCCTCCTCACTCTCCCTCCCCTCCCCTCCCCACCCCTCTGTCCCTCTTCCCACCCCTCCCCTCCCCTCCCCACCCCTCTGTCCCTCTTCCCACCCCTCCCCTTCCCTCCCCACCCCTCTGTCCCTCCTCACTCTCCCTCCCTCCTCCCTCCCCTCCTCTCCCCTCCTCTCCCCTCCCCTCCCCACCCCTCTGTCCCTCCTCCCTCCCCTCCCCACCCCTCCCCTCCCCTTCCCTCCCCACCCCTCTGTCCCTCCTCCCTCCCCTCCCCTCCCCTCCCCACCCCTCTGTCCCTCCTCCCTCCCCTCCCCACCCCTCCCCTCCCCTTCCCTCCCCACCCCTCTGTCCCTCCTCCCTCCCCTCCCCTCCCCACCCCTCCGCTCTCCTCACAATCTCTGACCTACAAACCAGACTCGACACTAACATCCACGCTGTCGTTGTGTTCCAGCGGCCAGCGCTGACCCTGCGGAGATAGTGAGGGTCAGTGAGTACGTGCTGTCACTACAACTGCCCACGGACGCCACGACCATCGGCGACAGGATTAGCACGCTGCGCGACATCGCTGCGCGGCTGCCCGACGTCTCGCAGATCCTCGCAGACACGCAACGCGACGTTGACAAAGCCAACGAATTGCTTGAAGAAGCACGGACAGCCAGGTAACGGGGCAGCCCCAGTACCGCCAGTCGGCCCAACATGCCCATGCTAACCAACGTGTCCCATCTGTGCTAGGGTCTAGAACAGTACAGTACAGTACAGGCCCTTTGGCCCAACCCATGCCCCATCTATACTAGTCTCTAGAACAGGCCTTTCGGCCCAACCCATCCATGCTAACCAACGTGCCCCATCTATACTAGTCTCTAGAACAGGCCTTTCGGCCCAACCCATCCATGCTAACCAACGTGTCCCATCTGTGCTAGGCTCTAAAACAGGCCTTTCGGCCCAACCCATCCATGCTAACCAATGTGTCCCATCTATACTAGTCTCTAGAACAGGCCCTTCGGCCCAACCCATCCATGCCAACAGACATGCCCCATCCATGCTAGTCTCTAGTACAGGCCTTTTGTGTCCCATCCGTGCTAACCAACGTGTCCCATCTGTGCTAGGCTCTAAAAGAGGCCCTTCGGCCCAACCCATCCATGCCGACCGACATGCCCCATCCATGTTAGTCTCTATAAGAGTACAACACAGGAACAGTCCCTTCAGCCAACAATTGGTCCCTGTTTGGCCCATATCCCCCTGAACCTTCCCTGTCTGTTTACCTGTCCACGTGTAACATCCATATGTTGATGTTACACCTGTGCCTGCATCAAAGTCATGCTGAACATTTAGCAAAACTCCAAGTGTTGGAGGAACTGAGCGGGTCAGGCAGCGTCTGTGGAGAGAATGGACAGGCAATGTTTCAGACCACAACCCTTCTTCAGACTCAAACTAAATAATCGCCTGTCCTGCTGCAGTCAGTGTGAAGAAGGGTCCCAACCTGAAGCATCACCTGCACAGATGTTCCCGACCCGCTGAGTTACTCCAGAAATGTGTGTCCTTCTCACAATTCCATCATGCGGCACGGTGGCGCAGCGGGTAGAGCTGCTGCCTCATAGAGCCAGAGACCCGGGTTCCATCCCGACTACAGGCGCTGTCTGTACGGAGTTTGCACGTTCTCCCTGTGACCTGCGTGGGTTTTCTCCGAGATCTTCGGTTTTCTCCCACACTCCAAAGACGTGCAGGTTTGTGGGTTAATTGGCTTGGTGTAAATGTAAATTGTCCCCAGTGTGTGTAGCATAGTGTTAGTGTGTGAGGATTGCTGGTCGGGCCGAAGGGCCTGTTTCCGCGCTGTGTCTCTAAACTAAACCCTGCCTTTGCTGCGCCTGTAGCTTAGTTGGGGTCAGCGTGGGTGAGTTACGACCCATTGGCCGTTGGGCCGCGGTCCAGTGTAGGACCACTGGACATTTACAGCCGCTTGAACTTGTCCTTGCTCCGTGCCGCAGGGACCGAGCGGGGGAGGTGAAGGACGACATTGGTGCCGCCGCAGACGCCGTGCGTGACGCTGACACGGTGCTGAGGAAGGTGGACGAGGGGATCGGCGACATCACCGAGGCCATCAGCTCGGCACAGGACCGGCTCCGACGGGTAGGTCTCATCGAGGGACATCCACCACTGTGAGGGGGGGGGGGGGCTCGCGGGAAACTCAACGACAATGGTGTCAAGTTGGGAAAAGGGGAAGTACAACGGGATCTGGGGGTCCTTGTACATCAGTCACTGAAAGTAAGCATGCAGGTACAGCAGGCAGTGAAGGAAGAATGGCATGTTGCCTTTATAACAAGAGTTGAGTATAGGAGCAAAGAGGTCCTTCTGCAGTTGTACAGGGCCCTAGTGAGACTGCACCTAGAGTATTGTGTGCAGTTTGGTCCCCTAATTATAGCAAGGACATTCTTGCTATTGAGGGAGTGCAGCGTAGGTTTACAAGGTTAATTCCCGGGATGGCGGGACTGTCATATGCCTAGGGAATGGAGCAGCTGGGCTTGTACACTCTGGAGTTTAGAAGGATGAGAGGGGATCTTAATGAAACATATAAGGTTATTAAGGGCTTGGTCACACTAGAGGCAGGAAACATGTTCCCGATGTTGGTGGAGTCCAGAACCAGGGGCCACAGTTTAAGAATAAGGGGTCGGCCATTTAGAACGAAGATGAGGAAACACTTTTTCGCACAGAGAGTTGTGAGTCTGTGGAATTCTCTGCCTCAGAGGGCGGTGGAGGCCAGTTCTCTGGGTACATTCAAGAGAGAACTAGAAAGGGCCCTTAATGATAGCGGAGTCAGGGGATATGGGGAGAAGGCAGGAACGGGGCACTGATTGTGGATGATCAGCCATGATCACAGTGAATGGCAGTGCTGGCTCGAAGGGCCGAATGGCCTACCCTCCTGCACCTATTGTCTATTGTCATTCCTCATAGCAAGCACCACTCATGAAAACGGTAACCTTGATTAGTGCGGGTGTCAGGGGTTATGGGGAGAAGGGAGGAGATTGGGGTTAGGACAGAGAGATAGATCAGCCATGATTGAATGGCGGAGTAGACTTAATGGGCAGAATGGCCTAATTCTACTCCTATCACTTATGACCTTATGACCTACAGCAGGGACTGGACCGTGAACATGAAGAGCGTTTGACGACACTGGGCCTCGACTCACTGGGGTTTATACTCTTATTGGACCTCATTGAAACTTTACCCAGTAGTGAAAGGCCTGGATAGAGTGGATGTGGAGAGGATGTTTCCCCTAATGGGAGAGTCTAGGACCAGAGGGCACGGCCTCGGAAATAAAGGACGTTCCATTAGGAAGGAGATGAGGAGGGATTTCTTTAGTCAGAGGGCGGTGAATCTGTGGGATTCGTTGCTACAGACGGCTGTGGAGGCCACAAGTCAGTGGGTATTTTTAAGGCTCCTTCTTCTTCTTTACGTGTCCATCTTGTTTCAAATGTTGACCTCGCTGTCATCGTCCGGCCTGAGAAGGACGCAAGCTTCCGGCGACAATCGGTGGGAGCCGCCGCTTGTCGCAGTCGATGATGGGGGCAGCAGAATTAGCGCAGGATCCCAGTTTCCAGCCCAGTGATGTGAACGCTACTGCCATGGGCTGAGATAGCCCAATTCCTGATTAGTACGGGTGTCTGGGGTTACGGGGAGTAGGCAGGAGAATGGGGTTCGATAGATCAGCCGTGATTGAACGGCAGAGTAGACTTGATGGGCCGAATGTCCTCATTCTGCTCCTATCACATATGAAAATTACATCAAAACATGGCACCTCTAGCATGGCGGGATGAGTGGAGTACTTCTGTCCACTTGCTCATCGGGCATGGGCCTTGGTGTTGGAGTTCTGTACGGGACTGGCAGCATGAAAACAATTTCACTGGGCATGTACACTTTGCACACTTGACAAGTGACGTTTCAGGTCGCGACCCTCCTATATATACATAAAATACATGTGTGTGTGTGTGTGTGTGTGTGTGTGTGTGTGTGTGTGTGTGTGTGTGTGTGTGTGTGTGTGTGTGTGTGTGTGGGAAGGAACTGCTGGTGCTGGTTTACACATGAAGATAGACACATAAAGCTGGAGTAACTCAGCGGGACAGGCAGCGTCTCTGGAGAGAAGGAATGGGTGACTGCAGCATTTTGTGTCTATGTATCGGTGTGTATGTGTGAATATTTTATTGTTTTCTCGTTTATAATATTGTTTACAGCGTACTATGTTCACATGTGTTTCGCGCGCGGCTGCACGTAAGAACCTCATTGTTCTATCTGGGACGGGTGACAGTGATGCTGGCGTATATTTTGCAGGCGGACGGCGTGCTGGTGAACACAGGGCTGAGCCTGCAGGACATGTCGCATCGACTGGCTCCACTCGCTGGCTGGATCAGTGGCCTGGCGCTGGACAACAAGGCCAACAGACAGAGAGCCGGGGAATTGGAGCAGAGCGCCAACGATGCACTCGACACCGCAGAGGACGCTCAGCAGGTACACATCCCCGACAACATCGGGTTAATCAGCCTTCATAGAACAGAGAACAGCACAGGAACAGGCCCTTCGGCCCACAATGCCCGTGCTGAACACGATGCCAAGTTAAACTAATCCCCTCTGCCTGCACGTGATCCGTATCCCTCCATTCCCTGCATATCCACGTGCCTGTCCAAAAGCCTCTTAAACACCACCATCATATCTGCCTCCACCCCCACCCCTGGCAGCGCGTTCCAGGCTCCCACCACCCTCTGTGTAAAACAACTTGCCAACACATCTCCGTTAGTAGAGTCTGTGGAATTCTCTGCCTCAGAGGGCGGTGGAGGCCGGTTCTCTGGATGCTTTCAAGAGAGAGCTAGATAGGGCTCTTAAAGATAGCGGAGTCAGGGATATGGGGAGAAGGCAGGAACGGGGCACTGATTGGGGATGATCAGCCATGATCACATTGAATGGCGGTGCTGGCTCAAAGGGCTGAATGGCCTCCTCCTGTACCTATTGTCTATTGTCTAAACTGTCCCTCTCGCCTTAAATCCACACGGTCTAGAGTTGGACATTTCTATCCTGGGGGATAAGGTTTCTCCTGAATGTATCCACCTCGATAAGGTCTCCCCTCCATCTCTGATATCAACCATTCAGCATTTAGTTCACCTCATACACTGTATGTTTTATTCACCGGGAATTAATGTAATTGATCTACGAGAGTTGACCCTGGAGTAATGGGTTATCACTGAATTCATCCTGTTGATTAGAGATGTGTCGCATTACTTTAGACTTAGGAGATTCAAGGAGGAAACAGGCCCTTCAGCCCATCGGGTCCGCACCGACCAGCGATCACATCGTCCACTAACCCAGCGTTTCAGTGTCATTCACCATTGAGTCTGCATCACAAAATTCCATTCACTCCAGTTTCTGATGTTTTTTGGGTGATTTTTGTCTTAGTCTCCCTTGTGTATAATTTTATATACAATTTATTTTGTCACACGAACCAAAAACATAAAGTGTTTAATTTATTCGACTTTTAGAACATCGTAAAAATATGTAAAGAAAACTAGGAGTGAAAAAAAAAAGGTTTAATTGCCACTGGAGTTGGAAAGTCATTCTACTAGGATGATAAAAATCCATCCCCGCGTCTAAACACTAGGCCCCAGCCCCATCCTGCCCTTTCCTGCTTTGATCATTGCCATTTCTTTCTTGGAAAACTAGCTCAACAAACCATGGAGTCTGTGATTTAATATATTAGCATCCAACTAATATAATGTTCTATAACTCTCCCCCACAAAAGCTCTCAATACCAACAAATATCGACTTTGGCTAAGTTGCTGCATGAAGTAAAGTTACAGTTCAACAGTTGCCGACGGCGATCGTCCAGTATGATGCCAATGGCTCGTCTGGTCTTCCCTGAAAGGTTTTATTACAGTAAATTTGGGAAATATCCTGTTAGTTTCAAATTAGCAAACCACAGGTAGAGAAAAACACCCCATCATATTTCCCGCTCCACTGCCCTTAAAGCCAATAAGAGCGTACTCGCCACTTTAATGGCAATGTCTTTTTTAAGTATAGAAAAAAATATATAAATATCTGAATAAATTAAGTCATTCACCCCTCTGGATTCATTCATCCTTGGGTGAACCATTCACCAGTTTAAGAAGCACTGGCCTATCCTACACACTCTAGGTACAATTTTACAAACGTGCAAACTCCGTACAGACAGCACCCGTATTCGGGAGGGAGCCCGGGTCTCCGGCGCTGTGAGGCAGCAGCTCTACCCGCTGCGCCACCGTGAGGCCCCTAAATATGGATGAGTAGATGACAACGTGTAACGTGCCTTGTTTGTTCCTCGCCAGAAACTGAAAGAACTCATCCCCGAGTACGAGAAATTGCGAAATAAGGTTCCAGCCGCTCCACCGAAAGACATGATGGATCGAGTGCATCGCGTGAAGACTGAGGCTGGGTTTTACATGAACAGGTTCACTGAGCTAACACGTCTGATTGAAGGTAAGTCTCTGAAGGTCCATCACTGGGACCTTGAATCAATGTTTATTGAGGGAATCGAGTTATAACTATATAACAATTACAGCACGGAAACAGGCCTTCTCGGCCCTTCCAGTCCGTGCCGACCATTTGTTTTCCCCTAATCCCATCTACCTGCACTCAGACCATACCCCTCCATTCCCTTCCCATCCATATACCTATCCACTTTACTTTTAAATGTTAAAATCGATCCTGCCTCCACCACTTCTGCTGGAAGATCATTCCACACAGCCACCACTCTCTGAGTAAAGAAGTTCCCCCTCATGTTACCCCTAAACTTCTGTCCCTTAATACTCATGTCGTGCTCTCTTGTTTGAATCTTCCCTACCCTCAATGGGAAAAGCTTATCCACGTCAACTCTGTCTATCCCTTTCATCATTTTAAAGACCTCACTCAAGTCCCCCCTTAACCTTCTGCGCTCCAAAGAATAAAGACCTAACTTGTTCAACCTTTCTCTGTAACTTAGTTGCTGGAACCCGGGCAACATTCTAGTAAATCTCCTCTGTACTTTCTTTATTTTGTTGACAGAATTTTGTTGAGTTAGGAAGATATAGGGGCAGAATTAGGCCATTCGGCCCATCGAGTCTACTCCACCAATCAATCATGGCTGGTCTATCTCTCCCTCCTAACCCCATTCTCCTCCCTTCTCCCCATAACCCCTGGCACCCACATTAATCAAGAATCTATCTATCTCTGCCTTAAAAATATCCACTGACTTGGCCTCCACAGCCGTCTGTGGCAAAGAATTCCACAGATTCACCGCCTTCTGACTAAAGAAATTCCTCCTCATCTCCTTCCTAAAGGAACGTCCTGTAATTCTGTGGCAGCACCCTCTGGTGGTACATCCTCTCCACATCCACTCTTATCTCAGCCTTTCCTATGTAGTTGGACAAGATGCTTCTAGGATAAACACAGAGTGCTGGAGTAACTCAGCGGGTCAGGCAGCATCTGTGGAGAACATGGATAGGTGACGTTTCACAGAGTGCTGGAGTAACTCAGCGGGTCAGGCAGCATCTGTGGAGAACATGGATAGGTGACGTTTCACAGAGTGCTGGAGTAACTCAGCGGGTCAGGCAGCATCTGTGGAGAACATGGATAGGTGACGTTTCACAGAGTGCTGGAGTAACTCAGCGGGTCAGGCAGCATCTGTGGAGAACATGGATAGGTGACTTTTCAGGTGGGGACACTTGTTCCGACTGAAAGTAGAGGGGAGGGAACTAGAGGTAAGAAAAGGCCAGAACTAAGCAGGGCCGGCACAGATGACCAAGGAAGGGTGGAGCCCACAATGGTGCATTGTCTATCTTCAGTATGTACCAGCATGGATATGACAGGTTTAGAGGGATATGGACCAAACACAGGCTGGTGGGACTAGTGTAGCTGGGACATGTTGGCCGGTGTGGGCACGTTGGGCCGAAGGGCCTGTTTCCACACTGGATCACACTATGACTCTATCTACACACCAAGCTTCCAGGAGTGTAGTTTGCCCATTGACGTCGTCGTGGTTCGGGAGACTTTGCTGACCGTGTAAATGTGTTTGTTTCAGCAACGGAACAGACGCTTGCGTCAGGAAACAGGCAGCTGGAGACCAGGTCCGCCCAGCTGGAGGATTATCAGAATAAAGTCGTGACGATCAAGGAATACATTGAATCACAAGCTCGATATTACAGCCAGTGTACCCCCTAAACATGCAGTGTACCCCCTAACCACACACCGCACCCCCTCACTACCCACCGCACCCTCACCGGCACGGGCTCGTAGGCCTTCCTCATCCCTGAAGATCGAAGACGTCTTCCGCATCCCTGAAGATCGAAGATATGGTCAGATGAGGCTCTGGATTAAGACCTTCTCTTGGACATTGCTTCGAATGCATTTGCAAATAACCTTGTCCCAAAAACAGAAGATCATTTAATCTTGAATATCTTTGTTTCACTTACACATTCCGACTTCTCACCAGAATGAGTTCAACGCTACTTTTGTACAAGTTTTATATTGGAGGTTGTATACTTCCGAATCTGTCCACGACACTGTGTTAAGTTATTATAATTCAATAAATGCAAATCTATTATCTGTTTAGTTTAATTTAGAGATACAGCGCGGAAACAGGCCCTTCGGCCCAGCGAGTCCGCGCCAACCAGCGATCACCACGCACATTAACACTATCCTACACACACTAGGGACAATCTACACTTACACCAAGCCAATTAACCTACAAATCTGTACGTCTTTGGAGTGTGGAAGGAAACCAACGATCTCAGAGAAAACCCACGCAGGTCACGGGGAGAACGTGCAAACTCCGTACAGACAGCACCCGTAGTGAGGGTCGAACCCGGGTCTCCGGCGGTTCGCCTGGTTCACTTGTTGAGATCATTGACCATTTTCCTGAACCTACATTTGACTCCCTGCTGCTCACCTACAGCTGACTGACGGAAGAGGGGCTGGAATCTGAACCCATCTCTACATCAATGTCCACGCTGGACTTGAAGCCAGTGTCTGACATCAGAGACAGCTTACGCTTGTTGGTTGGGGTCCCCTGCGTGTTCACGAGGTCATAAGTGATCGGAATAGAATTAGACCATTCGGCCCATCAAGTCCACTCCACCATTCAATCATAGCTGATCTATCTCTCCCTCCAAACCCCATTCTCCTGCCTTCTCCCCATAACCCCTGACACCCACACTAATCAAGAATCTGTCTCGGCCTTAAAAATACCCACTGACTTGGCCTCCACAGTCTTCTCTGGCAAAGAATTCCACAGATTCACCACCTTCTGACTAAATACATTTCTCTTCATCTCCTTCCAAAAAGAACGTCCTTTTAATTCCTAGACTCTCCCACCAGTGGAATCATCCTGTCCACATCCACTCTATCCAGGCCTTTCACTATTCTGTATGTTTCAGTGAGGTCCCCCCTCATGTTTATCGAGGGCAGGTTTGATGAAGGTTGAACACCCACTGTCCTGGAGTTGAACAGCACAGAAACAGGCCCTTCGGCCCACCTAGTCCAAGTCAACAGTTGGCATAGTAGGCTGGTCCCAGCTGCCTACATCTGGCCCGTATCCGTCTAAACCCTCCCTATCCATACACATGTTCAAATGTGATTGAGCAGACTGAGGTTGCCCAGTGGTGCAGCGGCAGAGGTTTGATTTCTCCTCAAGCCAGCCTTGTTTACAAATGGGGAAAAATATATTAAACACATGATCTTCCTCCTTAAATGGACCAATAAATAACAGAATGATTGAGATATACACTCGGAACTCTAGAAGACAGATACAAGACGCTGGAGTAACTCAGCGGGTCAGGCAGCATCTGTGGAGAACATGAAAGGTTTGGAGGGATATGGGCCAAATGCGGGCAGTTGGGAAAGGAGCATATAGGTCAGCATTAACGTGTTGGGCTGAAGGGCCTGCACCCGTGCTGTGTGTCTCCATGTCGCACTGTGCTTGTGCAGAGGACGATAAACTTGAATTAAACTGCAAACCTGCCAAGTGCCAGGCGGGGGCAAGCTTGGCCCATTGCCGACTGCACGGGGATCAGGGACTTGTGGATGAAGAGGTCCCAGTGAACATGAAGAGGTGATAAACCCGCAGGAGAATCTCAAAGCAGAGATGGCACGGTGGCACAGTGGGTAGAGCCGCAGCCTGACAGCGCCAGAGACACGGGTTCAATCCTGACTACAGCCACTGTCTGTGTGGAGTTTGTACGTTCATTTTCAGGTCTGTGGGTTAATTGGCTTCAGTAAAATTGTAAATTGTCGCTAGTGTATGTAGGATAGCGTTAGCATGCGGGGAACGCTGGATGGCGCGGCCCACTGAGTCCGTGCCAAACAGTGATTCCCACTCACTGACACTATCCTACACACACTAGCACCAATTTACCAGTCTTACCAAAGCCAATTAACGTACAAACCTGCACGTCTTTCGAATGCGGGAGGAAACCGGAGCATCCGGAGAAAACCCACAAGGTCATGGAGAGAACGTACAAATGCCGTACAGACAGCACCCGTAGTCAGGATGGAACCCGGGTCCCTGGCGTGTGAGGCAGCAGCTCTACCCGCTGCGCCACCGTGCTGCCCCAAAATAGAAAAAAAGTGAGAAAAATAAATCTTTGGCACTAATCAAGAATCTATCTCTCTCTGCCTTAAATATATCCACTGACTTGGCCTCCACAGCCGTCTGTGGCAAAGAATTTCACAGATTCACCACCCTCTGACTAAGAAATGTCTCCTCATCTCCTTCCTAAAAGAACGTCCTTTAATTCTGAGGCTGTGACCTCTGGTCCTAGACTCTCCCACCTGTGGAAACATCCTCTCCACATCCACTCTATCCAAGCCTTTCACTATTCTGTAAGTTTCAATGAGGTCCCCCCGCATTCTTCTAAACTCCAGCGATTACAGGCTGACAAACGCTCATCATATGCTAACCCACTCATTCCTGGGATCATTCTTGTAAACCTCCTCTGGACCCTCTCCAGAGCCGGCACATCCTTCCTCAGATACGGGGCCCAAAACTGCTCACAATATTCCCAATGTGACCTGACCTGCACCTTGTAGAGATCCAGCATTACATCCCTGGTTTTGTACACGAGCCCTCGTGAAATAGACGCTGGCTGTGAGTTTGCCTTCTTTACCACTGATTCCATCAGTCAGACAAGCTTTGAAACATTGCTCATTGGCAGATCACCAGTAAACATTACAACCCAGCGGGGATTTGACATTGGAAACTCTACCCCCTAGAGTATGAGGGGAGAGTGAAAGTTGTTTACAGCAAGATTAGTTTAGTTTACATAGAACATAGATAGGTGCAGGAGGAGGCCATTTGGCCCTTCGAGCCAGCACCGCCATTCATTGTGATCATGGCTGATCGTCCCCAATCAATAACCCGTGCCTGCCTTCTCCCCATATCCCTTGACTCCACTAGCCCGTAGAGCTCTATCCAACTCTCTCTTAAATCCATCCAGTGATTTGGCCTCCACTGCCCTCTGTGGCAGGGAATTCCACAAATTCCACAACTCACTGGGTGAAAAAGTTTTTTCTCACCTCAGTCTTAAATGACCTCCCCTTTATTCTAAGACTGTGGCCCCTAGTTCTGGACTTGCACATCATTGGGAACATTTTTCCTGCATCCAGCTTGTCCAGTCCTTTTATAATTTTATATGTTTCTATAAGATCCCCCCTCATCCTTCTAAACTCCAGTGAATGCAAGCCCAGTCTTTTCAATCTTTCCTCATATGACAGTCCCACCATCCCAGGGAACAATCTCGTGAACCTACGCTGCACTGCCTCAATCACAAGGATGTCCTTCCTCAAATTAGGAGACCAAAACCAAGTATTGTACACAATACTCCAGATGTGGTCTCACCAGAGCCCTGTACAACTGCAGAAGAACCTCTTTACTCCTGTACTGAAATCCTCTTGTTATGAAGGCCACCATTCCATTAGCTCCTCTGTCCACCTGCCAGTCCTTTCTAGTGTATGTATAACCCTGAATATTAAGTTCCCAGGCCTGATCCTCCTGCAGCCACGTCTCAGTAATCCCCACAATGTCATATCCACCAACCTCTAACTGAGCCTCAAGCTCATCTACTTTACTTCTTATACTTTGCGCAGTCATATACAATACTTTTAATTCCTTACGCATCTCGCCTTTCACATCGATCCCTACTGCACTTGGCCATACTCTCCTATCCCTTTGTGAGCTTTCTTTCCCGTTAATTCTGGGGTCATTAACCATCCCTTTACTCTCTTTCCCTTTAACTCCGTCCTCGACTATCCCATTTGACAACCCACCCCCCTTATTCAGTTTAAAACCATCCGTGTAGCAGTGGCAAACCTGCCGGCCAGAATGCTGGTCCCCCACCTGTTAAGATGCAATCGTCCCTTTTGTACAGTTCCCCCTTACTCCAAAACAGATCCCAGTGATCTAAGAATCTAAATCCCTGCCCCCTGCACCAGTTCCTCAGCCACACATTCAGGTCCCGTATCTCCCTGTTCCTGCTCTCGCCAGCACGAGGAACTGGAAGCAAACCGGAGATAACAACCCTGGAAGTCCTGCTTTTCAGCATTTTTCCGAGCTCTCTGAAGTCCCGCTGCAAAATATTCATCCCCTTCTTCCCAACATCGTTTGTGCCAACATGCACGACCACTTCCGGCTGTTCACCTTCATCCTTGAGGATTGTCTGCACTCTGTCCGTGACATCCTGGATCCTGGCACCAGGAAGGCAGCACACCATCCTGGAATCCCGTCTGTTGCCGCAAAAACCCCTGTCCGTACCTCTCACAATGGAGTCTCCAACTACAATGTAGTTGCCCGACGTCGGCCCCTTTGGTTTTGGCTCAACAGCCCTTTTTGCTTCACAAGCCAGTCCGCCGCTCAGTGTGATAATGTCTTCTGGCCCGGCAGTTTAGAAATACAGCGCAGAAACAGGCCCTTCAGCCCACCGGGTCCGTGCCGACCAGCGATCGCCCGTTCACACACTAGTTTAGTTTAGAAATACAGCGCAGAAACAGGCCCTTCAGCCCACCGGGTCCGTGCCGACCAGCGATCCCCGCACACTAACACTATCCTACACACACTAGGGACGCTACACTTACACCGATTAACCTGTCCAGACAGTGACGTTGCAGTGAGATTTTATTCTTCCAGGCTGTTCTGAAGGTGGTGATATTTCCCACCATTCACCATTCCCCCCCCCCCCCCCCCATTTCCCCCCCACCCCCGATCCCGAACTAAGAAAGCAGGAATAATGAAGTCTGTCTAATCCTGAATTCGGCACCGAAGATTGGCTGGTTCGCTGGTACGGCGATATGGATCTGTGCGAGAGCGTTCATAGTTCAGGGGTCAAGTGAGCCTCACCCACGCTGGCTGCGTCGGGGTCATCAGTTAGTTTATTGTCCCGTGTAGCGAGGTACAGTGAAAAGCTTTTGTTGCGGGCTAACCAGTCAGCAGAAAGACAATACATGATTACAATCGAGCCGTCCACAGTGTACAGATACACGATAAGGGAATAACGTTTAGTGCAAGGGAAAGCCAGCAAAGTCCGATCAAGGATAGTCCGAGGGTCACCAATGAGGTCGATAGTAGTTCAGGACCGCTCTCTAGTTGGTGAGAGAATGATTCTGATGCCTGATAATGGGGGCAATGTTGGGGGAGTCCAGAACCAGGGGTACAGTTTCAGAATAAGGGGTCGGCCCATTTAGAACAGAGATGAACATTGACTTCTCTAACTTCAAGTAGCCCTGGCTTTCCCTCTCTCTCCATCCCTCCCCCATCCCAGTTCTCCCACCAGTCTGACTGTCCCCGACTACATTCTACCTCTGTCCCACTCACTCCCGACATCAGTCTGAAGAAGGGTCTCGACCCAAAACGTCGCCCATTCCTTCTCTCCACAGATGCTGCCTGTCCCGCTGAGTTACTCCAGCACTCTGTGTCTACCTTTGGTTTAAGCCAACGTCTGCAGTTGCTTCCTACACTGTCCACGTACACTCTATCCAGGCCTTTCATTACTCAGCGTCTTGAAGCAGTTGGCTGTGCTGGAGGTTGCTGCTTAGAAAAGGAGATGAATCAGATGGGATTGGTTCTACTCCTCCCGGAGATAGACTGGCTCTCGGTCATATCACTGCGCAGATATGATGGTCAAAGTGCTACAGGCCAAGGGACATGGATGATTAACTGGGTGAGTCACTGGGTACAAAGATTAAATGCAACCCAGGGTAGTGTACTTTGTAGTTGAGGAGGCACCAATACTGGAGTAACTCACTCACACTCTCTCTCTTCCCCCCCCCCCCCCATCTCTTTTAGAACACAGCACAGGAAAAGGCCCTTCGGCCCACAATGTCTGTGCAGGACATGAGACCATTAAACTAATCCCCTCTGCCTGCACGTGACCCATATCCCTCCATTCCCGGCATCTCCATCTGCCTACCTGACCCCCTCCCAAACCCCACTATCGAACCTGCCCCCACCCCACCCCCACCCCCACCCCTGGCAGCGCGTTCCAGGCCCCCACCACCCTCTGTGTAAAATTACTTGCCCCCTCGTCTCATAGAATCATCGAGCCATCGTCATTCAGCGCAGAAACAGGCCATTTGGCCCAATTTGTCCATTCTGACCAAGATGCCCTGAGCTAGTGGCCATTTATCCACATTTGGCCCAAATCCCTCGAAACCATTCCTGTACTAACCCCTTTAAACTTTGCTCCAATCATCTTAGAGATCTGAATCTATGACTCTAGCTTTTGACATTTCCACCTGTGAGGGGGGAGGGGGAGGGGGAGGCTGCAACTGTCCCACCCAACTCAGCGGGTCAGGCAGCATCTGTGGAGAACATGGATAGGTGACGTTTCACAGAGTGCCGGAGTAACTCAGCGGGTCAGGCAGCATCTGTGGAGAACATGGATAGGTGACGTTTCACAGAGTGCTGGAGTAACTCAGCGGGTCAGGCAGCATCTGTGGAGAACATGGATAGGTGACGTTTCACAGAGTGCTGGAGTAACTCAGCGGGTCAGGCAGCATCTGTGTGCTGGGACCCCAGTATATTACAATATATATTAACGATTTAGACAAGGGAATTTCATTTCGGAGTCACGTGAGTGACTTCGTGAAGAACCCGCCAGCACGCATGCGCGACATATCGTCGCTCGCATTGCAGTCGACGGCTGGAGAGGAGCGCGGCTCATCACCAGCCCTTCATAAGGGCCACTCAGGTAAGTACTAACAACCTTGAGTTGGTTGTTCTGTGTGAATAATTGTGTTTTCTTCCAGAGACATGGACAGTAGAAAAAGTAAAGCCCGTAAAACTTCTGCAAGGAGTTGTCGGCAACCCAACCCGGAGCCCCCCTCCACGGCAGGAGGACGGGCCGGGAAAAAGGCGCGCAAGCCGGGGAGCCCTGTATTCACAGGATCCGGTTCACCGACGCAGCTATGCCCTAGCGGGGTACCTGCAGAACAATCAGTCGGTACAGCGCCGGAGCAGGTGCATCCTGACTCCATCTCTCTCTCACCCACTGGGTCGTTTGCAGAGACAAGTAAAAGGGATTCGCGTGCTGATGCACGGCCCTTCTCCCTGAGCCCTCTTGAAGGAGGCAGGGATACAATTCCACTACCTAGCCCTTCGCGGGTTGAGGTCTCACCAGGAGCCACTAGGAAGTGGTCTGGTGAATCAGGCAGGCCCGAGTCCACTGGCAGACCAAGAAGGGCCAGTGTCGACTCACCACCCAGAGGGACCAGGAGGAGTCACAAGGGTGGAGCCTCGCCTAGGTCACCGCTTCCCCCGCTGGGGGCAGGTCGGGACCGTACGCCGTCTGGGTCCAGATTTAGGACAGTCGGCAAGCCCGTGCGGACGTCGGGTCACCACGCTGCGGCGTCAGGTGCCGACCTCTCCCCACCCATGCCCTTTGAGGCAGCCGGGTCCAGCTCAGCGAAGAGGAGGCGCTCGAGCAGGTCCGCGCGGGAATCGCTCAGCTTCGCCGAGGCGGCTGGTAGCGACACATCATCACAGTACCGATATTACCTCGACGAGGTACGGACTGATGATCGAAGCCTCAGGAGTTCCTTCGGGCACGAGGCCTCTTACCTCCCACACCCGCCCGATGAAGGGCGCTTGGATCGCATGGAGAGGATATTGGAGCAAGTTCTACTCAATCAGAAACAGGACACACACAGCTCCAGGGGACTCATGGATATATCCCCGTCCCCATCTATGGACAACATAAGACCAGATGAGGAGGATATCCTGGTACATGCCCCAGCAGCACCTGAGGTCCCTCAGGAAGATCTGCTGGATGTGGCAGCCAAATTCGGGTTACCCGTATCATCAGGACAACCCCTCAACATCAAACTGGCCGCAACCATAGATTATCTTACCAACCATCAATTGCAGGAGGAGGTCCTTGCGAAGGCCATGGAGACACACAAGGCCCCAGGGAACTGCAATTCACTCCACGTGCCAATTGTGAACATGCCAATCTGGGGTAATATCAGCCCGGGCATCAGAGCGCAGGAAGTGAAACTGCAGAGGATTTTAAAACTGCTTACGTCTGGGATCACCGCTTTTGCAAAGTCGGTAGATGGGGTTGATCTAAGCACCGAACAGGAGGATGCTCTAGCTCTGCTCTGCAATACGCAGTACGAGATCAACGCTTTCCGGAAGAGCATTATCAAACCTTCCTTGAATCCCAAATTTGCGGGACTATGCAGAGCACCTCCTACCCCCCCACCTAGACAGCTGTTCGGGGAAGACCTCCCAAAGCAGGTCAAAGAGCTCGATGACCATGCGAAAACCATAGGTCTGATGAGACCACATTTTGTGGCCAGACCTTCGGCCAAGAAGACACCTTACTTCAGGCCACGAGGTCAGACCGATAGGCCAACAAGGACCTACGTTCCGGCACCTCCTCAATATCAACAGCCTCATCAGCCCAGGCCTTTTTTAGGACTAGGCCCTCAGCGGCCAGCATGGAAGATGCGGATTCCGCACCAACCACGAAACCCAGCGCCTCCACGTCCCACCAAAAATCCCAGGGACCGCCGATAACCATGAAGGTAAGGGGGTCTGGGTTCCATGCACTTGCATGTCTAACCTCACGAATTGGGGGCAGATTACGGGGATTTAAGGAGGCTTGGGAAACCATCACTTCAGATGAGTTTATCTTGCAAAGTATTCAGGGTTATGAAATTGAGTTTATTCATGGCCAATTGCCTCCACCCCAGCATATGCCGAATCGCAAATTTGCACTTTCCAAAAAAGAATTGGCAGAAGGCTATGCTGAAATCTTGAGTTTACAAGACAAAGGTGTGATAGAACGAACCACACATGAACCAGTTGAATTTGTGTCTAATATATTTACTAAAACTAAAAAAGACGGTGGATGCCGGGTCATTATAGATTTAACTCACTTGAATACCTTTGTAAAATACACCCATTTCAAAATGGACACATTTGAAACAGCCAAATCTTTGATTTCGGAGGGCTGCTTCATGGCATGCATTGATTTAAAAGATGCATACTATTCAGTATCCATTCGGAAACATCATAGGAAGTTCTTGAAGTTTACCTGGATGGATCAGCTTTGGCAATACAAAGCATTGCCCAATGGGCTTACTACAGCCCCCAGACTGTTCACCAAACTACTCAAGCCAGTGTTATCTACACTGCGGAGACAAAATCATACGGTCATGGCTTATTTGGATGACATTCTGATAATTGGGCACACTCTGGAATCCGCAGAGTTGGCGGTTTCAGCCACAGTGGAAATTTTTCAACAAATGGGGTTTATAATCCATCCAGACAAATCAAAGTTCCTCCCCGCACAGATCATGGACTACTTGGGGTTCACAATAGACTCCAATCGCATGATCACCACCATCCCAACTAACAAAGTTGGTGATGTGTTTCAAGCATGCAAGAACCTGGTCTGCGCCAGTATACCGTCTATCAGATTAACTGCCAGGGTAATTGGCAAAATTGTAGCAGTATTTCCAGCTGCTCAATATGGACCTTTACACTATCAGAATTTACAAAGGTCAAAAATAACAGCATTAAAATTAAATGCTGGACATTATGATAGACCCATGCAGTTGCCGGTTAAGGCAAAACTTGAGTTACTATGGTGGATTGGCAATATCCATAACTCATTTAAACCCATCATTGTGCCTCGTCCAAAGGTATACTTGCAAACAGATGCAAGCTCCCATGGCTGGGGAGCTACAGACAACAATAACAGTTGTGGAGGTAGATGGGATTCACTTGAAGCTACTTTGTTGTTAGCACAAGGGATAAACTATTTGGAGATGCTAGGAGCATTCCACGGACTTAGAGCCTATTGTTCAAACATGACTAACACTCATGTCCGTCTCCAAATAGACAATACCACTGCGGTGGCTTATCTGAATCATATGGGCGGTACCAGGTCAATTTCATGCAATGAATTGGCAAACACAATTTGGCTCTGGTGTATTCAACGGAATATTTGGATCTCAGCTACCTACTTGCCAGGTGAGCTCAATACAGTGGCGGACACCAGGTCACGGAAGTTCAATGACAACATCGAGTGGATGTTGAACCCCCAAATATTCACCAAAATTACAGCCAAATTTGGTAAACCGGATATTGACCTTTTTGCGTCACGGTTGAACCATCAGGTACCAACATACGTATCATGGGAGCCAGATCCTGGGGCAATGGCGATGGACGCATTCTCGCTAGACTGGGGGAAATGGTTCTTCTATGCCTTTCCTCCATTCTGCCTCATCAGTCGGGTATTGCGGAAAATCCAGCTCGATGCTGCCAAGGGCATCCTCATTATACCCGACTGGCCTACGCAATCATGGTATCCGGTGGTCCTTGGAATGATAAGTCAACCATGGGTCCTCTTGGAGGGTTGCCCACAATTGGTGACGAACCCTGCCACAGGGGAACCACACCCCTGCCATAGTCATTTGAATCTATTGGCTTGCAGGATCTGAACAGGCCACTACTTCAGTATGGTCTATCTTCAAGGACAATGGATACCATGGGAGCATCATGCAGGGAGTCCTCAAGACGGCAGTACTTATCGTACATCAGGAAATGGGAATCCTATTGTGGCCGCATGGACGTTGCATATGACTCCGTCTCCATCACAGATGTGCTGGAATTTCTTGCGGGGCTACACCATGATCAACATCTCAGCTATAGTGCCATCAATAGCGCCAGGAGTGCGCTCTCGTCCTACCTCAATATTGAGGTAGGATCCAATAAATTGGTCTCCAAACTTATGCGGGGGATATTTAATTCCAACCCGCCGAGGCCCCGTTACAACGTCACATGGGATATTGGCAAAGTGCTGACCCTGCTGAGAACATGGTCACCCATGACGGGGCTCGAATTGGACAAACTCACCCTGAAGGTGGTGATGTTGATGGCACTTACTTCAGCACAAAGGGTGCAAACGCTTCACAAGGCCAAGATCGACAGAATGATCTCTACCCCTGAACGGGTCACTTTCTTCATTGATGAATTGCTCAAGCAGCATAGACCTGGATTTACAGGGCTGCAGCTGGAGTTTCCAGCATACCCCGCTGATGCTAGGCTATGCATAGCCACCCATATCCGCCACTATATCAAAGTGACGAGGAAAATAAGGGGAATGGAGCAATACCTGTTCATCAGTCACAAAAAACCTCACCATAGAGTGACGGTGCAGACGATATCCCGATGGCTCAGGATCGTCTTGAACAAAGCAGGTATTGACACTGATGTTTTTAAATCCCATTCCACCAGGGCAGCATCAACATCGGCGGCAAAGGCCATGGAGGTGCCCATGGACCAGATACTTGCCACAGCGGGATGGGCCAGTGAAGCCACTTTTCAACGGTTTTACAATAAACCCGTCACCATACCTGGAATGTTCGCAGGAGCCGTGCTGGATGCAGGCCGAGAACATGCAGTTCCCCCTCAGTGAGGGGTCCTTTCTTGTTGTTATTAATAAATATTATTATTTTTTCAGAGAAACAGTGACGGAAATTGATTACTGCTGTCCACCTTTTCAGTAGCGTGTGTGATAGCATGGACGTTGTCCAGGGCGTGAAATCACAGAAGCTTTGAAGTCTTCACGAAGTCACTCACGTGACTCCGAAATGAAATAGTAAGATTAAACGAGAACTTACCAGTTTGAAGTTTGATCTTTATTTTATGAGGAGTTGCGATGAGGGATTTCGTGCCCTCCGCTCCCAACCCTCGATCATAAAGTCAACTGGTAACTAGAGTCTCTTTAATCTTACTATAACAAGTCATTTCTTGGCTTGGTTTTTCTGTGATTCCACACCGCGGCTTTGAAGTATGTCGCGCATGCGTGCTGGCGGGTTCTTCACGAAATCCCTCATCGCAACTCCTCATAAAATAAAGATCAAACTTCAAACTG
>OY740804.1:995732-1063971 GCA_963514005.1 Raja brachyura | reverse complement strand
CACAATCACTTTCTCTCCCTCTCCCTCCATCAGCTGGGGGAGAGTAGCTCCCACACTGAACCTCAAGATAACAGCGTGCCCACCTTTACAACTCCAGTACTTTGGTTTAGCGATACAGAGCGCGGAAACAGGCCCTTCGGCCCACCGAGTCTGCACCGACCAGCGATCCCCGCACACTAACACTGTCCTACACACACTGGGGACAAGTTTTACATTGATATCAAGGCAATTAACCTACAAACCCGCACGTCTTTGGAGTGTGGGAAGAAACCGGAGCACCCGGAGAAAACCCACGCGGGTCATGTTGAGAACGTGCAAACTCCATACAGACAGTGTCCGTAGTCGGGATCGAACCCGGGTCTCTGGCACTGGGAGGCAGCAGCTCTACCCGCTGCGTCACTGTCTCTTCAATGCCTTTCTCTTGATAGGTTTTCTTAAAATGTGGCGTCAACTTGTTTGTGAATTAAGTGACAACGTGAAACCTTGTCTGGTGCCTCAACCCCGTGGCCGGGGGGGGGGTGGGGGTGGGGGACGGTGAGAGGGGCTCGCATTGGGAACGGCCTGGAGACTGGGGCCTGAGTCTTGACTGGACAATGGGAGAATGAGAGAGGGGGAGGGGGGGGACACAGAGGGGGGGGGAGACGCAGAGGGGGGGGGGGAGAGACGCAGAGGGGGGGGGGAGACGCAGAGGGGGGGGGGAGACGCAGGGGGGGGGGGGAGACGCAGGGGGGGGGGGGAGACGCAGGGGGGGGGGGGGAGACGCAGAGGGGGGGACGGAGACGCAGAGGGGGGGACGGAGACGCAGAGGGGGGGACGGAGACGCAGAGGGGGGGACGGAGACGCAGAGGGGGGGACGGAGACGCAGAGGGGGGGACGGAGACGCAGAGGGGGGGACGGAGACGCAGAGGGGGGGACGGAGACGCAGAGGGGGGGACGGAGACGCAGAGGGGGGGACGGAGACGCAGAGGGGGGGACGGACACAGAGGGGGGGGACGGACACAGAGGGGGGGGACGGACACAGAGGGGGGGACGGACACAGAGGGGGGGGACGGACACAGAGGGGGGGACGGACACAGAGGGGGGGGACGGACACAGAGGGGGGGACGGACACAGAGGGGGGGGACGGACACAGAGGGGGGGACGGACACAGAGGGGGGGGGACGGACACAGAGGGGGGGGGACGGACACAGAGGGGGGGGACGGACACAGAGGGGGGGGGACGGACACAGAGGGGGGGGGACGGACACAGAGGGGGGGGACGGACACAGAGGGGGGGGGACGGACACAGAGGGGGGGGGACGGACACAGAGGGGGGGGGACGGACACAGAGGGGGGGGGACGGACACAGAGGGGGGGGGACGGACACAGAGGGGGGGGACGGACACAGAGGGGGGGGACGGACACAGAGGGGGGGGACGGACACAGAGGGGGGGGACGGACACAGAGGGGGGGGACGGACACAGAGGGGGGGGACGGACACAGAGGGGGGGGGACGGACACAGAGGGGGGGGGACGGACACAGAGGGGGGGGACGGACACAGGGGGGGGGACGGACACAGAGGGGGGGGACGGACACAGAGGGGGGGGGACGGACACAGAGGGGGGGGACGGACACAGAGGGGGGGGGACGGACACAGAGGGGGGGGACGGACACAGAGGGGGGGGACGGACACAGAGGGGGGGGACGGACACAGAGGGGGGGGACGGACACAGAGGGGGGGGGACGGACACAGAGGGGGGGGGACGGACACAGAGGGGGGGGGACGGACACAGAGGGGGGGGGACGGGACACAGAGGGGGGGGACGGACACAGAGGGGGGGGGACGGACACAGAGGGGGGGGACGGACACAGAGGGGGGGGACGGACACAGAGGGGGGGGGACGGACACAGAGGGGGGGACACACAGAGGGGGGGGACACACAGAGGGGGGACACACAGAGGGGGGAGACACAGAGGGGGGAGACACAGAGGGGAGGTGGGAGATGGGGATGGAAAGAGATTGAGAGGGGTAGAGGGGGTGGAGAAGGAGGGGAGGGGACAGATTGCCCATTGCTGTGGGGAGAGGCGGTGCAGGGAATCACGGAATGATACAGCACGATACCCGCGAGACCAGGCTGGGAATGTGGAATGTGTGTGATTAATGTGGATACTGAGCTGTCATCCCATCCCTGCCCCCGGCTCCAAATGTAACGATAGTGCATCCAGTGCGTTAATGAGCTTTGACTGGGCGGAGGCCACATATTTTCGGGGCGATGACTACGTGTTTCTCGGGGCGTGTCGGGCGAGTCTCGTCGATGAGTGCAAAGATTAACATGTAGGTAAAGGTCAGGCTCTCACTCGCTGCATTCTCGCAGAGACAGTCAGGAGCGGCGCAGGGAGAACGCGGTCACATGATGGGTCCGTTACGATACGACACTTTATTCACCCCCCAGTGGGGAATTGTTCTGCCGACAGTCGCGACACAATCACTTGCACGGAAACTTAAATTAAAAGTGAAAAGAAAAAGAAAAAGACAGGTGACTTGTCTGCGGCCGTGTGCACAGGGCTGTACACTCTGGAGTTTAGAAGGATGAGAGGGGATCTCATTGAAACATATAAGATTGTTAAGGGTTTGGACACACTAGAGGCAGGAAACATGTTCCGATGTTGGGGGAGTTCTTAATTATGTTCCTTTAGTCTTTACTGTCATTCCATTCTTGCGCGGTTGGAATGTCAGCAGTAGCCGCCAGTCAGATCTTGCATCGTGGAATTAACTTTCCAGAATTACTCCATCAGATTGGATCAGTGTAAACATTAGCGAACCTTGCCAACATGAACTGTGGACAGTGTGTGTTGACGGAGCCACCACAGGGATGTGTCACGCACTGTGTTGTCATGAGTGGTGCATTCACAAGCTGTTGCCGTAGAATTAGGCCATTCAGCCCATCAAGTCCACGATGGAGTTTAGAAGGTTGAGGGGGGGGGAGGGGGAGAGGAACTCATTGAATTGGGTTGAGAGGGAAAGATAGATCAGCCATGATCAAATGGTGGAACAGACTCGATGGGCCAAACTGCCTAATTCTGCTCCAAAATCAATAGACAATAGGTGCAGGAGTAGGCCATTTGGCCCTTCGAGCCAGCACCGCCATTCAATGTGATCATGGCTGATCATCCCCAATCAGTACCCCGTTCCTGCCTTCTCCCCATATCCCCTGACTCCGCTATCTTAAGAGCCCTATCCAGCTCTCTCTTGAAAGTATCCAGAGAACCGGCCTCCACCGCCCTCTGAGGCAGAGAATTCCACAGACTCACCACTCTCTGTGAGAAAAAGTGTTTCCTCGTCTCCGTTCTAAAGTCTTATGCTATTTATTGGAAGATCAAAATACAACCATTGTAAATATCGCTCGTTTGCAGAAACGTGAGGTTGCGTCGAGCTGATTACACACACGCAATGTCCCGTTTCCTAATAGCTCAGAGATGACACGTGTCTCCGGGAATTTCCAAACTGTCTGATGAAGAGGAAGTTGTCAGTGTGACCAGGAGCCAACGTCAAACGGCAATGAAGTGCTGCTTTCACTTCTGGCTTCAGAATTCCCGGGATGCCCGACATTCCCGTGTGGAAGATAGTTGCGGTTGTGTCTGCCATTCATTGCTCTTCACGGATCCTCGTCTGAATATCTGCCCGGTGAAGACTTGCTCTTCACAGCCCCGTCGCTTCCTCCTCATCATTAATGGAGGCTCATAGTCCAACCTCTTGGCCCAGGCCACTCGGCCCACTCTCCTCGGTCCTGTCCACTCCCCTTGACCCACAGCTCAGATGTCCCGACGTCCCATCATCACGTTCAGCGCACACCCATCGGCTCGCGACCGCACGCACGGCTAACTTTCGGTGCAAGAGGTTCACTTTATGAATGAACATGAAGAAGAGCATGACAAAGGACAAGTAGATAATGACCATCGCTGACCGACTGACCACTGCGGCCACCAGTCCCAACCAAGAGCCCGCCGGAATGTTTGGCCAGTCTCCATGGCAACGCTTCGTCAATAAATATTCCTTTTAGAACCGTAACCGGCAAAAATATGAAAGAAAATAAAAGATTTAATTTAAACAGAAAACTATTTAATCAGGACAAAAGATTCCAAACTGGACTAATAAATATTTGAAGATCAGCACATAAAGCTGGAGTAACTCAGCGGGACAGGCAGCATCTCTGGAGAGAAGGAATGGGTGACATTTCGGGTTGAGACCCTTCTTCAGACTCAGTCGCCCATTCCTTCTCTCCGGAGATGCTGCCTGTCCCGCTGAGTCGCAGTACTTCAACATTGTGTGTCTACCTTTGGTTTAAACCAGCATCTGCAGTTCCTTCCTGCACTAATAAATATTTGATTAAACTCTTTAAATGGGGCTCTATTTATTCTTAGATTAGCCGTTCTCAGCTTCCTGCTTGAGATTCTGGGATCATTAGATAAACAGCTTCATTAAACACATTATATAGCAAAGAGGGACTGCGGATGATGGTTTATACCCAAGATATAAGACCCTCAGTCTGAAGAAGGGTCCCAACCCGAAACATCACCTCTCCATGTTCTCCACAGATGCTGCCTGACCCGCTGAGTTACTCCAGCACTCTGTGAAACGTCACCTATCCATGTTCTCCACAGATGCTGCCTGACCCGCTGAGTTACTCCAGCACTCTGTGAAACGTCACCTATCCATGTTCTCCACAGATACTGCCTGACCCGCTGAGTTACTCCAGCACTCTGTGAAATGTCGCCCATTCCTTCTCTCCAGAATACCATAATATCAGATAATTCGCACCCTTAGTAATTGGCACCATTTGAAAAATCACTTCTTTTTGGAGAGAAGGAATGGGCGACGTTTCGGGCCGAGACCCTTCTGAACCTCTAGCCGAAACGTCACCCAATCCTTCCCTTCACAGATGCTGCCTGACCCGCTGAGTTACTCCAGCACTCTGTGAAACGTCACCTATCCATGTTCTCCACAGATGCTGCCTGACCCGCTGAGTTACTCCAGCACTCTGTGAAACGTCACCTATCCATGTTCTCCACAGATGCTGCCTGACCCGCTGAGTTACTCCAGCACTCTGTGAAACGTCACCTATCCATGTTCTCCACAGATGCTGCCTGACCCGCTGAGTTACTCCAGCACTCTGTGTCTATCTTCACTAAAAACTTGTTCTATTAATTGTAAAGAACATTGTAAACCCCACGTTGTAGTGAGCGATTTCTCCCGCCTGCTTTTTTGCACCTTACGCTGCATGGAGTTCTCCCTCTGATTTGGTGAACAAAGTGCCGGAGGAACTCAGCGGGTCAGGCAGCATCTGCGGAAGGGAATGGATCAGCAATGTTTCTTACCAACCCCTACTGGCCTTCTCCCCTCACTCCCTCAGTCCGAAGAAGGAAGTCTTGACTTGAAATGTCCTCTGTCCATTCCCTCCGCAGATGCTGCCTGACCCGCTGAGTTCCTCCGGCACTTTGTTTCTCTCTGGATTCCTGCATCAGGCAATCCCGTGCGGAGACTTGCTGGTTAACGGGGAAAACTTGGGATATGCGAGGGGTGGCAGAGTGGAGAATTAGACTTTAGAGACAGCACGGAAACAGGCCCTTCGGCCCACTGAGTCCGTGCTGACCAGCAGTCACCTCATGCACTAACACACACACACGCACTCAGGGGAGAAGGCAGGAGAATGGTGTTGAGAGGGAGAGATAGATCAGCCAAGAATGAATGGCGGCGTAGACTAGATGGGCCGAATGGCTAAATTCCACTGCTGCCCGAGCTGCTGACTTACTCCAGCACTTTGTATCTTTGTTTTGTACGTCAGTATCTGCAGTTCCATGTGCCTCCATATTATTTCCTCTCTGGCTATTAAAGTTCCAGGGCTGGGTTTAGAATCTTATATCAGCTGTGACCTTGCATGGAAGTCACTGGTTTAATGCCTCATTTCCCCAGCAGCCAGTGAGCGGGGGCATGGGGAGCGAGGCCATTCATTCAGCGGCTACGGTGCCCTTACTGCGACATTACTGCAAATATTGATCCAGGATTAACGTTTAAACAAGATGCTATTTTTATGGAAAAGTAAAATTGTCACAAATTTTGAGAACGATTTAACAGGAATCTGAGGGGTAACTTTTTCACACAGAGGATGGTGGATGTATGGAACGAGCTGCCAGATTAGGTAGTTGAGGCTGGGACTATCCCATCGTTTAAGACACAGTTAGACAAGTACATGGATAGGACAGGTTTGGAGGGATATGGGCCAAACGTGGGCAGGTGGGGCTAGTGGAGCTGGGACATGTTGACCGGTGTGTGGAAGTTTGGCCGAAGAGCCTGTTCCCGCACTGTATCTCTCTATGACTAGTGTAGATGAGACATGCTGGCCGGTGTGGACATGTTGGGCCGGTGTGGGCTAGATGGGCTGAAGGGCCTGTTCCCGCACTGTATCACTCTGTGACTAGTGTAGCTGGGACATGTTGGGCCGGTGTGGGCTAGATGGGCCGAAGGGCCTGTTCCCGCACTGCGTCACTGTGCCTCTAAAACATTCAATTAATTTAAAACCAAACAGTAATATTCGCCTCAATTATTTTCTGATGTAATTGGCACCAGAGACCGGGGTGGATGTGTGGAGAACTCATCGTCAGATGGGTAAACATAACAGGAGAGGAACTAATGCTCGTGTTACACGACCCGCATCACTAAAACAGTTGTTGAAAGAGGAAGTGCAAAGTTAACTCCTCACATAAGGGTTTTGTTCCTCAGTGTGAAAGCCAGTTTAGTTTAGTTTAGAAATACAGCGCAGAAACAGGCCCTTCGGCCCACCGAGTCCGTGCCGACCAGCGATCCCCGCACACTAACACCACCCTACTCACACTAGGGACAATTTACACATACACCAAGCCAATTAACCTACAAACCCGCACGTCCAGAACAAGGGGTCACAGTCTAAGGATAAGGGGGAATTCCTTTAGGACCGAAATGAGGAAAACATTCTTTACACAGAGAGTGGTGAGTCTCTGGAATTCTCTGCCACAGAAGGTAGTTGAGGCCAGTTCATTGGCTATATTTAAGAGGGCGTTAGATGTGGCACTTGTGGCTAAAGGGATCAGGGGGTATGGAGAGAAGGCAGGTACGGGATACTGAGTTGGATGATCAGCCATGATCACATTGAATGGCGGTGCAGGCTCGAAGGGCCGAATGGCCTACTCCTGCACCTATTTTCTATGTTTCTATGTTTCTATGTCTTTGGAGTGTGGGAGGATCCCGGAGAAAACCCACGCGGTCACGGGGAGAACGTACAAACTCCGTACAGACAGCACCCGTAGTCAGGATCGAACCCAGGTCTCTGGTGCTGGGAGGCAGCAACTCTGCCGCTGCGCCACCGTGCCGTCCAGATAAGACCTGGGTCAGAATGGTTAGGGAAGGCATTCGGCCCGTCGCGTCTGTACTAGCAGGAGTTGAAATATTCCAGCATGTCTCAGTCCCCACAATACCCAGATACTCCTGCACATCTGCAGAACACGGAGGTGGGTCCCGCCTGCACCACACTGCGTCAACCATTTACTGTGCAAGAAAGGTACAGCATGGAATCAGGCCCTTCGCCATGCTGATCCACATTCGCTCTACCGTTTATTATCCTTCCTCATCCACTCCCTACACACCAGCGGCATTTTACAAAGGACAAATAACTTACAAACATGCAAACTCCACATAGATAGCACCCGAGGTTGGGATCGAACCCAGGTCTCTGGTGCTGTGAGGCAGCAGATGCCTCATCCATGCTGGCTAAGATGCCCATGTACCTGTTCAAATGCTGCGATAGTCCCCGCATCAACTAGTTCCTCTGGCAGCTAATCCCAAACACCCACCAGCCTGTGTGTGAAAAAGTTGCCCCTCAGATTCCCAGTAAATCTTTCTCCTCTCACTTTAAACTATCTCTGGTTCTTGATTCCCCTACTCTGGGTGAAAGATTGTCCATTCACCCGATCTATTCCTCTCATGATTTTACACACCTCTATAAGATCATCCCTCATCCTCCTGCACTCCATCGAATAGAGTCCCAGCCTGCCCCAACCTGTCCCTGTAGCTCAGGCCCTCGAGTCCCGGCAACATCCTCGTGAATCTTCTCTGCACTCTTTCCAGCTAAAGTACATCCTCCAGAGAGCGGGGTGACCAAAACTGAACACAATATTCCAAATACAGCCTCACCAGAGAGTTGTGAATCTGTGGAATTCTCTGCCACAGAAGACAGTGGAGGCCAATTCACTGGATGTTTTCAAGAGAGAGTTAGATTTAGCTCTTAGAGCTAATGGCATGAAGGGATATGGGGAGAAGGCAGGAACGGGGTCTTGAATGTGGATGATCAGACATGATCATATTGAATGGCGGTGCTGGCTCGAAGGGCTGAATGGCCTCCTCTTGCACAATAGCCAATAGAGAATAGATGCAGGAATAGGCCATTTGGCCCCTCGAGCCAGCACTGCCATTCAATGTGATCACGGCTGATCATCCCCAATCAGTACCTCGTTCCTGCCTTCTCCCCATATCCCCTGACTCCGCTATCTTTAAGAGCCCTATCTAGCTCTCTCTTGAAAGCATCCAGAGAACCTGCCTCCACCACCCTCTGAGGCAGAGAATTCCACAGACTCACAACTCTCTGTGAGAAAAAGTGTTTCCTCGTCTCCGTTCTAAATGGCTTACTCCTTATTCTTAAACTGTGGCCCCTGGTTCTGGACTCCCCCAACATGGGGAACATGTTTCCTGCCTCCAGCGTGTCCAAACCCTTACCAATCTCATGTTTCAATGAGATCCCGGACAATGGCTGCAACTGGCTGGCTTCCAACTACACAGATCGGACCGCCATGCGGAGGCAGCAGGGAAATCAAGAGGTGGTGGAATAGGCACCAAGTCGAAGTCCTCGTACGTTTACATACTTGGTTAATAAATGTATTCTGATTCTGTCCAGAGATTGGAAATGTCTTCAGAAGACGTTCCCCGCACAAGTGATGAGATTGTTGAGGGTTAATCACAGCTCCGTCCTTTGTTTAATAGAAACATTGAATATTTACACTACGCATAGACAAATAGACCAGGAAACACCGGCAGAGAAATGGAATTAAAAGGCCGACACCTTCAGCAGCAGGAGCAGAAAGATGGGCGGGTGAAAACGGACTCATGTCTTGAAGTGGTTGCAGGAAGCAGAGAGAGATATGTTCACTGTGGGGGAGACTGGATAGATGTGTAGAAAACTATGCATTGGGCAGAGACATGGCAGACAGTCAGAACCTTTCGCCCAGGATGGAAAAAGATAAACACTAGAGAACATTAAGGTGAGAAGGACAAATGTAAAGGAGAAGTGTGGTTTTATGCGAGACCCGAGACTGCGAGCTCTTGATGGAAGTCCACAGGCCGCGTTTGGAGCGAGGGTTCGGCTCCGATGTAAGTCCGCGCCCCGCGGTGGGGCCCAAGGTCAGTCCAAGGAGGCCTCCAGCTCCATCGATGGTCGGCCGCAGAGCAACCGGAGAATGCGATCCGGAAATTAATCGCAGCTCCGGCAATGAAAGAAACTGAAGAAATGTTTCCCCCGACCCCTAAACCCCTCCACCCCCCCCCACATAAAACAAACCGGAAACATTACACAAATGTTTAACACACACTAAAAATAAAAAAATACGGTAAAAAAAAACAGACTGTTGGCGGGGCCGCCAATCATGTGGGGCCCCTGGTGATCTCTAAATGATGTCATTATGTTCGGCACAGACATGGTGGGCCGAAGGGCCTGTTCTTGTGCTGCACCGTTCTATCTTCTATGTTCTAGATTAAATGTTTAAGAATTGTGGCAGTGGTTTTAGGAATTCCTCTGCACCTCTCAATGACCTCCCATTTCTTGCACCTCTTCACACTCGTGGGGATTAAACTCTACAACCAATTTTCCGTCTAACAGACCAGATCTACCCTTGGACACAAGGAACTGCAGGTGTTGGAATCTCCAGTAAAAGACAAAGTGCTGGATGAACTCAGCAGGTCAGGCAGCATCTGTGGAGGGAATGCACAGATGATGTTTCAGGTTGAGACCCTTTTTCAGACTCAGACCATTAGATCTACAACCTTCTCATCCTTAGCCACACTAAGTCGTATCATCATCGGCAAAGTCATAACATCATCGGCAAAGTCATATCATCATTGGCAAAGTCATATCATCATCAGCAAACAATGGCCCGCACGTCGACCAAATTAGTAACATCACAAACAGCAGAATAATTACTGAACTCAGTTACACCCCACTGGTCATAAAAAGTGTGTTTTCCCCCCAAACTCTTCCAGTTTGATAACACACAGTTGTGTAGACAGATAATTCACCAGTTTACACCTCGACACCACATCCTTTACCCAACAGAGTCAGGGCTGCGTGAAGCTTCATAACATCAGCACAGACATTGTTTAAACAACGCTCATGTGATATTAGTTTATCTAAAAATAAACCACTTGCTCTGTTCCTGTTTTAATCTGCAAACAATCGCCCGTAGAATCAGTTCACAAGTGACAGGAGCAGAATTGGCCATTCGGCCCATCAAGTTTACTCCACCATTCAATCACGGCTGATCTATCTCTCCCTCCTAACCCCATTCTCCTGCCTTCTCCCCATAACCCCTGACACCCGTACTAACCAACGATCTGTTCATCTCCACAGTAAAAATATCCAGACTTGGCCTCCACAGCCTTCTGTGGCAATAAATTCCACAGATTCACCACCCTATGAAGGAGAGGGTGAGAGAGAGAGAGAGAGAGAGAGAGAGAGAGAGAGAGAGAGAGAGAGAGAAAACGAGAGAGAGAAAACGAGAGAGAGAAAACGAGAGAGAGAAAACGAGAGAGAGAGAGAGAGAGAGAGAGAGAGAGAGAGAGAGAGAGAGAGAGAACGAGAGTTTGGGGCAGGTGTCAGCTGATGTGACTCCAGCAGCTGAACAGGTAAAACCACTTTAGAAACTACCTCTGATGCAGTAAAGTGAACTTTGGTTAAATATTTCAAGGAATCAAGAGCTCCGGTAGTTTGTTCACTTTAGTTTATGGTCACGTGTAACGTGGTCCACTGGAACGCTGCTTGTTGCGTGCTGACCACTCACCAGAAAACCAATGTGATTACAATCAAGCTGCCCCGTGTAGATACAGGATAAAGGGAATAACGTCCGATTAAAGAGTCCGTGGGTCACCAATGAGGTAGATAGTAGTTCAGGACCGCTCTCTAGTTGTGGTAGGATGGTTCAGTTGCCTGATAACAGCCGGGAAGAAACTGTCCCTGAATCTGGAGGTGTGCGTGTGTTTTTACACTTCTGTACCTCTTGCCCGGTGGGAGAGGGGAGAAGAGGGAGTGGGCATTGGTCAGCGCGGACTCGGTTGGGGGGGGGGACAAATTTTGAAGGGTTGTTGAGGGCAATTTTTTGTTTATTTTGTGGGAGGATATTTAATTTTACTTTTTCACACAGAGGGTGGTGGGAGCCTGGAACTGGCTGCTGGGGGGGGGTGGAGGCAGATATGACAGTGGGGTTTAAGAGGCTTGTGGACATGCAGGGAATGGAGGGATACGGATCGCGTGTAGGCAGAGGAGATTAGCTAAACATCATCATGTTCGGCACAGACATTGTGGGCCGAAGGGCCTGTTCCTGTACTGTTCTGTGTTCTATAGTTCTGCACATTGTATCCTAAATGCAAAGTCCATCTATCTGTATTAGATCATAAGACAACGGAGCAGAATTAGGCCATTCGGCCCATCAAGTCTACTCTGCCATTCAATCATGGCTGATCTCCAATCCCATTCTCCTGCCTTCTCCCCACAACCTCTGACATCCGCACTAATCAAGAATCTATCCATCTGGCCTTAAATATATCCTCTGATGTCTGTGGCAAAGAAATCCACAGATTCACCTCCCTCTGCCTAAAGAAATTGCTCCTCATCTCCTTCCGAAAGGTATGTCCTTTAATTCTGAGGCTGTGCCCTCTGGTCCTAGACTCTCCCACCTGTGGGAACATCCTCTCTGTCCGGGCCTTGGTTCCAGGACATGACAAGTTTGGCCAAGTTAAGTCTGAACCAGATAAGTTTGATGGTCGCACCAATCACTGACTCGAAGTAGAGTTACGTCTAAATAGGTTTATTGTGGCATGAGATTAAATACAAAAATTGTAAAATGCAGCTGAAAATATTAAAGCGTGGTCGACACAAAGTGCTGGCGTAACTCAGCGGGTGAGGCAGCATCTGTGGAGAGAAGGGTCTCGACCTGAAACGTCACCCATTCCTTCTCTCTATAGATGCTGCCTGTTCCACTGAGTTACTCCAGCACTTTGTATCCACCTTTGATTTTATCCAGCATCTGCAGTTCTTTCTCAAACATCAATGTCTGTGTAGCTTAAATTCCTGACATTATATAAACAAGGCATAATTAATTAAAAACAAGATTGTCAATAATTAAAATTCTCTGAAGGGCCTTCTATCAAAAATCACTTTATTTTCCCCATTGTTTCCTGCCCAGCCGAATATTTCCAGAATGTTCAGCTATTATTTTCAGAGATATCCTTTGGGCCAGATTGTTATTGGGCAGAAGATGTCTTGGACGCCGGGGCAGCTGCCTGTAGCAACTGACCAGCGAGACCCTTCAGGCAGTGACAGGGCAAGGTTGGCTGCCCACGGGGGCAGTGTCACTGGGGACAAGGGACAGAGGCACAGATGGCTCCCTTGTGCAAACACCTAGAAGTCAACCGCTCAAAGCCAGCACGGTTATAGCCCTGTCCCAAGGTACGAGTTCATTCCGAGAGTTCTCCCGAGTTTGCCCCGATTCGAACTTGGAGATTCACGGTAATGGCCGCTCGTTGGTACTCGGGGCTCTCGTGGACATTTTTCAACAATCTTCACGAGCCTCCCCGAGTACCTGCCGTTAGCGCTAAGAGACATCCCCGAGCTCCGACGTACCCGCTACGTTCGTTCTCCGTGCTTACCACAAGTTTGATTTTTTTAAACTCGGGAGAGCTCTTGGAATGAACTCGTACAGTGGGACAGTCGGCAAGTGATGAACACTTGACTGCAGTAATCAAATCCATCCATGGTCATTGACACCGGCCCGTTTTGGTCAGGTTAGACAAGTTGCCTCTGATCCCAGCTGGAGGTGGCAGTGGTCACCATGGCTTCGACAGCATGGCAGTGGAATAGATATTATCCATTCTGGGCAGGGTCGCCGAATGGCCTGAACGTTGGTGGAACCCGCCTGAAGTCGGTGAAAGACCTGGCAGTCCCACCCCCAGAGACTTGGCTGTTACTCTTTCAGAAGACCCAGTTTCTTGAGGGCATCCTTGTGGTCTTTGGTGCTGGGTTTCTGCGGCACTGATTGCACGTTGAGCCCCTTGGGCGGTGAGCGGTGAGGTTTGGCAGAGATGTGGTGAATCTTGGGGAAAAACCTCCCGGCTGGTTTCTCAGGCGACGTTCCCTCCAAGGCATTGCCGAGCCTGGCCGAGAGGTCGGCCTCCGAGCAGACGGACATGGGCCGCGGTTTGGGCAGTTTGTGTGGGCCGGGGGCAGCAGTGACCGTGGCGGTACGGGGGTGACCGGGGTAGGCCGGCGGCTGGCTGTTGTCACCGGATGTGCCAAAGCGTTTCAGGCTGCTGGCCTTGCTGGGGCCCAGCACCCACGGGGTGAGGCTACTGTTCCTCGGGAGGCCATCGCCTACGTTCACAGATCTCTTCACGTTCGGCAAAGTCTTGCTGGTGCCCGCGGCCAGCGCGGTGTTGGTGGAGCGGGCGGAGGGGAAACTCGTGTCACCAGGGGTACTGAACCTCTTTAGACTGGCAGACGTTGAGGCTGGATGCTGCCAGTGAAGCCTGCTGGCATTGCCCGCACCAACGTTGGCGGTGGAATGGTTGGCGTCAGAACCAGAGCCCACACTCAGACCTCTGGGGTCAGGATGTTTGTTCAGCTCAATGTCCGCCCCTGGGTGACCAGTGATCTTCTCATCGCCTGCTGGCCCCCGCGACCCACCGGGAACTTTCACCGACTCCGGTCGGTTCCTCCTCAGTCCGTCAGTCTCGGACAGCAATCCCAGCTTGGCCAGGGCTTGTTGACGTACGTGCTGAGCCTCTACCTCAGTGCTGCCGTCCTTCGAGTGGCCATTCCCTCTCCCACCGTCCTGGGACACCTTGTAGATGCTCTGTGGATGGGGACCGTTGCTCTGGTGGTAGCTCCTCAGCACGATGTTTTGGGGGAGCCGCCCTGGTTTGGGCGCAGTGGGGGGCCCGTGCTTCCCCCGCTCGTCCCTGGCCCCCGACGAGGGGTGGGCGGGTGTGGTGAGGGACCGCCGTCTCCCCTCCCCCGCACTGGACTCCAGGCGGCCACTCTCCCCACCACCCCTCCAACCGGACTTGGGGAGAGTATTGGATCCAGATTTGGACTCGAGCACATTGGCGGGCGTAGTACCAGGGGCAGACGGGCCGAGTGGCAAGACTGCTCGTGGGATTTTTCCAGCACGTTCTGTTTGTGAACAAACATGATCGTTAGAAATGGTCCAGTAAGCACAACTCATTAAACCAGCAGCCAGTACTAAGATCACGGCCATTATAGACTTGCGGGCATTCGCTTTAACTTCCCACTATTATGGTTTATGTATTTGTCTTTTTTTAATATACTGAACTTTTGGGCGTTTATTATGGTGTTTACAGAGCACTATTGCCATATATTTGTTGTGCTGCTGGAGGTAAGGATTTCATTGTTTCCTTTCAGGTTATACAACAAGAAAAACCTTCTGGACTTGACTCATAGACAATAGGTGCAGGAGTAGGCCACCGCCATTCAATGTGACTCCTCAAAGTACAGCCCACGAGAAGCATTTTAGAATCATAGTCGTTAACCGTAAATGCTTGAACAGAGACGGAGGAAGCTGCAGACGCTGAAATCTAGAGCAAAACACAAAGTGCTGGAGGAACTCAGCGGGCCAGGCAGCATCTATGGAGGGGAACGGCCAGACAATGTTTTTGGGCGGGACGCTACTCCAGACTGATGGGGGGGGGTGAAAGATGGAAAGGATAGGTGGGGGTGGGACAAACCCTGGTGGGGAGTGATAGGTGGATACAGGTGAAGGGGATGGGGGTTAGACTAAGTGACAAGCTGGAGGTTAAATGGTGTCAGATAAAAGGGAAGAATGAAATGTAGATGCCAGAGAGGGATGGGATGTTAAATTCATGCACAAGGCTGGTTGACAAACCGTTCGATGAAGACATTAGTCACTTGTGCTCGGGGCTGGGGAAGATGCTCAAATTATGCTGGAGGCGGACACACCACTAGCCATCACTTTGTTTTCGTTCAGTTTAGGGACACAGCGCGTAAACAGGCCCTTCGGCCCATCGAGTCCGCGCCGACCTGCGATCCCCGCACACTCACGCTGTCCTGCACATGCTTAGGTCACTTACACCAAGACAATTAACCTGCAAACCTGCACGTCTTTAGAGTGTGGGAGGAAACCCAGGCAGGTCACGGGGAGAGCGTGCAAACGCCGTACAGACAGCGCCCGTAGTCGGGATGGAACCCGGGTCTCTGGCGCTGTGAGGCAGCAGCTCTACCCGCTGCACCACCGTGCCGCCCAACTTTATATGGAGGAGGCGTGCAGTTCCCTGGGCCCAGTGGCTGATCACACCAGGAGTTCACAGCCTGGGGGTGTCTACAGCAGGAGGAGCCAGTGATGATCCATCAACAAGCCTGGGCCTTGTCTGTGATGGACGCCATCCCGACACCTCAATAAGTTCAACAATGTTTTGTTTTCGGGCCATGTGACATGGAAGTTTATCATTTCTGTAGACCGGCACCTATTGTTTATAGAAGACGCCCTGCCCAGAGGTTCAAGAGATCACAAACACGGGGATGTAATGCTGAGGCTCAGGGCGCTGGTCGGGCCGCATTTGAAATATTGTGAGCAGTTTTAGGACCCATATCTGAGGAAGGATGTGCCAGCTCTGGAGAGGGTGCAGAGGAGGTTTACAAGAACGATCCCAGGAATGAGTGGGTTAGTATATGATGAGCTTTTGTTGCCACTGGCCCCGGACTCGCTGGAGTTTAGAAGAATGAGGGGGGGACTTCATTCAAACTTACAGAATAGTGAAAGGCCCGGATAGAGTGGATGTGGAGAGGATGTTTCCACTAGTGGGAGAGTCTAGGACTAGCGGTCACGGCCTCAGAATTAAAGGACGTTCCTTTAGGAAGGAAATGAGGATTTAGTCAGAGGGTGGTGAATCTGTGGAATTCTTTGCCACAGAAGGCTCTGGAGGCCACATGTCAGTGGATATTATAAGGCAGAGATAGATAGATTCTTGATTAGTGCGGGTGTCAGAGGTTATGGGGAGAAGGCAGGAAAATGGGGTTAGGAGGGAGAGATAGATCGGCCATGATTGAATGGCGGAGTAGACTCGATGGGCCGAATGGTCTAATTCTGCTCCTATCACTTATGAACTAAACACAAACTAGTTTTCTCCACATACCAGATGCCAGACTTTTAACTCGTGGGAAGAACAGCTTCATCATCTTACCCATCTTAACCATACCCAAGTGAATCATCTCACCTGCTACTTGAGAAGGAAGGCTTTCCGGGTAAGGTTGGGGCACCTTCTGACTCCCATTTCTAGTCAACACAGTTTCAGTTTGTTCCAATTCTTCAATATTCAAAGAGTCGATAGTTTCTTCAAGGAACTTCAGGCATTCTCTCTCTTCCTCCGAGAGGTAGTCCCAAACCTCATCGCTCTGTGGAAAGGAATCGCAAATCTTTAGCTCATTGGTCTGGGCTGGAGAAATCAACAACTCACCAGAATGGGCGAACACCAAGGAACAAAGCCAAGCCGTTCATCTACTCCGCCATTCAATCACGGCTGAAGATCGACACAAAGGGCTGAGTAACTCAACGGGTCAGACAGCATCGCTGACGGACATGGACAAGTGACATCACAGGCTGGGACCCTTCTTCTAAACGGCAGGTTAGGGATGAATGGTGGCCCGGAGGAGGGTCTCGACCCGACATGTCACCCATTTCTTCTCTCCAGAAAAGCTGCCTGTCCCGCTGAGTTACTCCAGCATTCTGTGACTATCTTTGCTTTTTATTGTACCTTAATACATGTGACCATAAACTATACCAGGGGGTCACAGTATAAAACTGGCCAATCCCAGTCCCGCAGACGTTGTACAGAAAGCTCTCCAGAGATGATTTCAGGACTCGAGGGCCTGAGCTACAGGGAGAGGTTGGGCTGGCTAGGAGTCTATTCAGAACGCAGAAGAACGGGGGGGGGGGGGGGGGGGGGGGGGGATTTTATCGAGAAGACAGCACGTTTCACTACTGGTCACCCTGGTTCAAATTGAAAGGCTGCAGAGACGGTTCACGAGGATGTTTCCAGGGCCGGAGGGCCTGAGCTAGAGCGCGAGGTTAGGCCGTCGAGGACTATTGCTTGGAGCACAGGAGCATGAGGGGTGATCTTATAGAGGTGTATCAAATCACGAGAGGAATAGATCAGGCAGTCTCTTGCCCAGAGTAGGGGAATCAATAACCAGAGAACATAGGTTTAAGGTGAAGGGGGGGGGGGAGAAGGTTTAATAACTTTTTTTTTACACAAAGGGTGGTGGGTGTAAGGAACAAGCTGACAGAGGAGGTGGTTGAGGGAGATACCATCGCAACGATTAGGAAACAAACAGACAAGTTTAGAGGGATACGGGCCAAACGCTGCCGGGTGGAATTAGTGTAGATGGGGCATGTCGATGTCCCTTCAGCCCAGGGTCACCCTGGACATCTCCGGCCACCCCTGGACAGGGATGGGACACTCGGGAGGGGACGGGACGGTCAAGTAGCAATTCAACAGCGCTTGCAGCACCGGAGACCCGGGTTCAATCCTGACTATGGATGAAACGCAGGTCTGTATACGCGCAGCAGCTCAGCTGGAGAGACTGTTTATCGTGAGTGACCTTTGACAAATCCCATGATTCCTTGCATTTTTGGAATACCGAACTTGTTTATTCAGAGTAAACATTGTAACAAGCCTGAGTGATATCCATGCTTACACAGATATAAAGGTGCAGTCTGCTGCACCACTTCACCGGGCTCCCGACCATCACCAAACCCTAGACACAGCAAAAACCCTTTCACCTGCTCCTTAAAACCCTGACCTCTGCCATTTTATTGCCCTCCATTCACTGCCATAAAGAAATTAAAGTCTCTCCCACACAATGGGTGGAAGTTGGTGCTCAGTTGACGGACTGTTTACGTTTACAGATCGCCAGCTCTAACTAATGTGTAAAAAGATACAGAGTGCTGGAGTAACTCAGCGGGTCAGGCAGCATCTGTGGAGAACATGGATAGGTGACGTTTCACAGAGTGCTGGAGTAACTCAGCGGGTCAGGCAGCATCTGTGGAGAACATGGATAGGTGACCTTGGGTTGGGACCATTCTTCCTTTGTGCGAATCCACCCTATCTCTGACGTGCACATTAGCAAATCCCACTGCTCTGATTTAACGGAGTAATTTGCAAACTGAACACAGGTTTAAAGTACAAGAGTAATTAACTTTAGTGATGCTTGGACAGGACTGGAGAGGGAGTGATCTTGCCTTTAGATAGTTGCATGAGAGAGAAGAGTGAGTGCAGAATGTAACAGAGGCTTAGAGTGGATGTGGAGAGGATGTTTCCACAAGTGGGAGAGTCTAGGACCAGAGGACACAGCCTCGGAATAAAAGGACATACCTTTGGAAAGGAGACGAGGAGGAATATATTTTGCCGGAGGGTGGGGAATCTTCCCACATCAGACGGCTGATGAACTAAAGTCAATGAATATTTTTAAGGTGGAGATTGACAAATTCTTGATTAGTGCGGGTGTCAGGGGTTATGGGGAGAAGGCAGGAGAACGGAGCTAGGAGGGAGAGATAGATCAGCCATGATTGAAGTAGACTAGATGGGCTGAATGGCCTAATTCTGCAGAGTGGTTGCAGTTCCTCCAGTAAGAGGTCGTCCCATCTCTCGAGAGCTTTCTCGGCAACATCAGAGCATCTGCAGACACTGGGGTTGGTCATTTTCCACCTATTGCAGGGCGGCACGGTGGTGCAGCAGGTAGAGCTGCTGCCTCACAGCGCCGGAGACCTGGGTTTGATCCCGACTACGGGTGCTGCCTGTTTGTTCTCCCGTGACCTGTGTGGGTTTTCTTCGAGAACTTTGGTTTCCTCTCACACTCCAAAGACGTGCAGGTTTGTAGGTTAATTGGCTTGGTATAAATGTAAATTGTCCCTAGTGTGTTAGTGTGCAGGGGGTCGCTGGTCGGCGCGGACTCGGTGGGCCGAACGGCCTGTTTCCACGCTGTATCTCCGAACTAAACAAAACCATTCCCGACTAACATAGAAATTAGGTGCAGGAGTAGAGGCCATTCGGCCCTTCGAGCCTGCACCGCCATTCAATATGATCATGGCTGATCATCCAACTCGGTATCCCGTATTTGCCTTTTCTCCATACCCTCTGATCCCCTTTAGCCACAAGGGCCACATCTAACTCCCTCTTAAATATAGCCAATGAACTGGCCTCAACTACCTTCTGTGGCAGAGAATTCCAGAGACCCACCACTCTGTGTGAAAAAAGTCCTTCTCATCTCATCTCGGTCCTAAAGGATTTCCCCCTTATCCTTAAGCTGTGACCCCTTGTCCTGGACCTCCCCAACATCGGGAACAATCTTCCTGCATCTAGCCTGTCCAACCCCTTAAGAATTTTGTAAGTTTCTATAAGATCCCCTCTCAACCTCCTAAATTCTAGAGAGTATAAACAGAGTCTATCCAGTCTTTCTTCATAAGACAGTCCTGACATCCCAGGAATCAGTCTGGTGAACCTTCTCTGCACTCCCTCTATGGCAATAATGTCCTTCCTCAGATTTGGAGACCAGAACTGTACGCAATACTCCAGGTGTGGCCTCACCAAGACCCTGTACAACTGCAGTAGAACCTCCCTGCTACTGTATTCAAATCCTTTTGCTATGAATGCTAACATACCATTCGCTTTCTTCACTGCCTGCTTACCTGCATGCCTACTTTCAATGACTGGTGTACCATGACACCCAGGTCGCGCTGCATCTCCCCTTTTCCTAATCGGCCACCATTTAGATAATAGTCTGCTTTCCTGTTTTTGCCACCAAAGTGGATAACCTCACATTTATCCACATTATACTGCATCTGCCAAACATTTGCCCACTCACCCAGCCTATCCAAGTCACCTTGCAGTCTCCTAGCATCCTCCTCACAGCTAACACTGCCCCCCAACTTAGTGTCACTCGCAAACTTGGAGATATTGCCTTCAATTCCCTCATCCAGATCATTTATGTATATTGTAAATAGCTGGGGTCCCAGCACTGAGCCCTGCGGTACCCCACTAGTCACTGCCTGCCATTGTGAAAAGGACCCGTTTACTCCTACTCTTTGCTTCCTGTTTGCCAGCCAGTTCTCTATCCACATCAATACTGAACCCCCAATGCCGTATGCTTTAAGTTTGTATACTAATCTCTTATGTGGGACCTTGTCGAAAGCCTTCTGGAAGTCCAGATACACCACATCCACTGGTTCTCTCCTATCCACGCTACTAGTTACATCCTCGAAAAATTCCACAAGATTCGTCAGACATGATTTACCTTTCGTAAATCCATGCTGACTTTGTCCAATGATTTCACCACTTTCCAAATGTGCTGCTATCCCATCTTTAATAACTGACTCTAGCAGTTTCCCCACCACCGATGTTAGACAAACTGGTCTGTAATTCCCCGTTTTCTCTCTCCCCCCCTTCTTAAAAAGAGGGGTTACGTTTGCTACCCACCAATCCTCAGGAACTACTCCAGAATCTAAAGAGTTTTGAAAGATTATCACTAATGCATCCACTATTTCCGGAGCTACTTCCTTAAGTACTCTGGGATGCAGCCTATCTGGCCCTGGGGATTTATCGGCCTTTAATCCATTCAATTTACCCAACACCACTTCCCGACTGACCTGGATTTCACTCAATTCACTCAAGTTTAAATCCTCCCCGACAGCACTAGCAAACACTCCCCCAAGGACATTGGTTCCATTCCAGCCCAGGTGCAGACCGTCCTGTTTGTAATGGCCCCATCTCCCCCAGAAATAGGTCCAGTGCCCTAAAAATGTGAATCCCTCCCCCTTGCACCATTTTTCAAGCCACGTATTCATCTGCAATATCCTCCTATTTCTACTCTGACTGGCCCGTAGTACTGGTAATAATCCAGAGATTATTACCTTTGAGGTCCTACTTTTAAGTTTATCTCCTACAGGAGCCCATGAACTGCAGGTTCAAGAACAGCCTCGACCCATCAACCACCAAGTTATGAAACCACATTACACAAGCCAACCTGACCACCAAGCCACTATGATGCTTTCAGCACTAATTTGCTCCAGCGCACTCACTCATAACAACTGATCATTTATTGCATACTTATTGTTGTTGCCATAAAGTCATAAGGGATAGGAGCAGAATGAGGCCATTCAACCCATCATGGCTGATCTATCTCTCCCTCCTAACCCCATTCTCCTGCCTTCTCCCCATAACCCCTGATACCCGTACTAATCAACAATCTATCTACCTCTGCCTTAAAAATATCTATTGACTTGTCCTCCACAGCCGTCTGTGGCAGACTTCCACAGATTCGCCACCATCTGACTAAAGAAATTTCTCCTCATCTCCTTCCTAAAAGAACATCCTTTAATTCTGAGGCTGTGACCTCTGGTCCTAGAGTGTCCCTACCAGTGGAAACATCCTCTCCACATCCACTCTATCCAGGCCTTTCACTATTCTGTACGTTTCAATGAAGTCCCCCCCTCATCCTACTAAACTCCAGTGAGTACAGGCCCAGTGCTGACAAATGCTCATCGTAGGTTAACCAGCTCATTCCTGGCTTGTCCTTGCATCTAACATGCGTGCAAAGCTTCAGCAAGAACGAATATCATTGTTGCGATTCATATCCATGCAAATGGTAATCAAACACTCTTGAATCTTGAATTCTGGCTTCATCTATCTCCGCAGCCAAGGAAATAGCATCAACAGCAACAAATCCTCAATTTAAAATCTTCAGTCTTACTATCCGTCAACAAACACTTGAAGAAACGGCAGCCTCACCGGCAAGTTTGCTCAGCGACGCCTCGTTTGGAAAACACTGTCTAACTTTGATGTAGCAAGTAGCTGGGTAATGGGACCTCTCCCAATGAAAGTTACTACCATCAACCTTGATCATATTGAATGGCGGTGCTGGCTCGAAGGGCCAAATGGCCTACTCCCGCACCTATTGTCTATTGTCTAATTGCTATTGTTAATTAGTCCAGATATACAGAGACAGTGTTGAAATGTATGTCAACAGGAGAGCCTGACTCATAACAAGCCCATGTCTTAACAGGTATTTAAAGAATGTTTACGTAGTTAGAAACTATTTACCCAAAGTAACAATCTAAATCTCAGCTCCAGGCCAGTGATCTAAAAACGAGGAACTGCACGACAATGTGTTGGAGTAACTGTGGTGAGTTAATGACTAACTCAGTAACATGGACAAGTGATGTTTGGGTCTTGACCCTTCATCAAACGATGGTTCTGAAGGTAGTTTCTGAAGTAGGTCCCGACCCGAACATCACCTATCCATGTTCTCCACAGATGCTGCCTGACCCGCTGAGTTACTCCAGTACTCTGTGAAACGTCACCTATCCATGTTCTCCACAGATGCTGCCTGACCCGCTGAGTTACTCCAGCACTCTTTGTCACATTTCATTTCAAACTCATGACTGGAAAGTACTCAGGAGTGAAAAGCCAAAGGTGCCGGAGGAACTCTGGGCGTTTCTGGTTTTGCCCATCCCACCACCTGCAGGATAAACAATTTGTAAGCTATTACTCTGCACAGAACAATGCAAAAGCCGATTGACAGCCTATCCCCACCCAAGTTTCAAAATGGAAACCACAATATCAATACACGGCAACACTAGGCTAAACTATCCAGCCCAGAGTGTGGGACAGCAGATGCAGAGTGCTGGAGTAAATCAGCGGGTCAGGCAGCATCTGTGGAGAATATGGATCGGTGACGTTTCGGGTCGGGACCCTTCTTCAGACTGGGACGACAAGCTGGATATCTCACTGTAGTTTATTGTTATTGAGGGCGGTGAATCTGTGGAATTCTTTGCCACAGACGTCTGTGGAGGCCAAGTCAGTGGATATTTTTAAGGCAGAGATAGATAGATTCTTGATTAGTGCGGGTGTCAGGGGTTATGGGGAGAAGGCAGGAGAATGGGGTTAGGAGGGAGAGATAGATCAGCCGTGATTGAATAGTAGATAGACTTGATGGGCCGAATGGCCTAACTCTGCTCCCATCACGTATGAACTATTGTTAAATACTCCGGGATGCAGGGACGGACTTTGCTCGGAGTGTGGGGTGGACATTGCTGTCTCAGCTCAATCCAACATTGGACACCTTCAGTCAGCCTCTGACGTGCGGCACAGCCCCACTCTGACTGACTAAACCACAGGAGATACCCATGGCATCCGTGACAACACTGGAGAAGCCGGTCCTTCCACATTCTCAGAATAGAAAGTTAAATCGGTGGCAAGAGATCAGCGTTTTCCAAAACAAGACTCCTATTGCGAAACATCTCTAAGCAGCTCGTCTGCACCAGCAGCAGCACTGGCTCACACATCTCCACATCCAGTCCACTCCCTCCTGCTGCCCATTTTACTTCAGACATAGAAGGATAGAAACATGGAAAATAGGTGCAGGAGTAGGCCATTCGGCCCGAGCCAGCACCGCCATTCAATGCGATCATGGCTGATCATCCACAATCAGTACCCCGTTCCTGCCTTCTCCCCATATCCCTCAATTCCATTTGCAGTTGTAATATTTTTACATCAGAAATACATTTACATTTACAGAGGTAATGTGTAGGAAGGAACTGCAGATGTTGGTTTACACTGAAGATAGACACAAAAAGCTGGAGTAACTCAGCGGGACAGGCAGCATCTCTGGAGAGAAGGAATGGGTGATGTTTCGGGTTGAGTCTGAAGGGTCTCGACACAAAGCTCCATCCATTCCTTCTCTAGAGATGCTGCCTGACCCTTTGAGTTACTCCAGCTTTTTGTGACTATTTTGCAGATATAATACTTGTCGTAGTCATGCTCAGTTGACGCAAACATTAACCGAGGTCTTGGGTGGAACCAGAGAGAGGAAGTGAAACCATTAAGTCACTTTCAAAGTGACTTTCTGTGGAGTCTGCATTCATGATCATATACGTCGATTAAAAAATAACAAATGCCACTCTTTGCAGACCAGCGATCGCCCCGTACACTAGCACTATCCTACACACACTAGGGACATTTTTACAATTTTTACTGAAGCCAATTAACCTCCAAGAAGGAACTGCAGATGCTGGTGAAATTGAAGGCAGACACAAAATGCTGGAGTAACTCAGCGGGCGAGGCAACATCTATGGAGAGAAGGAATGGCGAAGTTTCGGGTCGAGTCTGAGAAAGGGCCTCGACCCGAAAACTCGCCAATTCCTTCTCTCCACAGATGCTGCCTCGCCCGCTGAGTTACTCCAGCATTTTGTGTCAACCTACAAACCTGCACGTATTTGGAGTGTGGGAGGAAACCGGAGCACCCGGAGGAAACCCACGCGGTCACGGAGAGACGGTACAAAACTACCTAACCACACCAACATCGTGTCTTTTATATTTCTGCTTTATTCAAATACACAGTAAAATGCCAGTTGAGATTTAACACCCTGGGAAGGTCGACGACAGGTTTTGCAGCGAAACGGAAACAAACCCCACTGCTCGTGTTGCAAATAATGTCACCACTTCCTGTCTGCAAACCAGTCCCATTTCCCTGCTCCCTTGGCACAGCCTTGCAACCCTCCATCTAAACCCCTCGTTCAACCAGCAACTCCTGCCGAGCTCACTTATAAACAAGACCCCAAATCATCTGGTCTGTATAACTTGCTCTCCCCCCCCCCCCCCCCCCCCAAGCTAACGGTCGACAGTTTTCATTGCCATCGATCCTTGTCTGCATATCTTTCATTAATTTGTTCTTCATCTCTCTACATCACCATCAATATCTCTCGGCTCTTTCCCCCGACTCTCAGTCTGAAGAAGGGTCTTGACCCAAAACATCACCTATTCCTTTTCTCCAGCGATGCTGCCTGACCCGCTGAGTTACTCCACCTCTTTGTGTCCATCTTCACACCAAATCATTTGATGTGGTTCACATGTAGAAGCCCAAAATATCGTCTGTCCATTCCACCCCTCCTACCCTCAGATGCTGCCCGACCCTCCGAGCTCCCAGACCACCAGACATCGCTGGGCTGCTCTGATGCCTGGTCCCAGGGCAGAGATGGAGGCAGCCAGGGATGAATGACTGCAGGATGCAGCATCCAACAGCACAGCCGTACAGGAAAGAGACACGGTTTACATTTCAGGGAAATCGAGATTGCAACATAGTTTGCTTAAATACAAAGTTAATAATTAAATTCACCGTAAGCCGTCACTAACCAAATATTGTCCCTACCCATAAAACTAGTTGAAAGCAGAAAAGTGAAATACTTCAGGGCAGTGAAAGACAATGACTTCAGCACAGGAGCAGCCACATGCCATTTAGTCAGCAAGCACTCCGAACTTTATTCAGTAAAGTAAAGTTCATAACATCCCATAATGACTTTGAAATAAAGACATGTTGCATCATTACAGTCACATTAGCACCTGTGGTTTGCCACTAACACACATAAAACTTCACCCTTTTAAACTAGTGTCTTTACCAGTGAATTCAAATATCCTTATTCTCTTCATGATTTGCTGTCGAAGGTGACGTTTCTGGCACCAACTACACATTTCTCTTTAGTTCACCCCCACATTTAATTTGCAAAACTGCCGCCCTTATAGACACACAAATGCTGGAGTAACTCAGCGGGACAGGCAGCATCTCTGGAGAGAAGGAACGGGTGACGTTTCGCATTGAGACCCTTCTTCAGACTCGACCCTAAACGTCAACCATTCCTTCTCTTGGAGGGGAGGATGCTCCTCAAGCTGTGGACAATACAGCTCACCCCCTCCATGACACACTGGTCAACCTGAGGAGCTCCTTCAGCAACAGACTGGTCCCACCAAGATGCAGCACAGAACGCCACAGGAGATCCTTCTTCCCTGAGGCTGTCAAACTGTACAACTCCTCCCCCTTCTGTCGTGGGGTAGACTGACTCCTCTTGCCCCCTCCCCCCCCAACCCTAATCTTTGCACAGCCCCAATCCTTTCCACTCATCACTTTAATTTCATTTTTCATGTATCTGGTCCGTTATGACTGTTGACAGATCAATTTCCTTCCTGTGATAAATAAAGTTCCATTGTGTTATATTTTGTGTCCATCTTCGGTGTAAACCAGCATAAGTATTTTGTGTCTAAATACACAGACCTTTCTGTCCTGGGCCTCCTCCATTGTCAGAGTGAGGCTAAACGCAAATTGGAGGAACAGCACCTCATATTTCGCTTGGGCAGCTTACACCCCAGCGGTATGAACATTGACTTATCTAACTTCAGGTAGCCCCGGCATTCCCTCTCTCTCTATCCCTCCCCCACCCAAGTCGCACCAGCTTCTCGTTCTCACCCAACAAACAGCGAACAACGGCCAGTTTCCTTTATCATCGATACTTTTTTGCATCTTTCATTCATTGTTCTTTATCTCTCCACATCACCGTCTATATCTCTCGTTTCCCTGATCCCTAACCAGACTGGAGAAGGGTCTCGACCCGAAACGTCACCCACTCCTTCTCTCCAGAGACGCTGCCTGTCCCGCTGAGTTACTCCCTGCCTCATGTGAGGAACACTTACATGACCAGAGACGCGGCTGGCTTCACTGGTGTAGCTGCCGACACTGGCGACGGAGTCCATGAGTGCTGCTCCGATGCACAGGAAACCTAGGGCATTGCTCTAGGAACTTGGTGCCAAGTCGGGTCGAAGCACGAGCATCAGGATCAACCAAACACTCCAACGGCACCTGTAAATTACAAAAACCATTAACAAACAGGAACCCAGATTCTATAAATCATTTTAAAAGTATTACATTCGGTCACAACGCTCAATAAATTATTGAAACAGTTTCCCGCAAATGTAAATTGGCATTTTTGAGCTGTCTTCACACAAATCCACACGGCAACGACACCTTCTTGCTGAGTGTGGGATCATCATCAGGTCACAAGTGATGGGAGTAGAATTAGGCCAATCAGCCCATCGAGCCTACTCCGCCATTCATTCATTGCTGATCTATCTCTCCCTCCTAACCCCATTTTCCTGCCTTCTCCCCATATCCCCCGACACCCGCACTAATCAAGAATCTATCTATCTCTGCCTTAATATATCCACTGAATCTGCCTCCACAGCCGTCTGTGGCAAAGAATTCCACAGATTCACCATGTGTATTATCTTCAGTAACATCGAGAGTTACAACACCATCAACGTGAGATCTGGTTGCATTAACAAGTGAATCAGTGAGGGAACCTGAGTGAGCAGGGTGCACAACCAACCAACAACCCACCTGGAGGAATGCAAAACAAACAGCTCCAGGAGCAAGGATAGACAGACACAGAGTGCTGGAGTAACTCAGCGGGTCAGGCAGCATCTGTGGAGAACATGGATAGGTGACGTTTCAGGGCAGGTCCCTTCTTCAGGATCCAGGGCTCCATGAATGGACTGCATGGAAAGGCTGGGATTTACATCCCAAGCCTAGATGGACAAGCAGTCATATGGACCATTGTGAAAGATATTAAAATTGGGAGATGTCGCTAGGCCAGGTCAACGACCCCTGCAACACCAACCCAGTGTTGCCACCAGGACAACGGCCAATCTCAAGGCCAAGATAAGACTCTGCACTTTCAAGCACTTTGAAACTTCACGGACATGTACCAGAAACGTGGCGACTCGTTGCGTGCCGACTTGGTGAAGTACACTATTCATACACTACGGTCATTGCACATGCACCGATCATTGAATTGAATCTATGATTGTGCTTATACATTGAATGACTTTAACGGATTGTACGCAAGAATTTCACTGTACCCGTGACAAAGTCAATCATTGAATCTATTGAGATCCCAATATTTATTTTATTCTCCTGACACTTTGATAGTTTTATACTCGATGAACTGCACCAGGTTTTTATTCCAGATTTTATTAACAGAATGTAGATTCCCAGTGGCTGTGATGGGAAGATGTGAACACACCTCCTACCAGAACCTGCAACAGCTCTGTGATTTACATCACACATTCAAACTCCTCAACAACTTAAAAACTACACGATACATTCTGCACAGACGCAGAGACGAGGAGCGGTAACAAGAAAGTTCACAGAGTAAGACTGAAGGAAATAATCTATCTGGGGCTGTGGTGTCAGTTTGCAGTGGATGAGAGAGTGGGATATCATGGAACTAGTGAACGATGGTGTGTGTGTGGGCTCGATGGGCCAAAGGGCCTCCTCCCCCTCCCCCGTTGGATTTATCATTGACTCGCGTATCAAGTCACTGAAATATTCGCGGCATGGCGACGTGTGACGGCCGGTGTTTTTTCAAGTGTTGCAACATTTTTTTCTCGCTGCTGTTCAAAATGTTCAAAATCTTTTGGCGACACTGATATGACGCCAACAGTCGCCGAAGAAAATCGGCAAGTGGGACAGGCCCGTAAGTGTTCAGCTGGCACACAGATGTGGCCTAGAGTAACAAACATCAGTCGCCTTTAGCCATCTGATACAGATGTCAGCAACTACAGTCTGAAGAAGGGTCATGACCTAAGCCTCCAGAGAACATGGAATTAGTGTGAATGGGTGATCATGGGGCCAGCGTGGACTCGGTGGGCCGAAGGGCCTGTTTCCACGCTGTAGCATTTCTGAACGAAATACCGACTGCATTGTTGCAAGTGTAATGCTCACAAAATGCACTGCTGCTTTTACACCAGGCATGACACAAGGATGGACAAGGGCTGCAGGTGCATGGGAACGCCTCTGCAGAAGGACCAGCGCAGTCTCCAGGACCAGACAATGTTGCCTCCTCTACCCTCCAGCTCTGTGCCGAACAACTGGCACCGGTCTACACAACCATTTACAATCGGTCCCTGCAAACCTGCACTGTCCCTGCATCAAACCCTCCACGATTGTTCCCCTATCCAAAAAGCCAAGGATGACTACTGGACTGTCGCACTGTAGTCATGAGACCCTTGAAAGACTTATGCTGGCCCAGCGGAGCCAAATCCAACTCTCTCATGAAAACATCTAGTGAATGCCTTCTGAAATGTTTTTCCTCATCTCAGTCCTAAATGGCTCACCCCATATTCTCAAACTGTGACCCCTGGTTCTGGACTCCCCCAACATGGGGAACATTTTTCCAGCGTCGAGCCTGTCCAATCCCTTAGTAATTTTATATATTTCTATAAGATCCCCTCTCATCCTTTTAAAATCCAACAGTGAAGCCGACAGTGGAAGGATCCTGGCATGGGAATACTGGAGACATTCCAGGGAATGTGGGTCTGTGCTGGGGATGCAGTGAAGCTCGGTCCACAGTCCAGGGTCTGGCCACTGGTGGACATGGGGGGCTGCAGACCAGTGTATTATTAGGTTCATTATTGTCACGTGCAATAGACAATAGGTGCAGGAGTAGGCCATTCGGCCCTTCGAGCCAGCACCGCCATTCATGGCTGATCATCCCCAATCAGTACCCCGTTCCTGCCTTCTCCCCATATCCCCTGACTCAGTTATTTATAAGAGCCCTATCCAGCTGTCTCTTGAAAGCATCCAGAGAACCTGCCTCCACCGCCCTCTGAGGCAGAGAATTCCACACTCACCACTCTCCGAGTGCACCGAAGTACAGTGAAAAGCTTTGTTCTGCAATGCTATCCAAATAATCAGACATGGCACATATAGATCCAATCAAATCAAACTCAAGTATAACGGACAGAGCAAAGGGGAAGATACAGAGTGCAGAATATAAGGTAGATAAAAATGCTGGGTCTCGTCCCGAAACATCACCTATTCCTTCGCTCCATAGATGCTGCCTCACCAGTTGAGTTCCTCCAGCATTTTAATCTACCTTCGATTTTTCCAGCATCTGCAGTTCCTTCTTAAACGAGTGCAGAATATAGTTGTGATTAACAACCTCTCATACACTCGAGCTTGAGGAAGGGTCCCGACCCAAAACGTCACCGAGCCACAGTCTCCAGAGAGGTTACCCGACCCGCTGAGTTACTCCAGAACTGTGTCTTTTTTTGTAAAGCAGCATCTGCAGTTCCCAGATTCCACATCTCTCTCACACAGTCAACAGGTATGTTGTCTGTGGAGCAAACTTTAGAGGAGTTTTAATTCTATACATTGTAAGGGAATGTATAGAATTGATGGGACAGGCTGAGGTGGGAAAGGATTGATTATTTATAATGTGTGGTTATAATTTTGAAATAGAAATGATGTTCTTGCCAGGGACACCGACAGTACATCTTGGAGAATGAACTGGAGCAGATGGGATTTAATTAAATGCTTGGATGGTAAACGGCTGCAGAGCAACAGCTTGCAGCAGCTCAGATGGGCTTAGAGGCGATAAGTCTGTTTACTACATGTAACAGAGCGACTGGCAGGCTCCATGTCACAACCCTGACGCCAGTCTCTGAGACACCACCTTGATTCCTCTGCTTCAACCACAGCATGGAAACAGGCCCTTCAGCCCAACTTGTCTATGCTGACCAAGATGCCCCATCTACACAAACCCCCACCTCTGCCTGCTTTTGGCCCATGTTCCTCTAAATCCACCCTATCCATGTACTTGTCTAAATGTTCCTTAAATGTTGCTGATGACACCAGGAGCAGTGGCTGTGGGGTCCTGAAGTGCACTGAGAAACCAACTGTTTATTCACACAGCGTGTGGGACCAGATACCCAGGGAAGAGTCCAAAGCCCTGCCACAGTTTTACAGGTGGCATAGCTGGTAAAGTTGCCACCTCACAATGCCAACGATCCAGGTTCGATCCTGAACTGGGATGCTGTCTGTGTGGAGTTTGCACGTTCTCCCGTGTGGGTTTCCTCTGGGTGCCCCGATTTCCTTCCACATCCCAAAGATGTGTGGGTTTGTAGGTCAACTGGCCTCTGTAAATGGCCCCTAGTGTCTAGGGACCAATTGTGGTGAATGGGTGATCGATGGTCGGCGTGGACTCGCTGTTTCCAGGCCCCATTTCTAAAACTATCTCCAAATTCAATTCGGTAAAGAGACTGTCACACAGCACAGAAAAAGCCCCCTTCAGCCCAACTAGCCCATGCCGGCCAAGATGTCTCACCTACACTAGTCCCACCTGCTCAACATCTACAATACAAAACCACCATAACCCAGAGACGAGCAAACGTAACCAGCCCAACAATGTGCTCTAGGGAAGGATCCATGCTGTCCCTGCCCACCCTCTCCAGAACTCGTATCAACTCCTCAGATCAGCAGCATGTGAGGTGGGGAATAAATGTCACCATCGACAGCAACAACCACCTTCCCACCAAGACAATAAAACATACAGAAGGAACGGGTGATGTTTCAGGTCGAGACTCTTCTTCAGATGGTGGTCTCCACCAGAAACGTCTCCCATTCCTTCTATCCAGAGATGCTGCCTGTCCCGCTGAGTTACTCCAGCATTCTGTGTCTATCTTTGGTTTAAAACAGCATCAGCAGTTCCTTCTTATACATTAAAACATACAGCGGATATCGAGCACTAAAAGGCCTATTCTTATCTCGGCAGGTGAGGTAGACTCACAGAGTGAGGTGACGTTTCACAGAGTACCCGCTGGAGTAACTCAGCGGGTCAGGCAGCATCTGTGGAGAACATGGATAGGTAACGTTTCGGGTCAGGACCCTTCTGCAGAGTGTGAAGCGTCCCGACTGTCCACTGCTGCCTGACTTGTTGAGCTACTCCAGCACTCTGCGTCCCTTTGTCTTCAAGCAATCTCCACCCTTGTTTACCTCAGTATGCTGAGAGAGATCCCATCAGGCCCTGGGGATATCTCCACTTTGATCTTTTGTAACCCCAAACTTTTTAATAACGTCACAGAGTGCAGGAGTAACTCAGCGGGTCACATCTGTGGAGAACATGGATAGGTGACGTTTCACAGAGTGCTGGAGTAACTCAGCGGGTCAGGCAGCATCTGTGGAGAACGTGGATAGGTGACATTTCACAGAGTGCTGGAGTAACTGAGCGGGTCAGGCAGCATCTGTGGAGAACATGGATAGGTGACGTTTCACAGAGTGCTGGAGTAACTCAGCGGGTCAGGCAGCATCTGTGGAGAACGTGGATAGGTGACGTTTCACAGAGTGCTGGAGTAACTCAGCGGGTCAGGCAGCATCTGTGGAGAACATGGATAGGTGACGTTTCACAGAGTGCTGGAGTAACTCAGCGGGCCAGGCTGCATCTTTCTACCACTTCCTCCTTGCTCTCAACAAGCTGCAGAACATCGACATATCCCTCCCTAATCCCTGATCACCAATGTCAATCTCCCTGGTGAATACCAATACACAATACTCATCAAAGACCTCGCCCATTTCCTCTGGATCTACACACCTGTGTGCTCAAGTGGACCTACCTTAAGAAATATATAACATGTTCCCGATGTTGGGGGAAGTCCAGAACCGGGGGTCACAGTTCAAGAATAAAGGGAATTCTCTGCCACAGAAGGCAGTGGAGGACAATTCACTGGAAGTTTTCAAGAGAGAGTTAGATTTAGCTCTTAGGGCTAACAGAATCAAGGGATATGGGAAGAAAACTGGAAAACAGGGGTACTGATTTTGGATGATCAGCCATGGTCGCATTGAATAGCGGTGCTGGCGCGAAGGGCCGAATGGCCTACTCCTGCACCTATATCTGTTTCACCTAAGACATTCCATGGCCCATTTTAGCCCTCCTAATTTCCCATTCACATTCTTCCCTGCTCCCTTCATATTACTCACGGGTCTCGTCCAACTTAGACTTCCCAAATCTTACTTTTTTTCCTTTTTCATTTTGACTAAATTTACAGACCAAACGAAACAAAAATAGGGGAACATGTTGACTTACTGTGGTATTACCACAAATAATGTTGCAATTTTAATTAAAGGTTTCACATGCGTGTTTTTAGAAGTCAGAGAGATCATTAAATTAAATAGTAGTTTCGATATTGGAGATAGACACAGAGTGCTGGAGTAACTCAGCGGGTCAGGCAGCATCTGTGGAGAACATGGATAGGTGACGTTTCACAGAGTGCTGGAGTAACTCAGCGGGTCAGGCAGCATTCCAGGAGAACATGGATAGGTGACGTTTCAGGTTGTGAACCGTCTTCAGACAGGTCAAGAAGGGTTTAGAGGTATATGGGCCAAAAACAGGCAAATGGGACTAGCCCAGTATGCCAACTTGGTGGGCCGAAAGGCCCGTTTCCGTGCTGTACAGTTCTGACGCCACTATGGCAGAGTTAGATCGCTGTTGCTTCTCTCTCAGCCAACACCTCACTCAACATGAGGCGCCCAGGAATGCGGCGGGTTCAGGTCCGGCAGCGGCCGAGACAGAGTGGGACGGGTCCTCGCCCACCCAAGGGGCTCAGTAACTGAAGTAACTGCTAAACCGGGGCTCAGTAACTGAGGCCACCCCTCCCAACACACGCACACGGTATATATATATATATATATATATATATATATATATATATATATATATATATATATATATATATCCTGCTGATCCCGCGGAGCGCGGAGTCCGAGCCGTCTGTCCCGGGACAAGAGGTGGGTGTCGGGTCATTGACTCGTCCGCCCCTCTGTGACAAATCCCCCCCCTCCTTTCCTGATCCCACCTCAATCCTCCCAAAATCGCCATCACTCCCTGGACTCCCCTCTCCCTCCGTCTCTCTCTGCAACCCAACCCCACCCGTGCTCGCTCGGACCACGATCCGGACATTTGAGGCGCCGTCCGGCAAGGTTCACCCCCGCCTCACCTGCACCCGCACACCGTCCGATCCGGTCCCGCCTCACCCGTGACCCAGACTGCCCTCGCTTGCTCTGTCCCTATCCCCCTGTCCTCCTCTCTGTCGCGCCGCACCTGTCCGTGTCCCCGTCCCCCTTTGCCTCACCTGTCCCGTGTGTCCCTTTCCAGTCCCGCAGCGCCACACCTGTGTCCAGCAGCGCCACACCTGTATCCCACACACCTGTGTCCAGCAGCGCCACACCTGTATCCCACACTCCTGTGTCCAGCAGCGCCACACCTGTATCCCACACTCCTGTGTCCAGCAGCGCCACACCTGTATCCCACACACCTGTGTCCAGCAGCGCCACACCTGTATCCCACACTCCTGTGTCCAGCAGCGCCACACCTGTATCCCACACACCTGTGTCCAGCAGCGCTTCACCTATCCGAGTGTCGCCGCCTCTCCTTCTCTCCCTTTATAGGTTCCGCGGCGCCCGCTCCACGCAGCCAATCCGCACCGCTTCCGCCTTCGCATCCGACCAATCACGTCATGCCCTTGTTCGCTGGGTGCTGATTGGAGCAGCCGCGCCGGTCTCCGCCAATCAGCTGGAGCCGGGACCAGCCCGCTCTGGGGTCCAGGGTCCAGGCTCTGCTTCTGCGCACCTGAAGCTCACCTGTAAAGCTCCTCTGCTCACCTGTGCCGGCGCTGGAGGGGCTCACAAACAAAGACACAGAGTGCTGGAGTAACTCAGCGGGTCAGGCAGCATCTCTGGAGAACATAGAAGAAGAGGAAGAAAAATAGGTGCAAAATTCGGCCCTTCCAGCCAGCACCGCCATTCAATATGATCACGGCTGATCATCCACAATCAGTACCTCGTTCCTGCCTTCTCCCCATATCCCATGATTCCGTTAGCACTAAGAGCTAAATCTAACTCTCTCTTGAAAACATCCAGTGAATTGTCCTCCACTGCATTCTGTGGCAGAGAATTCCACAGATTCACAACTCTCTTGGTGAAACTCTCAGATTCACAAATTCACAACTCTCTCGTTTTTCCACATCTTAAATGAACTAGCCCTTATTCTTAAACTGTGACCCCTGGTTCTGGACTCCCCCAACATATGGAACATTTTTCCTGCATCTAGCCTGTCCAATCAGAGTGATACAGTGTGGAAACAGGCCCTTCAGCCTAACTCGCCCACACCGGCCAACAATGCCCCAGCTACACTAGTCCCACTTGCCTGCGTTTGGTCCATATCCCTCCAAACCTCTCCTATCCATGTACCTGTCTGACTGTTTCTTAAACGATGGAATAGTCCTAGCCTCAACTATCTCCTCTGGCAGCTTGTTCCATACACCACCACCCTTTGTGTTTCTATAAGATCTCCTCTCATCCTTCTAAATTCCAGTGAATACAAGCCCAGTCAACCCATTTTTTCATCATATCACTCCTGCCATCCCGAGAATTATCTTGGTGAACCTATGCTGCACTCCCTCAATAGCAATAATGTCCTTCCTCAAATTAGACCAAAACCACACACAATACTCCAGGTGTGGTCTCACCAGGGCCCTGTACAACTGCAGTAGGACCTTCTTGCTCCTAAACTCAAATCCTCTTGCAATGAAGGCCAACATGCCATTTGTTTTCTTCACTGCCTGCTGTACCTGCATGCTTACTTTCAGTGAAAATTAGCATTGTATTTATGCAATGATTGCTTCCACACCTAGACTTATTTACGAGGAAAGAGATGGAGCTGTGGGGAAAATCTACAGTACATGGATCCGCAGATAGCAAATAAGTAAATAATGAGGGTGGAGTTTAAAGCAAAAACCTGCACCCTTGCTGAATGCTGGTGCTAAGAATACACAGACACAAAGTGAGAAAGAAGCTCATGTTACACAGCCTTCAGTTTATTTTTGTTTTCTGAAAAAAAGTATAAATTATAGATGACCGGATGCACCCAGAGAATATTCATAGATACAAGTAAGTCCATGAGGATTTGTGTCTCGTCAACTGGCATTCAGGTACTTTTAGCAGCAGTGAAGTGTAACCAACATGTTAAATGATCATTCTTTTTTTGCCAACAATGTCTGAAATATGGGAAAAATTCACATTGCTATTTGAAACCTCCAATTACAATCGCACATCACATTGTCACTGTGCTGCATAACTATCATTGCACAATTTACATAAACACATCTACTAAAATATCATCAAGCTCAACAATAGATTGCGGCAAGAGTCCTGTGAAGTACCAGTCATATACATCTCCCTCAAATCCAGTCCGAAGAAATACTTATCCTTAGAAACGTAGCTCATGTTAGTTGATTCAGATGATAGTCACGAAAGAGAAGGGTCTCGAACCAAAACAAAAGAGAAGTTTGAAGAAGAGTCTCGACCCGAAACATTGGCTATTTCATTCGCTCCATAGATCTTGCCTCACCCGGTGAGTTTCTCCAGCATTTTTGTCTAGTCACGAAATATTTAAAACTAACATATTTAAACATGTCTAACGTGTCTACTGATTAATAGCACTCGTGTCTAATGATGAAATGCTTTGAGAGGGTAGACAAAAGTGCTGGAGAAACTCAGCGGGTGCAGCAGCATCTATGGAGTGAAGGAAATAGGCAACGTTTCGGACCCAAAACTCTTCTTCAGACTGATGTAGGGTGGGGGTGGGGGACGGGGAGAAGAAAGGAAAAAGGAAGGGTAGGAGCCCAAGGGCGGAGGGAGAACTGAGAAGGGGAGGAGACAGCAAGGGCAAAGCTATGAGAGGTTGGTTATGATACAAATCAACTCCCATCTTAGTAATGACCTGGACGCACGCCAATCTATCTACCACCACATCAGATGTGATAGGACAGATTGGACTGGACCTTTTGTTTAAGAAAAGGCTGCAGATGCTGGAAAAATCGAAGGTAGACAAAAATGCTGGAGAAACTCAGCGGGTGAGGCAGCATCGGTGGTGCGAGGGAATAGGTGACATTTCGGGTCAAGACCCTTCTGGGCTGGACCTTTTGGACAACAGGAACACATGTCAGGCTGTTGTTCATAGATCACAGCTTGCCGTTTAATTAACATCGTACATCATATATCAATAATTTGGATGCGAATGTACAAGGCATTATAAGTTACTTTGCAGTTGACACTAAAACAGATACAATTTAATTTAATAGGAGTCTGGTACAATAACATTTGATAAAAGATACTTGGGCAGGTACATGGGTTGGAGAGATATGGGCCAAATGGGACTACAGTAGATGAGGCAATTTGGTCAGCATGCACGAGTTGGGCCAAAGGGCCTGTTCCTGTGCTGCATGACTGTGGCATTGTCAAACTCGGGCAACTAGGTCTCCACTCTTCCCAATGCAACTGGATCGTCAATTTCCTCATTGATAGACCTCCATTAGCGTGGATTGGCAACTGACCATCAACGCAGGGGGACCTCAGGGCTGTACTCTAGTCTTGCTCAGTCTTGTGCTCTACCAGCGACACCATCTTTAAATTCACCCATAATTTCATCGTTGTTGGACAAATAACATAACATTGGAGTATGGGAGTGAAATTGATTACAGGTTGAGTGGTGCCAGATTGAGTGGTCTGGTTCAACATTAGCAAGACCAAGGAGCTGATTGTTTGACTTTAGGAAGGGAAAGCGAAATGTCACCACAGGCCTGGGTGGGAAATCAAATGCTCAAGAATGAAGAAAGCTGCAGAGAGAGGTGGACATTGCTCGGTCCATCCTTATTACCTACTTCAATGGGATCTAAACGGCAGCTAATCTCAAAGACCCTCACCACTCTGATCACACACTCATCTCACTGCTACCATTAGGAAGATACAGAAGCCTGAGAACCGTGACCTCAAGGTTCAAGAACAGCTTCTTCCCATCAACCATTAGGTTTGTGATGCACCATTCACAACCCTACCTCAGCATCAACCACTACGTACTTTGCATTGCTATGGGCGTTCTACATACTTGTTGCACGGTCATGGTCTGATTTAATCAGAATAACTGATAATGTATTATTCATAGTATATTGTTGTTGCACCTTTAAAGCAGGATTACATTGTTTCCATTTATATCTTGTGCATATGACAAATAACCACTCTTACCATTGGTTCCAGTAACTAAATCCATTCAATTCTGTAAACCTCCAGCTGCATATTTTCTCCCCATTATCCACTTTAGAAGTGATGGAAACTAGCATTCACAACAGAATAGCTCATCGGTTGCAACCTACCCAAGATTAAAAGGACAATACACAATAAGGACAAGGAGGTGCAATTACCTCATCTCCTGCATATTTTGGGTGTGTGTATGCTGAGCCCACATCACACCCAAATACTCAATTCTATTTAAGGCTAATTCTCACTGAAAGATTCATTATTTGTTTGTATCATTTATAGTTTAGTTCAGAGATACAGCATGGAAACAGGCACTTCGGCCCACCAAGACCACTGATACCTTGATATCATGTTACACTGCCTCAAGATCATAAGACAAATTAATAAAAAGCATTTGTTTTATGTAAACCACATGAAGCAGCTGGGATATTTTATTCAAGCTCTGTGTCATCATCTTTAATAAAGATAGGAAATGCTGGAAATACCTGGCGATCAGGAAGCAGCAGTGGAGAGACAGTCAATGCTTCAGGTCATTGACCTTACAAAGATCATTGAATTTAAACAACAATCCCTTGCCACAGGCACCATGCTGATTATTTACACCGTTTGTAGATTGTTTTGATTTAGCAGCGTTCTCGCTCAATGGACCATGCTGCGAATGTTTGCTAATTGGTTTGCAGCCCAACGTGGCAAACGTACCTGGTTCTGATCCCGAGTGAATGATGCCTGGATCCAATCAATAAGACCCTTGTGCACCATTATCAGGTCAGGTGACAAAGCCAAAGTTCTGACCAGGAACCCAATAAGATGACATTTGCCAGATGGCAAAGTCATCCCCCCCCCAACAAAGCGTTGCTGTCGAAGCTGAAATTTAAACGCATTCAAAAGTTGTTAAAATTAAACAAACATTTTAAAAAGGTAAAAAAAATCATCATTCCAACACAAAAATAATTTAAAAAAACATAGCTCATTCTTGCACTTTGATTGCAGGTGTATCATCTGTGATGAAACAAATAGGCTTGTGGAGCTTGCTCAGAGCCTAACTTGGAGCAGAATCCGCTAGCATATTCTTCAGCTCATGTGCTGGAAAATCTCACCAAACATGTACCAACGTTGGACTCCTTGCAGAGTCCAGCAGCAGAATCAAGGATGGGTCACACCCTGGCCACTTCCTCCCCCTCCACCCCACCCCACCCCACCCCATAAGGCAAAAGGTATAGAAGTGTGAAAACACACACCACCAGATTCAGGGACAGTTTCTTCCCAGCTGTTATCAGGCAACTGAGTCATTCTATCACAACCAGAGAGCAGTGCTGAACTACTATCTACATCATTGGTGATGCTTGGACTCTGTAGATTGGTTACATTACTTACTAACCAATGCAGTGCTTTATTAATATTGGCTCCGCGTACTACCACACATTCATGTTATCGCAAGCCGACATGTGCTGTTAGTTGGTGATGCAGCACGGTAGAACTAACAGTGTGTGTAGTGTTTTGTATACGTTACTCAGTAAATACTGTTGTACCAGATCCGTGAGTATGTGAGATTTACTCAACATGGTGTCAGAAGTGGGATCTGCCAGATTGAGCTTTTGGCTTTGCGGACAGCAAACAGAGACACTGCCGAGCTGAGCAGCAACTTCCTCCACCATGCGCATTGGGTAGTGCGGGCGTTGGCATCCGAGATTCACATCACCATTAAGATTACAGCTGATTCCAAGGTCTCCATTCCAATGCTTCCCAGTCGAGGAACAGACAATAAAGTAAAAGCAACCATGACTTGGTAAACCTGGGGAGGGGGAAGCAACTTGGCAGTCAACCAATGTGTTTGCCTACCTGCCACATCAGTGAATCCGTCCAGAACTTGATAAACCTGGTGGAACTGGTTTATCAGACGCTTTCAGAGGTTACAAGTGCTTTACCTGAGTGTGCTGTGCAGTTGTTCCACACTGTTAGAAACAGGGTCCACTTGTTCTGCGATGTTCTTCCGACATTTCACACGGAGACGCTGCAGAAGTTGCTTCCCACCGACGTAACAAGTTTGCAGAGATTCCTGGGAATGGTTAACTACTTGGGGAAATTCATTCCCAATCTCAGCTAAATATCAGCCCCCCTGCAACATCTGACTCACAAAGACACTGCATGGTATTGGTACCCACAATACCACAGAGCGTTGGAAATCCTTAAATTACAATTGTCCAACGCTCCTACCTTCGCTTATTTTGATTTAAAACTACCGGTGACATTTTGTGTGATACCTCCCAATATGGACTTGCCGCTGCTGCTTGCCTCCAGAATTCCGTTGAGGGAGACTGCAGACCTCTTGCTAACGCCTCCCGCACCTTATCCGAGACGGAACAGCGATACGCCCAGATCTAAAAGGAATTACTAGCCGTGGATTTTGCCTGCACAAAATTCTAAGACTTTATTTTTGGGAAGCCCGTGGTTGTTGAAATGGGCAACCAAGCCTTTGGTCACCATTCTGAACAAACCCATTCATGCTGCTCCTACTCGCCTGCAACGGATGATGATGCAGCTAGAGAGTTCCGATTTCACACTAGTCTACAAAAGGGGCAAGGACATGCATCTGGCTGACACGCTATCAAGAGCCCCACGAAAAACCTGCGACCAACAGCGGTCAGAAAATGACCAGTTCATATTAATGATGGTGTCGTACATCCCTACAGAATGCCTAAGCGACCTAGCAGAGCAAACGGCTGAATATACAACTTTACAACTACTGTCTTCAGTCATCCGGCGTAGCTGGCCGGATAAACAATATCGCGCACCACCTCCTATTCGCCCATATTACCTGCTCCGCGATGAACTGGTGCTGCACGACGGTGTCGTAATCAAGGGTCACAAGGCAGTTATCCCAAATGCCCTACGGGACAAATATTTTGATGCCGTCCACAGGAGCCACCTTGATGTGGAAGCAACCATACTCCGAGCAAGAGCATGTTTTTCTGGCCCGGAATGACCAAATTCGTGCGTGGGAAAGTTGAAGCTTATGCTATCTGTAACAGCCTGATGCCACACCAACAGAAGTAGCCCTTGCTCTCACATCCTGTTCCTCCTCTGCCTTGGTCCACGATTGTTATTGACACATTCGAGTGGCGTGGCAAACAGTATCTGGTTCTTGTTGACTCGTATTCGGGCTGGTTCGTAATCAACCTGCTCCAAAGCCCATCATCCGCTGCAGTAATCCAAAAGCTGGCGCGCCATTTTGCTGTACACTGTGCTCCCACACACCTCTTGTCAGATAACAGCAGTCAGTTCACTAGCCAGTGTTTTAAAAACATTGCTCAACAATGGGACGTTCGCCACATCACCAGCAGTCCAGAATTCCCACAATCAAACGGACCTGCAGAACGGGCTGTCAGGAACGCCAAGCAATTGATGGAGCGCTCACACCTTGCTAAATCTGATATCTACCTGGACTTGAGAAACATCGCCCTCTTCCCAATACCGGGGTCTCCTGCCCAACGCCTGATGTCCTGACAGACCCGTGCTGCACTGCCTGTGCCCCAACAACTACTGTAGCCACAGGTTAGTTCACCACTTGCTGTCCATAAACACTCCAACTGAAACGCAATACCCAAAAGTGATGTTTTGCTAAATCCAGCAAACCACTTACACCTCTCTCCAGTGGCCAAGTTGTTTGCCTTCAAACCAACAAGGGCTATGGCCGTTTGGGTTTCGTCCATAGTCCCGCAAAAGAGCCACGCTCATACTGGTGAGTGCAGACGGAGGGATCTACAGACGCCTTCCTGCTGTCTCGTATCCTGATGCGACACGTCCAATCTACCCATCTACTGACGGACATTCTCTTCCCTCATGCCCTGCAGCTGCAGACCCACCCCTGGGTTGTGTCTCCAGTTCCCTCACCATCAGGCTCGCCTGCCTCGCCATGTTTGTCCCCCGAGTTCCCAGTGCTCCCGCCGCACGGGACCCCAGCATTCTCTCTGGTGGAGGGAGGAGATGCGGATCTGTACTGTACGCGCGCGGGACGGGTTTGTTGGCCTTAGATACAAGGACTTTGTTTGAACCATCTGAACTTCCTTGTATGCGCTATCAGTGTTTTGGTTACAATATTAATCAGTCAGCACCTAGTAACATGCTTATACATATATATCACTTCATTGTAGATGTTTCACTTTTTATTCTTACAAGGAAAGATATAGATTGGTTACAATACTTACTATCCAATGTAGTGCTCTATTTATATAGGCTCAGCCTACTACCACACCATTCATATTATCACAAGCCGACATATGCTGTTAGTTGGTGATGCAGCACGGTAGAACTAACAGTGTGTGTGTAATGTGTTGTATACGTTACTCAGTAAATACTGTTGTACCAGATCCGTGAATGTGTGTGATTTACTCAACACTATCCTTGATTGGACTTTCCTGGCTTTACCTTGCACTAAATGATATTCCTGTATCACGTATCTATACAATCTAAATGTATTGATTGCAATCAATTCTGCTGACTGGTTAGCATGTAAGAAAAGCTTTTCACTGCACGTTCAATAAACTAAACTGTGTCTTTCCGCTGAAACTCTTATCCATATAGAGCCTGCTTATAAGTTTACACTTTCACATATACTTCTATTCTTTGAGTCTGAATCTACTTTTATTTACCCACAAGATTCAGCTCATCATCTTTAATTAAAAGGCTGTATAAATGTTCTTGCAAAATGTCCTGGTCCAGAGCCAAGGCCATTGCAATCATATTCATTTTCTTATATTCAAAACTACCAAGCAAACAAACTTCACCCACACCAACTAAATATCAAAACCACAGCCAAATGAGTAGCACTGAAAGACATATATCAATAAAAAAGCAACCTGCAATGTAAGCTCACACTCTCTCCATTGTTCTTACCTAATCTGCTGAGGGATTCCTGCGTAGTTTAGTTTAGAGATACAGCGCAGAAACAAACCCTTCGGCCTACCCAGTCACCCATTCCTTCTCTCCACAGATGTTGCCTGTCCTATTGAGTTACTCCAGCATTTTGTGTACATCTTTGGTCTCTAGACAACTGTGCCAAGTACACCTTGCCCACTTAGAAATAAAACATGTTTGAATTATTTAGAATTTGAAAACTAATTGCATTCATAAATAATTCAGTTGGCTTTCACAATTAACTATAAGCACCTGTTAAATCATTTATATTATGTGCGTGAGATAACTAGCTTGTTGTAATCCTTTGATCCAAGGACACTGTAGACAAAATACTTCAGTTTTCCACTTTAAGCCCAAATCTTGAACTAATTTTCCCGGTATGTCCTAGTAATAACAGCAGCTTCTGTTTGTATAGCACCGTTGACATCAGTACATTGAGGCACTTCACAAAAGCTTGCAGAAATGCGAGCCATGAAGAATAAGAAACCCAAAACTGGACTGAAAATGATTAAGAGTAGATTAACCATCATGGTGTAACAATCAGAATTATAGATGGAAGCAGCAAGGACACAGGCTTTTCAACCATCAATTAATTTACAATAATCCTTCATTAATTCCATCTTAATCTTCTAACATTTTATAAACTCCCTCAGATTTTACCACCCGCCTACATGTTAAGGGTAATTTACAGTAGCAAGTTAATATATCAACCCTTTGGGGCTGTGGAAAGAAATCAGACATTGTCACAGAGAGAACATGCAAACTCCACAAAACAGTAGAGATTGGGATTAAATTTGGTTCTCTGATGCTGTGGCTCAACTAGTCGTACCACTGTGCTGCCCAATCTGGTAAGACTAGACATTACTTAGTTCTCAGACATTGTATTTAAGTAGCAATTGTATTTATGCCTTTGGGCATCATATTCTTAAAATATTAGAACTAATTACACATGAAGTCATTTCTAATTCCAAGTTATCAATACTAAACAATAAATCAATTCTAAATAATTATGTTTAAAAATCACCGTCCCTCAGTTTATGAAACACCAATATAGCAGTTATCCTGATTCAAGTCATGTTTGATTTTTCCTCTTTTAGGCAGAAAGATGTAAAGTTCAATGCCAAGCAAGGATCATTCTGAAGACATGCAAATACATTAGTAAGCAAAAATTAAACTGCTTAAAGACATAACCACAACTGAAAATAGTTCCCTGTCCACAATGCATGAAACCCTTGGCCAACTAAAGTTTATCTACTGAACCATAAAACCCTTCTGAAGCTACATGTAGAAGTGATTGGCACAAAGTGGTATTAAATGCATTCACTAACCCACTGCCAAATATATTGATCTTTGCTTGGCATATATGCTAATTTTAATCTTCACATGTACATGAAGTATTAAAAATATTTATCTAATTGTACACCAAATCATTAAATTACTGAATTAAAAAACATGTAGCTTTAACTGATACATCTTAATTCACATTTATATTATAAACCAAATAAATCTGATCACTGGTGGCAATATGCAGTCGACACATTACTAACTGCAACCTTGCTTTCAGTTTGACGTAAAAAATTAGTTGCAATTTTGTGATTTCCTGTAAAACCATACTAGGGTCAACACAGTTGCGTTGGCATGAGATCTTATGAGTCCTTGGGGATGTTACAAGCTGCAGCGCTTGCTCAAGATTTTCCTTATGCTGTTTTTCATAAGAGCATTAACATATAAGACTGCTCAGTCTGAAGAAGGGTTTCGACCTAAAACATTGCCCATTTCCTTCGCTCCATAGATGCTGCCTCACCCGCTGAGTCTCTCCAGCATTTTTGTCTACCTTCGATTTTCCAGCATCTGCAGTTCCTTCTTAAACAAGGATTTAAAGAGTATGTTTTGTGTCAGCTCTTACACAACACACCTGCATAACTTTAATTTTATGACTATGATAATGCTCTAATGAAAAACAACATAAGGAAAATCTTGAGCAAGTGCTGCAGCTTGTAACATCCCCAAGGAGTCACAAGATCACATGCCAACGCAACTGTGTTTTACATTTGTTTCAAACACTTAACTATACTTTTTACATGAATGCAGGACTGATAACTTAGTTAATGATAGGTTATTGAAGCTTATTTTAAAATATTTATCGTGAATGTACTGCAATATGTTAATTTATATAACAAAGTATTTCTCTGAAATGTCAAAACTAACTTTTCTGGTTTCAGTACAAGTGCATCATGAGCAATTTCACTTTGTGTTTTTGCAAGACATTGCTCACCTCTTGTCAATGTTCTAAAAGCTTGTCACATGTTCTGATTGTTGCTTTCTATTACCCTTTCATAAATTTATAGACCTGTCATACCACAGAAAGTGCCTATTCAGTCCCTCCATTCTGGCTCTTTGTAGAGTCTTGCTGGCTCTTTGTCGTAACAATTCTGCCATTCTTTCCCTGAAGATTTGCAAATTATTTTGCCTGAAGTGCTTCTCCAATTCCCTTTGGAACTTATATCATGCTCTTGTGTTTACAATGGATCTGTTGGCATTGAATCTTCTAGTAAGAGAGGCTGTAAACATTGGATATGTGTAGCCTATGGTGTTTTGATGTAAAATATTTCCATGACTAATCTCTCAGGAAATCAATATATTTAAAATCAGAATTCTGGCATAAAGCAAATAAGTACTCAGATTATGCTTCTACTAAATATGAAGTTCAAGATGAAGTGAACAGTGAAGCCTGTGTGATGAAGATCCAAATACCCTTCAGTGGCTATGAAACACAGAATTCACAACCAATATTAGCTCATATTTTGGTCCTTTGGTTATAGTCCTTGTGTACATTTAACTACATGGGAGAATTGACGATGTGAGCCCTGCAGTACATATCTAGCTGTCAGTAGTTCAGCTGAACGTAATGTGTTCTCAGCAGGATGAAGAGTACTAAACCCAAGTCCACAACAATTTTGACCCATATAAAATATCAGTTATCTTCAAATGAGAACCTATTGAAAACCAAATGTTTTTTTAAAATTTGGCCCTTGTAGATGTCATATTTATCCCAAATTACTTTGACAACAAATCACTGGAGGAACTTGGGACAGGCAGCTTCTGTGGAGGCAATTGAACACAGTTGACTTTTGCGTCACCCGTCTTAAGACTGAGACTAAGACTACCCAGTCAAAAACTGCACTACTATCACATTATTACTTAATGTATTAAGTGTAATTGAATCAACTAGGCATATACTTGCTAGAGTTTAGAGGAATGAGAGGAGAGCTCATCAAAACCTATTGTAGCCCATCTGGAGAGACAAGATGCAGGAAACTTGGATGGGAGTCTCTGATTGCAGATAAGGGGTAGGTCATGTAATATTGAGATGAGGAAAAAGTTATTTACCCACAGAGTGATGAACCTTCCACCACGGAAGGCAACTGAGGCCAAATCATTAAATATATTCAAGGAGAAATATTAATAGCTGGAGAAATCAAGGGATAAGGGGAAAAAAACAGGTTCAGGGATCTGAATTTGAATGATTAGGAAGATCACGTTGATTGGCGGAGTAGGTTGGGACTCCACCTGCTCCTGTTTTCTATTTTTCCCCAAAAGTAAATTTCAGAGCCACAGACCTCCAGGTGGACCGCCCTGTTTCGACGAATGCAATCAACCTGGCATGCACAATCAAATAGAACAAGCTGTCCTACAACTTTAGGCTGTGCACGCCATATGCAAGAAGAAGACGACTATGATTTAAAGTAATAAACGGAATGTAACATTAGTTTATCCCAAGAAGCTGAATAAAAATGACTATAGATGCTAAAATGATTTTAAAAATCCAACAACAGACATGAACAATGTGGAGACATGTGATCTTGGAGGTGTGATGGTGCCATGAAATATATCGATGGTGCATAAACAATGGATTTTTGTATCTTAGTTTGCAGGCATTTAGCAGTAGTGCGGCTATTTGCCAAAGACATAGCAATGAGGAATCTTCTTTCCCAGAGGGATATGGATGCTGACATGTAGGTTTATTGAAAATGAAAAGGAGAGATTAGCAACACAAAAAAAATGCTCAGGGGGGCCTTGAGAATATGAACATTTATCATGTAAATGAGATTGCAATTCCATCATTTCGTGAAGATTTGACAGATTAGTTTTGGTTTCGATGGGAGAGGCAAATGGGACTAATTTCTCTGTTGTGAATTTACATGGACCCACCGAAAATATTTGAACGAGGCCCGTTTGCTCGAAATAAATATGTTACTGCTACGATGGAAGCAGCATTTGAGGCACAGCAACAAACAGCACGTGTTTCTGAGATGCTGTATAAATTGGTTGATTTGTGCAGTAATCTGCTTTATGCCCAAAGTACACTTGGCATACCCAAATATTTAGATTGTAATTTGTAACAGGTTTTTACTTAAAACATTCAATTAGTAATACGAGTAATGGTTGCACACAATAACTAAAAGCCATCATCTATTGTATACTGGACATGCTATGATTTCAAGTTGCCAGAAATAATATTTGTTAAATGAGCCTTCACATCCAATCCATTTGGTCATTAAAAATAGTTAACGTAAAGATTGAAAAATCTAAAACATTTATACACTGATGTATCTTTCAGATGGAAGCAACCTACTATAAAAAATGTTTGTGACTAAAGCAGACAATTATTCAATTAATCATTAATTAAATTATTTTTAAAGAAAAATGCTTTCATGGGTGACTAATGCCCGAAATGGCCCCAATTCTGGCACAACTGTGAATAGATGCAAACCATTTTTCCCACAATAATCTTTAAAACAGGGATCAGTTTATAAGGCGCAGGCTGGAATTAAATTTTGTTATTGAATTAGGATGCACATGTTAATCATTAGATTGAAAAGCCATCAATTCGTATGCATCCTATTGAGTCAATGGTAAGAGGCACAATCATATAATTAATTGAAAGCTCCATGTTGAGAAACCACTGGAGACGGACATACATCGACCTGCCTTTTGACCGAGATTTCTGACAGTTTAACTGAATTAAAGAGAAAAAAAAATCCACGTGGGTCATGTAGGAATCTACAAAGAAACTTCAGATCAGGAAATCAACAAAAGATTATTTCCTCAGATATTAATTATATTAACTGCATCTGGACAGATACAATCTTGGTTATTTTCTAAATAATTATACCATCAATACAATGCTACTTCTATACATGTCTATACAAACATCTAATTGGATAAAGGAGCAAAAAGTGATGAAACTCAGTAGTTGGAGCACTTCTGCAGTGTATGAGGAATTTATGACATTCTGCGTCGACCATCTTTGATGCAGAATTGTGACCCAAAACATTGACAATCTCTCTCACTCCCACACATATTTCTTGACTCGCTGAGTTTCTCCAGAAATTTGTATTTTGCTGCAGATTCCAGCACGTACTCTCGCATCATTTGTAACTAAATCTATCAGCATTAATCTTCAAGTAACAGTCTGACCTTATGTTTTTTTAGTGTGGTAAGCATTCCATGTGATCCGTTGTGTACTACTGTGGTTGTGTATAATTCAGTCCAGTATCATAGTATCAGAAATACAATGCCATTACAATATCTATCAATGGAACCGATTCCTGGACTTAGTGTCTTGGGCTGTTCAACAAAACATCCCTTTGGCTATGAAAGCAGGCAACTGGGCAACTGTGCAATAACCATTACTGAGCTGAACAATTAATTAAAAAAGATTGCAAGAACTTCTACACAAGCTCGGGACGAAGGCAGTACTTCAGGATGTGTAGTAATTTCCATAGCAGACCACAAAATGGTTGTTGAATCATACAAAAAGGCAGCCCCCATCTTCCACGGAGGGATGGTATGATGAATTGTAAGAATCTTCCAAAATGAATACTAATGCAACCTTTTCCAAAAGGTTTACAGTTCTTGTTTCTGCTAGTTGTTTTTCAGATTTTCCAGTCATGGCTCACTCTTACAGATGTGTTCAGCCACAATCAAAATTTGAAGAAACCACTTACAGTTGATAATCCTCAGGCAGCGAAATGTCTTTGTTGTTTAAGTAATCTCAATGGATGTTAAAGCTGAGCAGTATTTTGTTAATATATTTAATAAAGAGCATAATAGTAGTTATAATAGTTTAGAATTAGTCTCAATAAATTCCTAATATGTAAACAGATGTTCAAGAATGAAGACTAACCGTTGCAAACAACTAGCAATTTGATCAGCTCAGGTTTTAATCAACTCGGTGTTTAAAAAATCCATAGAATTCAAATTAATTCCAAAAGAGATTCATTATTCCAGTGCACTCCAGGAAAGTGAGGTAGATAATAATATTCAGAACATCACACTTCTCCAAAGTTAGTGTGTCCCGTCTCCTTCGCATGCTCCCTTGCTTCTATCTGACCCACCAAGCCCTTTTGGCAGACTATGCAACGCAGTGTGAACCTGTTCAGATCAGTAAATTGCCGTTTTCTTCTAGCTTCATCTCCCAACTCCAGTGCTTCTGCAAGTACAACATCATCAGCTGTTGAGAAGATGGTTTGTGGTGGGCTCTCAGGATCTTCAAATTGTCGTTCTATTGGGTCATAGTGGATTCCGTCATAAATCAGAAGCACACGCTTTGTGTAGCTTACATCCTCTCCAAACCTGTCTATCCGCACTGTCTGCGTATCTACCACACAGATCTCACACCGGTAAAACTTGGATAGAATGGAGATTTCAATGGCCCCTCCCCATGTGTCATTCTGGCAAATCCAATTGCAGTAGTCCAAATTACTTTTTCCCAGTACCGCTTCTGTGTACGACTCTGGGTCACTAGCCACAATCTGAGCTATCAGGTTTCGCATTTCCGGGGCGCAGGTTGGCTCACAAACACCACCTTCTACCACGTAGTGAATGCTTGTGAACAGACATGAATTATCTGCAGGGACAACGTGTCGAGTCAGTTGTGGGAAAGCATTCTTATCTGAACTTTCAGCACCAAGCTTTGAGATGGAGGCTTTAGCTTTCATTACATCTCTTTCCTCTTCCACAATTAAAGTATCACCTGGAAAAAATAATTCATATAACCTACTTGCTTACTTCATAATTAGGTTAATAATGGTCATCAATAAAATTACAAGGAATACACAAATAAACAGACCTTTCGCACCAAGTTGTCTAAGCCAGTATGCATTCTTTACTTTAGGCTCTTTCTCATTTAAACCCACCAGTACAAACCTACATTCCATTCCCATGCCTTTCCCTAGTTTGTGCCTAAATATTTCTACACTATTCAACTCAGCCACTCTATGGTAGAGTATTACATTCTTGCTCACTACACTTTGGATAAAGAGGTATCAAATATGGGTTGATGCCTCACCCCCACCTACCCCCAACCCCCCCCCCCCCCCACCCCACGCCCCCATCACCACTCACCTCACCCAAATGTTATTTCACAGAAGCGAAAACAACTTTAATCAAAACATTTCAGAACTTTACACACTAAATGTGTTGACCAAGGATAAACTCCAACGTTGTCATGAAACTGGCTGACTGGGAGATGCACTAATATTAAGCTTGCATCTCCCACACAAACAATGGAGAACCAACACCTGTCCTCTTTCTCCCCATCAACCAGAGACCCAATCATTGGCAGATGAAGCAGCAGTTCACTTGCACTTCTTCCAATACAGTGTACTGCATTCAGTGCTCACATCTCAGCCTCCGATGTAACAATGCAGATTGGCTGATCGCTTTCGTGAACATCTCCATTCAATTTCGACTGACTTTCTTTAGCCTCTTGCTCTCAATAACATAAAGCAGTGCGTACTCTTCATATTTCCTATCTAGACAAGGCCTTTAATACACTTACCGGATTTGATTGAACAATCTTTGAGAGCTAGGTCTCCATTACGGAGATCTAGGGAGGTTGGAGGAAATCCCACCATAATTTTTTGCAGAGCACATGGAACTCCAGTTAGTTCTTCCACCTTATCTTTCAACTCTTGGACACTGGATGTCGAAGTCAGCCCTCGCATCAGATGGGTTCCATTCTTTGCTTTACATTGCAAACGCAGCATTTTACTCTAGAAGAAAAAATGTTAAATTCTGTCAAAGATTACACTCATATTTTTTGATCGAAAAGACCAATGTTCTTTTTTCCACAAGCATCGGTTTTTTCAAAGTGACTTAGTCTGCATACTGTTGCAGCCAAGATTTATTTTAAAGGTTACAATGTTTTTAGTTGTTTAAAAAAAAACTTAGTAGCTTGCTGACACATGCAAATGAGACACAATAAAACAATGACTTGCAGTATATTACTATAAAGTGTAGAAAAAAATTCAAATAGATACATGGAAAATAAATTGTGTGGGCATGATCCACATGACATTGAGAGCCATATTACCCGCAATGGCAACTAATAATAGCCACCAAGAAAATATAGAATAGCTACAATAAAGTAATCAATTGTGTTGCACACACGCCACATACAATCCCAACATTGCTTTGGACTAATCGTTAACCAGGAATTAAATAGCCATCACATTTTTTTCCATGATATGATGATATACTGCCAGTGCTGTTGGACAGGGAGATTCAGGATTTAGACTCTTTGACCATCATTATTGTTATCTGCCCTTATATTATCTGTCCCATTGAGAAAGATTTTAAGTACCATGGGAAGCTTTACTACATTAGAAGAGTTTTCTAAACACAAGTTGCTGTAGCCACACTACCATTTGTACTTTTACTGCACTACATTATCAGAATACAAAACTATGAGAACAATTCATTGAACAATGAGCCTCATGAACCCCAATGTGCTGCCCATTAGTCAGTATCCTTCTTCTCCTTAGTCAGATTTGCTTGTATGTAAAGATCTTACTTGGAATTGAAAACTTGAATGAGTAAAACTTGGCATGCTAACTAAGTTACAGATGAAACAGGAACAAGCATGGTCCTAATGTTTGATGGCGAGAAAAAAAATCAACAGAAGCATCAGTGGGCCAAATTGAGCTGGGTATGTCTGAGGGGAATCTCAGGCATTCAGCTGCTCCAGTGTCATTACATCCCAGAATAAATGAAGCAAGCATCTTAAATTAAAGAAAGTATTATGCTAGAATTGGGCCTCATCAGCGCACATGGCGTGCTTTCAAACTGTAGAATACAGGAGGGACAGAAATATATCCTCCTTTATCAGCTTATCAGAAGCCACAGTGCAAGAATTATATGAAAAATAAATCACTGTGAGTATAACAAAGTTACACGGCACAGAAAACAGGCGCTTTGACTCAATTATTTGGTGAATCAGGCACATGTGGTCAATCATGAGACCAACCACATCCAAACAGGCAGAGAGCAAGACAAGGAGCAATTATGTTTGAAATTATATTCAATAACTCAATGCTTTTCATTCTTTCATTGTTAAATCTTACTTTAAAAATGTAGACATTATATAAGATGCGTCATAATCATCTAGCCTGCAGAACAGATTTTTTTCTCCTGGTAATCTAATCATTGCTTCTCAAGTCTAACCTTTTGCATTCACCAATCCTTTAATCACACACTTGCACTGTGCACTCTTCTTTTTGTGTCTTTAACCTGATGCCTTCCACCTGACCAAAGACAGATCTCAAATATGATCTTTATTTCCACTAAAGTAAATTTCAGAGCCCTAAAGCAGCCATGATTCAAACAAATTAATGGAATTTAACTGAAAACTAGTCGAGATGGAAAATAGCCTCCACCCCCTACACCTTTCAATTTCTTCCCAAACATTACCCGACCTTCATATCCTTGGCACTTTGAATTTATTAATAAATCAGGTTGCAAGTAAAGAATTGCAAAGTTAAAAAATCTGAAATAAGTGTTGAACATACTCAGAAAGTCAGACAACATCTATGGAGAAAAACATTGACTCCAATATTTCAGGTAGTAAACCCGGATCGTACAGTAGCACAGCTAGTAGAGCTGCTAACTTTGTGCCAGTGATCCAGATTCAATCTTAACCTCAAATATTGTCGGTGTGGAGTTTTAAGGATCTCCATGTGACCGTGTGGGTTTCCTCCGCCACATCTCAAAAACGTGCGGGTTTGTAGGTTAATTGGCCTCTGTAAATTGTCTTGAGTGTAGGGAGAGGACGCGAAAGTGGGATAAGATAGAACTAGTGTGACTGGGTGATCTATGGTTGGCGTGGACTCGCTGGGCAAAGGGCCAGTTTCAGAGCTGTATTTTTAAACTAAACTAATCCACAAAACAAGAATGTTTCAAGTCACTGAGGAGGCAATAATGTTGAGAGAACAATGGTGGAAATCAAGACATATGGATTGAACAGATAATAGGGAGGGCAGCTGACAAGAGGGCTTGTCCTCTAACCAGTTATTGTCAGGAGACAAGTGGGAAGAGAGAAATGAGGAGAAAAACAGTACTGGTGTGACAGAACCCAACAGTTGCTGAAAATGTGCACCTGTGGAGAGAGAACCTGTTATCATTAGCGCCATGTGTAGGAAGGAACTGCAGATGCTGGTTGAAACCAAAGATAGACACAAAAAGCTGAAGTAACTCAGCAGGACAGGCAGCATCTCTGGAGAGAAGGAATGGGTGACGTTTCGGGTCTGAAGAAACATAGAAAATAGGTGCAGGAGTAGACCATTTGACCCTTCGAGCCTGCACTGCCATTCAATATGATCATCCAACTCAGTATCCTGTACCTACCTTCTCTCCATACCCCCTGATCCCTTTAGCCACAAGGGCCACATCTAACTCCCTCTTAAATATAGCCAATGAACTGGCCTCAACTACCTTCTGTGGCAGATAATTCTACAGATTCACCACTCTCTGTGTGAAAAATGATTTTCTCATCTCGGTCCTAAAAGACTTCCCCCTTATCCTTAAACTGTGACCCCCTTCTTCTGGACTTCCCCAACATCGGGAACAATCATAGAAACATAGAAAATAGGTGCAGGAGTAGGCCATTCGGCCCTTCGAGCCTGCACCGCCATTCAATGTGATCATGGCTGATCATCCAACTCAGTATCCCATACCTGCCTTCTCTCCATACCCCCTTCCTGCATCTAACCTTTCCAACCCCTTAAGAATTTTGTAAGTCTCTATAAAATTCCCCCTCTAATCCCCCTCTAGAATCTTCTAAATTCTAGCGAGTACAAGCCAAGTCTATCCAGTCTTTCTTCATATGAAAGTCCTGCCATCCCAGGAATCAGTCTGGTGAACCTTCTCTGTACTCCCTCTATGGCAAGAATGTCTTTCCTCAGATTAGGAGACCAAAACTGTACGCAATACTCCGGGTGTGGCCTCACCAAGATCCTGTACAACTGCAGTAGAACCTCCCTGCTCTTATACTCAAATCTTTTTGCTATGAATGCTAACATACCAATCGCTTTCTTCACTGCCTGCTGCACCTGCATTCCTACTTTCAATGACTGGTGTACCATGACACCCAGGTCTCGTTGCATCTCCCCTTTTCCTAATCGGTCACCATTCAAATAATAGTCTACTTTCCTGTTTTTGCCACCAAAGTGGATAACCTCACATTTATCCACATTATACTGCATCTGCCATGCATTTGCCCACTCACCCAGCCTATCCAACTCACCTTGCAGCCTCCTCCTCACAGCTAACACTGCCCCCCAGCTTTGTGTCATCCGCAAACTTGGAGATGTTGCATTCAATTCCCTCATCCAGATCATTAATATATATTGTAAATAGCTGGGGTCCCAGCATTCAGCCTTGCGGTACCCCACTAGTCACTGCCTGCCATTCTGAAAAGGGTCATTTTACTCCTACTCTTTGCTTCCTGTCTGCCAGCCAGTTCTCTATCCACATCAATACTGAATCCCCAATACCGTGTGCTTTAAGTTTGTATACTAATCTCATGTGGGACCTTTTCGAAAGCCTTCTGAAAGTCCAGATATAACACACCCACTGGTTCTCCCTTATCTGCTCTACTAGTTACATCCTCAAAAAATTCTGTAAGATTCGTCAAGTGTTGATTTACCTTTCATAAATCCATGCTGACTTTGCCCAATGATTTCACCACTTTCCAACTGTGCTGCTATCCCATCTTTAATAACTGACTCTAGCATTTTCCCCACTACGATGTTAGACTAACTGGTCTGTAATTCCCCGTTTTCTCTCTCCCTCCCTTTTATAAAACTGGGGTTACATTAGCAACCCTCCAATCCTCAGGAACTACTCCAGAATCTAAAGAGTTTTGAAAAATTATCACTAATGCATCCACTATTTCTGGGGCTACTTCCTTAAGTACTCTGGGATGCAGCCTATCTGGCCCTGGGATTTATCGGCCTTTAATCCATTCAATTTGGCGAACACCACTTCCCGGCTAACCTGGATTTCACTCAGTTCCTCCATCTCATTTGACCCCCGGTCCCCGGCTATTTCTGGCAGATTATTTATGTCTTCCTTAGTGAAGACCGAACCAAAGTAGTTATTCAATTGGTCTGCCATGTCCTTGATCCCCATGATCAATTCACCAGTTTCTGACTGCAAGGAACCTACATTTGTTTTAACTAATCTTTTTCTCTTCACAGATCTAGAAAAGCTTTTGCAGTCAGTTTTTATGTTCCCTGACAGTTTTCTTTCATAATCTATTTTCCCGTTCCTAATTAAGCCCTTTGTCCTCCTCTGCTGGACTCTGAATTTCTCCCAGTCCTCTGGTAGGCTGCTTTTTCTGGCTAATTTGTACAATTCATCTTTTGTTTTGATACTATCCCTGATTTCCCTTGTTATCCATGGATGCACTACCTTCCTTGATTTATTCTTTTTTGTTGTAGTTCATCCATGTAGTCTTTAAATGCCTTCCATTGCATATCCACTGTCAACCATTTAAGAATCACTTGCCAGTCTATCTTGGTCAATTCACATCTCATACCCTCAAAGTTACCTTTCTTTAAGTTAAGAACCCTTGTTTCTGAATTAACAATGTCACTCTCCATCGTAATGAAGAACTCAACCATATTATGGTCACTCTTGCCCAAGGGGCCACGCACAACAAGACTGCTAATTAACCCTTCCTCATTACTCAATACCCAGTCTAGAATAGCCTGCTCTCTCGTTGGTTCCTCTACATGTTGGTTTAGAAAACTATCCCGCATACATTCCAAGAAATCCTCTTCCTCAGCACCCCTGCCAATTTAATTCACCCAATCTATATGCAGATTGAAGTCACCCATTATAACTGTTTTACCTTAGTTGCACGCATTTCTAATTTCCTGTTTGATGCCATCCCCAACTCCACTTCTACTGTTAGGTGGTCTGTACACAACTCCCACTAGCATTGTCTGCCCCTTAGTGTTTCGCAGCTCTACCCATATTGATTCCACATCCTCCAAGCTAATGTCCTTCCTTTCTATTGCACTAATGTCCTGTCTAACCAGCAACACTAACCCACCTCCTTTTCCTTTCTGTCTATCCCTCCTGAATATTGAATATCCCTGGATGTTCAGCTCCCAGCCTTGGTCACCCTGGAGCCATGTCTCCGTGATCCCAACTATATCATATTCATTAATAACTATCTGCACATTCAACTCATCCACCTTATAACGAATGCCCCTTGCATTGAGACACAAAGCCTTCAGGATTGTTTTTACAACACTCCAACCCCTTGCACAATTATGTTGAAAAGTGGCCCAAATATGTGGTCCAGAGATGCTGCCAGTCCCGCTGAGTTACTCCAGCTTTTTGGGTCTGTCATTAGAGCCATATGGTCATAAGGGTAAGGCGCAGAATTATGCCATTCAGCCTTGTCCGTCCGTCCTCCATCCCACACATGGTGATTGCCTGGTGCCCGGCATCGTCTCAGACCTTCACAGGCACTTTGTCCGTTCTCCCCACTCCCCAGCAGCACTGGCTATGCCGGTTGAACCCCGGCCCGGCCCAGAGCCACCCACCCCCTCTATCTTCCCCCTCTCCCCCTCACCCACTCTGATGGCGCCCTGCCTCCAGTTCAGGTCTGCCTGTCCACTGCCTCCATTCCCAGCCGGGGTCCCAGTGCTTTTGGTGCCTGCCTGCCTGCCTGCCACCCACACTATCTCAATACTGGGAACACATCTCTCTCACCCCCATCTTTTCAGAATCAAGGACATGTCTTTCTCACCCCCCCCCCCAAAAAAAAATTACGTCAACACCGGGAACACCCCCTCTCCCCGCCCCCTATTACCTCAGAACCAAGGGCGGGCAGACACCCACCCCCATTTCATTTCAGCACCAGGGACACATTCTCACCCCTACATTTACCTCAGTACCGGGGACATCGCCCGCCCTCCGTCCCTCACTCACTCACTCACTGACTGACTGCACTGAGCGCGCGCGCGCACCCGCCACAAAGCCCGCGAGCGCCCCGACTCCCCTCTCACCCCTCCTCTCCCCCACCTGTCGATTGGTCGGATCCGCTGGCCGCTCTGCCTGCCCTGCCGGCGGTTGCGACTACACTCGGCGCGGGGGTGATGGGAGGGTGCAGGTGTCGGGGGAGGGGAGAGCTGACGTCACCATGGCCGCGCGGGTCACGTGCGCGTGTGTGTGGGGGTGGGGGGGGTGGGGAGAGGAGGAGGCGGCGGCGGCCGGTGCAAGATGTCGCTGCAGCCGAGGAAAGGTAAGTGAAGGACAGCGGAGACCACCGACCCATCCACCCGCCTACCGTCCGCCGCCGCCGCCCGGGCTGGGCCGGGCCGAGCCGAGCCGGACGCGCTGCTGCTCCTGACTGGCAGCTGTGTCACTGAGGCGGCTGTCACTGAGCCCGCGGCCCGGAATGCGGCAGCTGCTGGAGCCGGTGTAGGGGATGCTGTCAGCGGGCATGGTGGCGTGCCGTCCTCCCCAGGGCAAGCTGGCGCCAACCCCCCCCCCCCCCGCAGGGCAGGCTGACTGGTTCCCCCGGGTAGCTGTGTGTCAACCACACCATTAAGGGCCTGTCACACTAGCGCGCGATTAGACGCGACAAGCGCGACCTACCGTGGTCGCTTTAGTCGTCCGGCCTCGCGTGACCCTGTCCCACTTCGATCGCCGGAGTCTCGTGGAGTTGCGCGGACTCGTGTGGAGCTGGTCTCGACATCGCGTCGAGCCAGCAAAAACAGACACTGCTTAAAAATTTCACGCGGCAAAATCCTGTCGGCCGGATTCGCATGGAGAACGTGGATAACGTCGTGACGTTTTGACGTCGTGCGTCATCAGCGTGGTGGTGCGTGATGACGTCACTGCCCGACGTTGTGCGACGCACATGACCGCAACAGAAAAAACGCGCGCGTTTTGAAGATACTTACCACGTGTTCTTCCAACGGATAATGCAAAATGACGTCACGCGCAACCTTCACGCGGACTTCGCACGAAACTCGCACCGGGATCGCCCGACCCACACGCGACCCCACGCGATCCCCGCGTCCGAATTTGTTGCGCTTGTCGCGTCTAATCGCGCGCTAGTGTGACAGGCCCTTTACCTCGGTCCCTTCCCCTACACCTCCCGGTTTAATCTGTTCACGCCGCTAGCTTGAAAGTATCTCATTGATTAACTCTCACAAAGTGATCAGAATCATCATGCAAGTTCAGCAGAGACTGCGAGGGATCATCAGACCGGTCAGGTGAAAAAAAAAACAGGGCTTGTAAGTGATACAGGTTCACTGACAAGTGACAAGTCCCTGAGTGGGTTACACAAAAAGCTGGAGAAACTCAGCGGGTGCAGCAGCATCTAAGGAGCGAAGGAGATAGGCGACGTTTCGGGTCGAGACCCTTCTTCATACTGGTGGGGTAGGAAGGAAGTGCAGGTGCTGTTTTATACCGACGATAAACACAAAGTGCTGGAATAACTCAGCGGGTCAGTCAGTAGCTCTGTTGAAAAGGAATAGGTGACGTTTCGGGTCGAGACCCTTCTTCAGACTGAGAGTCCAGGGAGAGGGAAATAAGAGTAAAAGAAGGTAAATAGAACAAATGAATAAAAATAAACACAAAAAACAACGATGATCAGGAAGGTTGGAGCCCACAATGATCCATTGTGTGACCTGTATGAATGGGACTGTGCTGATTCTCAGAAAAGCTGCCCCACATTTCATACTAACAGTCTTTAAAACACAGCCTAATCAGCACCTTCCCATTCACAGTCGCCACAGACAACAGGAAATATTCGAAAGGACACAAAATGCTGGAGTAACTCAGTGGGCTAGGCAACATTTCTGGAGAATATGGATAGTGCCGGTCTGAACAAACATCGCCTATCTGTGTTCTCCGGAGTTGCTGCCTAATCTGCTGAGTTACGCCAGGGCGTTGTCTTTTTTAGTAAACAGGCGTCCGCAGTTCCTTGTATCTACAGAATCACAAACATTGATGTTCCCGCGATTGGGCAGCAGAATAAAAGTACCATGCTCTTTGACAAGGACAGAAACCTCAAATGCAGAAAATAACAAATACTTTGTTACAAAGACTTCATCATCTGGCTGGAGTTTTTATGGACATTTTCAACCTCTCACTTCTGAAGTCTGAGGTTCCCACCTGCTTCAAAAGGGCATCAATTATACCAGTGCCCAAGAAGGGTAAGGTGATGTGCCTCAATGACTATCGACCTGTGGCACTGCCGCCTGTGGTGATGAAGTGCTTTGGGAGGTTGATCATGGCGCAAATCAACTCCTACCTCGACAAGAACCTGGACCCACTGCAGTTCGCTAACCGCCACATCAATGGTGGATGCAATCTCACTGACTCTCCACTCCGCTCTGGACCACTTGGACAACAAAAACTCATATGTCAGGCTGTTATTCATTGATTACAGCTCGGCATTTAATACTATCATCCCCTCCAAGCTGGTTACCAAACTCGCTGAACTGGGTCTCTGCGCATCCATCTGCAATTGGATCCTCGACTTCCTCATTCACAGACCACAGTCTGTTCGTATTGGTGGAAATGTGTCAGACTCGATAACAATCAGCACGGAAGCACCTCAAGGCTGTGTGCTCAGCCTCCTGCTGTACTCACTCTATACTCATGACTGCGTAGCCTGTCATAGTGTGAACTCCATCATCAGGTTCGCTGACGACACCACTGTTGTGGGACGTATCACTGATGGGGATGAGTCAGAGTATAGAAGAGAGATCGAGCAACTGTCCATATGGTGCCAGCACAATAACCTGGCCCTCAACACCAGCAAAACCAAGGAACTGATTGTGGACTTTGGAAGGAGTAGGATGGGGACCTACAGTCCCGTTTATATCAACGGGTCGATGGTTGAAAGGGTCAAGAGCTTCAAATTCCTGGGCGTGCACATCTCTGAAGATCTTTGTTTAATTTGTCCATTATTTCTTAATTTCCCCATCATACATTCTTTTGTCTTTGTAAGGATCCCAGATTTGCTCTGACTAGTCTTTGTTAATGTAGAATCTTTTGTAGCGGCAGATTTTTATATCGTTCAAGAGATTACCCCCTCTAGCCGCTAAGTGGACTGCATGGTTAAGGGGAATGTTTTTGTACGCATGCGAGCTCTCCGTCCGAGACCTTCAGTGCTTCTTCACAGATAAATCTTCAAAACACAGTCCTTTGATTAATAAATCCTTTATCGTGGATTAAAAACAATAAGGTACATCCAAACTTCTTCCGACTCGTACACTATAATCTTCATCGAACTCCAACATGGCATTAAACGTTAAAAAACTCCTCGTGTCTCCGTTACACTTTGCATGATCGAAGGGTAAACCTTCCCCATGCTGGTCCTAAACTAATACTGAAAACTAAGCTTCTGCGCAAGAAACCTAGCTCCAAACACGCCCTAAAATATGTCGTAAATCCCACCCACAATATAACGGGCAGTCAAAAATGTAAAGACATATGCCATCATCAATGACACACAAAACAAGCCAAATGGCCATGAGCTTTTAGTCTTTAATGCTGGTTATTAGGTTACTCTCATTCGATTTCCCTCAATTGATTCTTTGGTCACTGTTCTTAATTCTGCAGCACTCAAGTTTACTGCATTTTCTGGCGACTTTATAAGATGTTTTAAACTTATAGCTGGACTACTTTATCTGTTGTATTTGTGCCTTAAAGGAATGCAAGGTCAATAGTGGCGAAGAATGCAGAAAATATAACAACTGCATAATCTTAAAACTGATTAATATTTTAGGCTGGATGAATGAATGAATAAGTTTATTGGCCAACTATTCACATACAAGGAATTTGCCTTGGTGCTCTGCCCGCAAGTGACCACATGACATACAGTGACAGTTAAGAATGATACATTAAACATTAAACAATAATAAAACATTATTGATTAAACACGTGAATTAATTAAAATACCAGAGCAAAAGGAGGTTACAGATTTTTGGTTATTGAGTAGAGCTACTACTCGTGGAAAAAAAGCTGTTTTTATGTCTGGCTGTGGCAGCTTTGGCAGTCCGGAGTCGCCTTCCAGAGGGAAGTGATTCAAAGAGTTTGTGGCCATGGTGAGAGGAGTCAGAGATGATCTTACCTGCACGCTTCCTGGCCCTTGCAGTGAACAGTTCTTCTATGGAGGGAAGGTTGCAGCCAATAACCTTCTCAGCTGATCGGATGATTCACTGCAGCTTCCGAATGTCGATGGATTGAGGAATATTTGAGATGTACACATTGGAAAAAGTTCTGTAAACATAAGGAATTGTGGATGCTGGGTTATAAAAACAAACTCAGCGGGTCAGGCAGCATCTCAATGTGGGTTGGAATTCTTCTTCGGATTGGTGACTAAGAGCAAGTTACCTTGATATCTGGAGACACAAGAGACCGCAGATTCTAGAATCTGGAGCAAAATAACCAAACCGTTGGTGGAGTTGAGCAGATCAGATAGTATCTGTGGAGAGAAGAGAAGGGAATTGTCACTGTTTTGGGGTCGAGAACCTTCATCTGGACTGAGTATGTAGTGGGATGATAGCCAGTATAGAGAAATAAAAAGAGGGTGATGCAGAGGTTAGTGGGTAATAGGTGACTGTATAAGAAGGGAAAGAAGGCAGATGAGGGAGAGGCTGGTAGGTAATAAAAATTAACTGGTTGATACCACAGACAGACACAAAATGCTGAAGTAAAGGGCCTGGCCCCCTTGGGAGACCTCCACCGCGACCTCTGGCGACATTAAGCGACTAAAAAAAATCAAGGTCGCGGTGACCTACGACCTTCCTCGACTATGTGTACAACCTCCTACGACTATGTTGAAGACCTCCCTCGACTATGAAGAAAACCTCCTTCCACTATGTTGAAGACTGGCTTCGACCATGTACATTTTACTCGAGGATGGTCTCTGGCAAATTGGTCCGTGAATGAGCACGACCACTTCCACCTCAGAGGACCACACTGAAAACCACCAACGATCATTGACGAGTGTCTACAGCTCGAATGATCACCTGATAAAATGATGTCATGTCTACATTTTTTTCTCACTGAAAAATGCCTCCCAGGTTGTTTTTTTAATCATTCTGAACCATGCAATCAAGGAAGGAACTCGTTTGGAGCATGTTAGTAAAAATACAACTACTGCTGTTTGCAGGAGCCCTTTTGTTTTAGCAGCCTTTTAAGAAAGCCAGAAGGGGAAGAGCAAGGGTGAAGAGGAAGCACAAGAAGATGTCTCAATGGGTGAATGGAGAAGATGTGATGGACTGTCCCAGTACACCAGATGACTGGAAGAGAGTAGCGCTGGGCTTTCACAAAAGATGGAACTTTAAGCTAACATGTAGCAATGTTACAAAATTTTGAGATTTTAAAAATCAAGTCTGCAATTTATCCCATCAGATAAAGCATAAAAAGAAGTTTAATTTGACACCTAATTCACTTTCATATCTTCAGTATTAGGAAAGTTATGGCCATTTTCATACTCGGAAATTAGCATCTTGTTCCCCATTGCCTTTCAATTGACTTAACTCAAAAGCTGTGATCTGGAACAGTTCAAAGCCGATAACTTTCTTAAAAATTAAGAGGACTCAATAAAATTTTCAGTTATTATAGATTGAAGCATTCTGAAACAAATATGAAACAATCTTACATGGATGACCTGAAATTAAAGCATATAATTAGTTAGTTATCTAATTGTAGCTAATTACAAAATTCAATGAGTAGATCTGAACATCTATCCATTTCTTAAGAAAATATAAACTTTTAAAAAATTGCCTAAGTGTCCAAATAACATTCACACAATAATCCACAATATAACATAATTTTTTAATCTAATTTTCATGAATTTCTGGGCCAAATGGAAGGAATTTAGTGTTTTATGCCTGTAAATTAATGGCCATTTAAATCAACTTGTGAGTGGGTTTTAGTGGAAATGCGGTGGATTAGAACGTTACGGTTAGCGGTGAAGTCGGGAGGAAAAGTACTGTTTGTTCATACATTTTTTTGGACCCCATTTCGCAACATGAAAATATTATTAAAGCCTCCCGAAAAACCAACTTTTAATATAAAAATAAACTATTTACCTTTCTTTCTCCTCTACGCAAAATCCTTCCGGTTGTCGGTGCTCACGGCTTTTGCAGGTGATTTTTAAATTACTCTAGTTAATAAATAATTTAGAGTAATTTAAAAATACCTTCATTCATGAAATGTCGGAGCGATTTTTCTTCCGCAACGAAATCGCCCGACATTGATCGATTTTCCATGTCTGTTGAAAAACGGCACTTTAAGCCCGCCCCACTCTGAAAGGGGCCAAAGTCGCGCACACGAGGAGCGGCAGAACTGCAGCGCTGCTCAAGGTAATTTTTGTAACATACCTATAACATGTGGGGCAGTGGATGGCAAGCATGTCAATCTTGTCCCTGTACCCCTTATTTTCCTTTTCATACATGATGGCATTCTGCTGGAACTATGGTCCCCCTCCTGCTGCCTGGTGAAGGTGTAGGGCATAACCTTCCTCCAGCCCTCCCTCACCTCCATTGGGGCATCTAATTGATGCTGTGTCAGACACAGGAGAAAGGGCTGCGTTGCTGCCTTCAAATGAAGATGGGGTGGTGATGGGGACATACACTACTACCTGGTTTCCTCCTCCAGGGGTCAAGGGGGACTCTGCCCTTGTTACGAGTGAGGGGATGGGGAGTGAGAGCAGAGTCACGGGGTTTAGCTATCTGGACACACTTCTTCCCATCTTGCTTCCTGGAAGGACTCCATCCCCTACTCCCAATTCCTCTGTCTACGCCGCATCTGCACCATGGATGAGGTGTTCCACACCAGGGCATCGGAGATGTCCTCATTCTTCAGGAAAAGGGGGTTCCTCTCTTCTACCATAGATGAGACTCTCACCAGGGTCTCTTCTATACCCCGTAACTCTGCTCTCTCTCCCCATCCCCCCTCTCGTAACAAGGGCAGAGTCCCCCTTGTCCTCACCTTCCACCCTACCAGCCGTCACATACAACAAATAATCCTCCAACATTTTCGCACCTCCAACGTGATCCCACCACTTGCCACATCTTCCCATCTCGTCCCCTGTCTGCTTTCCGCAGAGACCGTTCCTTCCGTAACTCCCTGGTCAAGTCGTTCCTTCCTACCCAAAGCACCCCCTCTCCGGGCACTTTCACCTGCACCTCCTCCAACCTCATCTATTGAACCGCTGTAGATGTCAGCTGCTTTACATCGGTGAGACCAAGTGTAGGCTTGGCGATCGCTTCGCTGAACACCTCGGTTCGCAATAACCAACCTGATCTCCTGGTGGCGCAGCACTTCAACTCCCCCTCCCATTCCAAATTCGACCTTTCTGTAATGGGCCTCCTCCATGGCCAGAGTGAGGACCACCGTAAATTGGAGGAGCAGCACCTCATATTTCGCTTGGGCAGTTTGCATCCCAGCGGTATGAACATTGACTTCTCTAATTTCAGGTAATCCTTGCTTTCTCCTCCCCATCTCCGCTCTCCCTCAGCCCTCTGGCTCCACCTCTTCCTTTCTTCCTCCCAACCCCCCCCCCCCCCCCACCCTCTCATCAGTGTGAAGAAGGGTTTCGACCCGGATCGTTGCCTATTTCCTTCGCTCCATAGATACTGCCTCACCCTCTGACTTTCTCCAGCATTTTTCTCTACCTTCGATTTTCCAGCATCTGCAGTTCCTTCTTAAACAATATAGAAAGTGTTGGGCATGAGAAATTGTACAAATCTTTGCTGGACAAGCTGAATTGTTTCCCTCACAATATAAACTTGGCTAAATTAAGAAGAATATCTATGTCCCTCAGACAATCATTGCAGTTGCCAATTCCCAACCAGTTAGAAAAGTTCTGAAAACAATATTTGATCTTCTGTATGGTCAATTAATACAATTTCTTGTCCAGAACTGGCTGTTGCAAAATCTCCAGATATTGGAGGGATCAGGGGAGGTAATAATAGTAAGTTGGATTTCGTCACGATACTTGTGAACCTTGTATGAAATTTTGGATGATGTTATTAAAGAGTAGCACCAGGAAAGACAATATTTCAGAATAAGGATAGGTCTCTGGGAAATGCCAAAGGTAATGGTTAGAGAGCAGTAAAGAAATCAGAGAAATTAAGTGTTTGTCAATAACCTGGTAGAAGAGAGAGAATTGAAATCAGGTGAGAGATAATTGCTAAATTATCAACATATTAGTTTTGTAGTCCGTATGAAATGTGATTTTAACACTTCATATAACACACATGAATTATGATGTTCACGACTGTTAAAAAGATAATTATAATGAATTATACTTTAAGATGATGTTTCCAAATTCTTGATTCAATAATAAGAAGTGATTATATGTCCAAGGCAAGATGACGTCAAACTTGAAGGTGTCACAGGGAGGTGATTTGTTCCTGTACATCTATTGTGCAGATCTGAGAGTTGCTGCAGGTGAAGTCTTGGGAGCTGTATGCAAAGTTATGGGAGGTGGACAGAGATGAAGTTTGTCTGCCTTGGCCTAAAAGTTCGTAAGAATTTTTGCAGGTGAACAGACTTGATGTTTTTAGGTGGTGAAGAACTGCAGATGTTTTGGGAATTACTATTGTACAATACCCAACTTCTGATTTACTTCAGTATTTGCTGCTCTGTTGTTTATTGTCAATGATCATGTCCATATTATTGTTCATGATGAATACAATGATTATACTGCTATTATACAATAGTTCAGTGAAAGTGGCAACACGGGTCAATGGGGTGGTGAAGAAGGCGCATGGCTTGCCTTCTCCAATCGGGGCATTGAACATAAATGTTTGGATGTTATCTTGGTAGCTTTAGCAAATTTATCTTGGTAACATTAGCAAATTTGCAGATGACAAAAAGCTGGGTGGCAGTGTGAACTGTGAGGAGGATACTATAAGAATGCAGGGTGACTTGGACAGGTTGGGGGAGTGGGCGGATGCATGGCAGATGAAGTTTAATGTGGATAAATGTGAGGTTATCCACTTTGGTATAAAAAAACAGGAAGGCAGATTACTATCTAAATGGCGTCAAGTTGGGAAAAGCGGAAGTACACGGGATCTGGGGGTCCTTGTTCATCAGCCTATGAAAGTAAGCATGCAGGTACAGCAGGCAGTGAAGAAAGCGAATGGCATGTTGGCCTTTATAACAAGAGGCGTCGAGTATAGGAGCAAAGAGGTCCTTCTGCAGTTGTACAGGGCCCTAGTGAGACTGCACCCATAGTATTGTGTGTAGTTTTGGACCCCTAATTTGAGGAAGGACATTCTTGCTATTGAGAGAGTGCAGCGTAGGTTTACAAGGTTAATTCCTGGGATGGTGGGATTGTCATATGCTGAGAGAATGGAGTGGCTGGGCTTCTACACTCTGGAGTTCAGAAGGATAAGAGGGGATCTAATTGAAACGTATGAGATTGTTAAGGGTTTAGACACGCTAGAGGCAGGAAACATGTTCCCGATGTTGGGGGAGTCCAGAAGCTGGGGCCACAGTTTAAGAATAAGGGGTAAGCCATTTAGAACGGAGACGAGGAAACACTTTTTCTCACAGAGAGTTGTGAGTCTGTGGAATTCTCTGAGGGCGGTGGAAGCCAGTTCTCTGGATACTTGCAAGAGAGAGCTAGATAGGGCTCTTAAAGATAGCGGAGTCAGGGGATATCAGGGGAGAAGTCAGGAATGGGATACTGATCGGAGGTGATCAGCCATGATCACATAGAATGGCGGTGGTGGCTCGAAGGGCTGAATGCCTTACTCCTGCACCTATTGTTTATTGTCTATTGTCTAAGTCAACCCCGCCATTCAATCATGGCTGATCAATCTCTCCCTCCTAACCCCATCTCCTGCCTTCTCCCCATAACCTCTTGACACCTGTACTAATCAAGAATCTATCTATCTCTGCCGTATAGATATCCACTGACCTGACCTCTACAGCCTTCTGTGGCAAAGAATTCCACAGAATCACCACCCTCTGACTAAAAAAATGTCTCCTCATCTCCTTCTGAAAAGAATGTCCTTTAATTCTAAGGCTATGATCTAGACTCTCCCAGTAGTGGAAACCTCCTCTCCACATCCACTCTATCCAAGCTATTTACTATTCTGTAAGTTTCAATCAAGTCCCCCCTCAGCGACTCCGGACTGTCAAAGCTGCCACAGCCAGACATAAAAACAGTTTTTATCCATGAGTAGTTGCTCTACTCAACAGCCAAAAATCTGTAGCCTCCCTTTGATCTGGTATTTTGTTGGTTCACATGCTTGATCAATGGTGTTTTATCATTAATGTTTTATTATTATTAATGTTTAGTGTTTTGTGAGTCATTCGTAACTGTCACTGTATGTCATGTTGTTACTTATGGGCGGAGCACCTAGGCAAATCCCTTGTATGTGAATACTTGGCCAATAAACTTATTTATTTATTTACTTACTTACTTACTACTTCTAAACTCCAGCGAGTACAGGGCCTGTGCCGACAAACGCTTATCATAGGTTAACATATGCTGTTAGTCGTTTCACTTTTTTAAATTTTTAGTTAAAGTGGTTGTTTTGGAGGTATTTTAGTCTTTTTATGTGGGGTGTGGGGGGGGGGGGGGGAAAGGGGGAAACTATTTTTCCCAGTACCTACCTGGTTGGAGATGCGGCTTTTCTCCGGGCCGTGTTTTCGCCCCTTCCTCGCGGCCTACCAACAGTCTGGAGCGGTGTTTCCTGCCGGGACTTCAGCTTCGGCACAGCGTTGGGGCTCCATCGTGGAGCGGGCGATGCCTTGCCCGGGTCGCCATGCAGTGGACTCTGGAGGGCTGGGACCGCCGACTCCAACATCGCAGAGCGGCGGTCTGTGGAGCTTCCAGCTGCAGGCGGCGCCGAGCTTTAAACAC